>CM052541.1:71709429-71729088 GCA_028533065.1 Trachops cirrhosus
GGACTATATCCTAAGAATCCTGTAACACCCATCTAAAATAACCTATGCACCCCAATGTTCATAGCAGCACAATTTACAATAGCTAAGTGCTGGAAACAACCCAGGTGCCCATCAGTAAATGAATGGATCAAAAAACTATGGTACATTTACACAATGGAATTCTATGCAGTTGAAAGAAAAGAAGGAGCTCATACCCTTTGCAACAGCATGGATGGAGCTGGAAAGCATTATGCTAAGCAAAATAAACCAGGCAGTGAAAGACAAATACCGTATAATCTCACCTTTAACAGGATCCTAAACAACAAAACAAAGAAACAAGTAAAATTTAACAAAGGTCACTGAAATAGAGGACAGGATATCAGTGACCAGAGGGGAGAGGGAGGGAATTTCAGGGGACAAGGGAAGGGTTTACAGGAACAAATATAGAGGACACATGGACAAAACTACAGGGCTTGGAAATGGAAGGGAGGTGGGGAGGGATGGGTGGGTGAGCTGGAATGGGATTAAAAGATAAAAACTGTACTGAATAATCTAAAAAAAAATAAAAAATAAAAACCTTACTCCCCAATTCTCTATTCCATTCTTCAAGAGAAACACTGTTGACAATTTCTTATTTTTTCCAGAGGTGTGCTAAGTAAATATGTATACAGTAAGTCATTGATGCACATCTTTTTACAAATAAAATTGTCAATTTTCTCTCCACACTGAACTTATCTTGGATAATGTTTATATCAGCACTTGAAAGTCGTATTAATATAGTAATTGTAATCAGCTTATTCATGGATTCTGTCATACAATAAATATTATATACCCTTCTAAATGTAAGGCATAACTGGGTACTGGAGAAAGGCATATAGAAGATGAATGAAATTGGCTTAAGTTCCAGTGAGAGCGATGGATTTCTCCCTGTCTCCTTCCCTCCCCTTTTCTCTTACAGTACAAACATAGTGAGTGAGTGCCTACTCTATGCCAGGCACTAAGTTAGACACTATGGATACAAACAAATGAGCTATGAGTCCACCTGCAAATAGGTTCATAGATTGTAGTAGAGACAGAGAAATATGAATAATTATTGTGCAGTGCAATAAATATATAACATCTGGAGATGGGAGAAATTTTAAAATTGTTGCCTGAGCCTAAGAGGTAAAAAAAGTCTACCCAGGAGAAAAATTACTTGAGATTACACTCAGAGGTAAAGTATGGAGGTCAGTGCTATTCTCTATGGAAACCCCGAGAGGACAGTATTAGACTTCCTTAGTGTGTTGAAGATTTCAAAGGACCCATGATGCTTGTGCTGCATTTTAAAGGCTGAGTGGAATTTAACTGGATTAAGAATTAAATCCAATGATGAATTACAAGCAGAAAAAGAAGGAATAAAGAAAAAGAATATATATCACTATCATGATAAGAAGTTATGTGATTCTAGAAACTATTTTAGGAAAGGGTAAGACCCGTAACTTATACAAGGGCCAGTAACTTATACAAGGGTTATAAAGAATCTAAAGTCTTATGTTCTGGAAGCAACAGCCATTTCAAATAGGGAATTGCATGATCTTTTTTTGGATATGTATCTATGTATGTATGTATGTTTAGTAATTTTTTCCAGCTGTGTAGGATAAATGGGCTTTGGAAACACTTGCAGGAATGGGCATGGGTTTTGTAGAAAAGTGTTTCAATAAAAGAAGCAAGAGATTTGGGGGATATAAATTAGATTAAGCTACAAAAAAGAAACATTTTTATTAAAAGTTGTGTATTTATTCTTATATGTTTAAATTTCAGATTCAAAGTACTTTCCATTTGATGTAATACATTTATTGAGACATTTTTTCCAGTGCTCAAAAGTTTTTGAACTCATTGGTTTTGATGCTTTTTAGTGCTTCTGCTGTTTTTTGTTTCACCTCTTCTACATTGGCAAAGTGTTTCCCTTTGATGACTATTTTTATCTGGGGGGAAAAAAGTCACTTGGGGCAAAATCCAATGAATAGGGAGGGTGGGGCACAGGGGTCTTGTTGTTTTTGGACAAAAACTGCTGAACACTTAGTGTGTTGTGGGAGGTGTGCTTGTAAATCACCCATCATAAAATGGCTAAACGTGTTGAAAAGTCTTCCCCCCCAAAAAATTCCATGAAGCCCAATGCAGCCTCTCAAAACAATGCCAGCTAATACACTGATATAAATGGGTTCCTAGAATACTTGTCTAGCGGGGAAACCCTGGACTGCATTAGGCCCACCCTCCAGAAGATAATTCCAGTTTTTGGGGGTCCAACTGAATCATTAGTACATACCATATTAATGGCACTTAATAAATGCTCAGGACATTAGTTGACTAAAGTGACAGTGAATTCCTCGTTGAATTTTGAGAAAGAAACTTATAATTTGAGAGTAGAACCAGGTTTGAAAGGGAAGAGGCTAAATTTGTTTTTGGCCTTGTTAGCTCTTGCAGGGGTGTCCATCCCACAGCCTGGGGGCCACGTGCAGCCCAGGATGGCTATGAATGTGGCTCAACACAAAATCATGAATTTACTTAAAACCTTTTATTTTGCTCATCAGTTTTTGTTAGTGTTTGTGTATTTAGTATGTGACCCAAGACAACTCTTCTTCTTCCAGTGTGGCTCAGAAATTCCAAAAGGTTGGATACACCTGCTAGAGTATGGTCTATCTAGATAGAGAAGCCCTTTTAAGGAATTATACCTCTTTTATGTGGCAAGCTTGTGGGTTTCACAGATCTCCTCTCATTTAGATTGCCTTCTTTTATGGTTTGAAGATAATATTCTGTCTTTGCCCCCAGTATGATTTTCACCTACATAACTCACTGTGAATTTCACTCTTATCACTCTTACTTCTTTATTCAACTGTAAAATATGGCTCAAATCAAAATAATAGTGTTTACTCATATTTGTTTTCTATGTAATATTCTCTTTAGGCCCACTCATTCTTCTGTGTGAAACTGAGTTTCACATCTGGAAATTAGACTCAAAACCATAAAAATCCTACAAGGAAACATAGGAAGCAAAACCATGGATGTTTCTAGTAGCAATTTTTGTTCTGATATATCTCTTCAGGCAAGGGGAACAAAAGAAACAATAAATGGAACTATATGAAACTAAAATGTTTTTGTACAGCAAAGGAATATAGAATCATCAATAAAATAAAAAAGATGACCCAATGAATGGGAGAACACATTAGCTTATATATCTAATAATGGGTTAATATCCAATATTTATAAAGAAAGTATAAAGCTCAGCACCAAAAAAATCCAATTAAAAAATGGGCAAAAGACCTAAACAGACACTTCTCCAAAGAGGACATAATGGTGGCCCCTAGACATATGAAAAGATGCTTAACATCACTAGCCATAAGAGAGAAGCAAATTAAAACTGCAATAAGATATCACTTCACACCTGTCAGAATGGCCGTCACCAGTAAATTAACAAACAAAAAGTGCTGGCAAGGATGTGGAGAAAGGGTTATCATTTTTCACTGTTGGTTTGGTATGTAGACCGGTGCAGCCACTGTGGAAAGCAGTATGGCGTTTCCTCAAAAAATTAAACATGGAGCTACTTTATGAGCCAACAATTCCATGTTTGGGAATATACCCAAAGAAACCGGAAACACTAATTCAGAAGAACATAAGAACCTCTATGTTCATTGCAGCCCTATTCACAATAGCCAAGACTTGGAAACAACCTAACTGTCCATCGGTAGATGAGTAAATAAAATAACTATGATACATTTTCACAATGGAATACTTAATATTCTACCATTAAAAAAGAAGAAAATTTTACCTTTTGTGAAAAGTGGATGGACAAGGAGAACATTATACTAAAGTGAACTAAGCCTGTCAGAGAAAGAGAAATACCATATAATTTCACTCATATGTGAAATCTAATGAATAAACTGAGCTAACAAGCAAAATAAGACAGACTCATAGAGAGCATGCTGACAGCTTTGGGTGAGGGGAATTGGGGAGTGGAGGTACCAAGCAAAAAAGAAAAAGGACTTATGGACGTGAGCAGTCTGGTGATTTTGGTGGGGAGGTGGGTGGGTTGAGGTGGAAGAGGATATAAGGGGGATAAATGATAATAGAAAAAATACAATTAAGATACTTAAAAAAAGAGTAGGAACAAGTTTCCTTTCAGAAACTTGGTTTGAAACTGTAGTTACTTTCTCAAATGAAATTATTCTAAAAGATATATAGCTCTTTTAAGTTAAGCATAATAATCTATTTCAAAGTGAATATTGTAGTCTAACTTGACTGAGAAACAGTCGGTGATTATTTGTCAATTATTGACATGTGGTTGGGTCTTATTGTATAGATATAAGAGAGTAATAAGGATATCCTGGGGACTTACCTTTTAGTACCCTCTCTCCCCCACACCTCTTCCCTTGGCACTCACATTTTAACACTTAATTCCTCATGTGGACCAGAAATCCCAAGTTTTTATTACCAAATTTTTAGTTGGTACATTGAACAATTATGCAACAAGATTTTATTTCTTAAAATTGAAGTATATATTTTTAAAAAACCTCTTCTTTATCCCTCATCCTGCCTGAGCTTAGACATTATCAGTTATGGGCAGCAACCTGTATCATAATGGAGGCAGCTATTGACTTGGGGAATATTCTCTACTGAGCTAACAGCCATCATTCTGCAGAGTGTATTCACTGGTGCTAGAATGGCATTAGGTAAGATAAGCCTGGAACTTTTTTGGAGAAATCACCTCTTCTGCCCTCTACCTGTAGCAACTTACCCCATTGCTTTTGTATATACTACCTTCTTCTGGTCTTCTTTCATTTCTTTTTATGTGAACACTGGTTTCTGAGTCCCTTCATTATTGAAGTATTCTGTATTGGGTTGGCAAAAAATGTGTTTAGTTTTTTCTGTGTGATAGCTTTAGAAGTGCTTAGTTGTCTTTAACTTCATTCAAAACAATTTTGTTGGATTGTATTGTGACAGCTGTTATATCAGTGTGCATCTAAAAAACTTATCAAAATTGGTGAATTTTTGTGTAGCTATTTCACTATTGAAGATGAAAGAAGATATGCAACATTTCAGTGTACCATGCTTTATTATTTCAAGAAAGGTAATGCAACTGAAATGCAAGAAGAGAAGATTTGTGTAGTTTGTGAAGAAGGTGTTGTTACTGATCAAATATGTCAAAAGTGGTTTGTGAAGTTTCTTGTATCATTGACATTTTGGCCAAATAATTCTTTGCTGTGGGGCTGTTATGCATTGGAAGATGTTTAGCAAACCCCCTGGCCTCTACCCACTAGACACCAATAGTGGGAGATAACCAACATATTCAAAATATCCAAATCAATAAACTTATTGGTGAAAATGAAAAATGTGACTTTTATTTTAACGAAAAAAAGTAAACAGATTTTTGGCCAACCCAATATGTTCTAATATGTTCATATATTTTTGTGCTACCATGGAGACAGAAGCCTTCTCTTATTTTCCAAGTATTATCTCCTCTCTACTGTGTCCCAGCAAAACATTTTCCATTATTTAAACACACATGAGGAATTCCAGAACACATTTTCTTCCCTACACATCCTTTTTTTTGTTCTTTTTTTCACATTTATTTTATTGTTGTTCAGTTATCGTTGTCCCCATTTCCCCCCATTGCTCTCTTGTGCCTTGCCCACCCCCCTCCCACAATTCAGTCCTCCTCCCACTTGTCCTTGTTCATGGGTCCTTTATGTACATGTTCCTGAATTTGATCCTTACTCTTCTTTTCCTGTTACCTGCCTCCAACTTCCCCTCTGATCACTCTCAGTTCTTTATTTCTGTGTCTCTGGTTCTATTTTGCTCTAATGCTAGTTAACTGAAGAAATTTTCTCAAGAAAAATCCTTATTCGACACAAAGGAAATTTGTAAAATAATAAAAATAATAATTACATGTTAAAATTATTATTATTCATTATATTTTAAGGTTGTGAGTCTCATTAATCTAAGTGCTAAAATAGGGTTGTACAAGCAGATATTAGATGATCTGGAGAAAAACTTTGTTGAGCTGATGATTAGTCCAAGTAGATAACCTTTAATTCCCCTTATCATCATTTCCACTATGATTATATTATTACTTTAAGTTAAATTCAGAGTCTATAAAGTGTTTTAAGTGTTATCAAGTCTATCTTAGATTCATAGAAAATTGTTCTATTTTAATATTCTTAATGTGAGAGTGCGTGCATTATTGTGTCATTCAGAGATCCTGAGATGCTGGACCTTTGAACTCTAGAAATGTAAGGGCTTTGGACTGAAGGGATTATCATGTTCAACTAGAAATAATTAATTACACTGACACAGGATTTAAGTACAGTTTGGAGGAATAAAAAATAATCTTTGTCCTCTAGCTTCATTATTTTTTTGATAATGATGGTATTAAATTTTTCAGAAAGAAAAATGATAGGAATGTAGTTCTGATAATAAGCTTCTAATGAACTTATGATATTCATATTAAAAAAGAAAGACAAAATTTTATATTAAATAGTACACTGTGACTCAATAATTACAAAATATATTTATTGGAAACCCAGTTGGTGACAACAATCAAACAATGAAGAAAAACTATGGTACATTTACACAATGGAATTCTATGCAGCAGAAAGAAGGAACTCATACCCTTTGCAACAGCATGGATGGAGTTGGAAAGCATTATGCTAAGTGAAATAAGCCAGGCAGTGAAAGACAAATACCATATGATCTCGCCTTTAACAGAAACCTAAATAACAAAACAAAGAAACAAGTAAAATATAACAAAAGACACTGAAATAGAGGACAGGTAGTCAGTGACCAGAGGGGAGAGGGGAGGGAATTTCAGGGGAGAAGGGAAGGGTTTACAGGAACAAATATAGAGGACACATGGACAAAACTAGGGGGGTTGGAAAGGGGAGGGAGGTGGGGAGGAATGGGTGGGTGGGCTGGAATGGGAATAAAGGATAGAAACTGTACTGAATAAAAAAAACAATGAAGTAGAGGGGCAGAGAAATCTAAATCTTAAGTACCAGTTAATTACAACTGAACAAAATCCATAATCAAAACAGAAATATTCCTGAAGCTAATGGGGTGTTTGTCATTTTCATTAAATGAGAGTATTAGGATGAATCAACCCACAGATAAAGTAACCAGTATGTTCCCATGGGATTGTCATTTTCTTTTCTATATGTTTAACAGAGGGAAATTTGGGGAGTCAAAGTTGGGTATGAAGGTTGATTTAAGCTAAATGGCTCTTTTTCATAAAGTACTATAGCTTATTATAAGTATGGTGCAGCTTAGGTCTGAATACACGAGGTTTGTCCAGCCTGTATTTAGCCATGTAATATGAAAAATAGCGACATTTATTGAACAAGAAACATAATACACAGGACAATGTCACCTCAGTCCCCTTCAAATATGCACCCCAGGACCTCACACAGTTCTCCCATTAGTTGCCCCATTGTACTTTCCTGAATCTCACTGACGGTCTGAAATCTCTTCCTGTTAAAAGGTGATTTTAGTTTTAAGAAAAGCCAGAAGGATGCCGAATCTGGACAATAGGGTAGCTGAGTCATCTGGGTGATTTGATGTTTTGCCACAAAACTCTGCACAAGATCCGAAGCCTGAGGGGCCCATTGCCATGATGAATCTGCCAGTCACCAGTTGTCCATAGCTGCAGCCTTCTGAATCACCCAAATAGTTTCCATGGAGGAATGTTCAAGTCTAATGCAAAATTTGATGCAGATTTGTCACTCTAGTTGTTCAGTCATTTTGAATGTGATGGTCACACAGTACACATGCTCACTCAATGGTGTCTACCACCCTCACTGACTAATACAGTGAAGTGATCATTGTTCACACATGCACACTCTTGTCCACTCTCCCTGGCCGCCAGGTTACATGGATGTTGTGTAAACCATTGTTGTTATGTTAACAATGACTGGAGTTTTTTTTCACACAGACCTCGTATTTTAGGGAAATAATATGAACCCTTTTTTCTAAAATTTAGTCACATTTTTTTTCAAACTAGTAAGTTCATATTTTGATGATTGTTTGGGATCTATTGACAAAAGTCTTAATGAAAAAGTCAATAAAATCATTTCCTTTAACTGAATGAGATTGTTGATGTAAATTTGGATAATATTCATATCTGTAATCTATATTTAAGACCTAAATCTAGTATGTAACAATATCATTCTTTGAGAATTTATAGAAATAGAAGACTTGAAGAAACTTTTATAATATTTATTGACCATGAATTATCCTTAGCCTATTGAAAACCATACTAAGAAAAATAAACTCTCAATCAGTTCTTCATACATTTATATTTAATTCATATTTCACAATTAATTACTAGTAGTACAGTGTCCACATGCAAAATATCAACAAGAAATAAACTTCTATATAAAATTTATATAAGCTTTGTACATCATTGCTAACATTACAAACCATAATAAAATTTTTGTCTCCACAGAAGCCTTAAAATAATATAAAATATTTTGCAGTATGTTTGATAAAATTTAGTTATTTAATGTGTGTATATAGCATATAATAAGAAACATATTTATTTTGTGTCTATTCAAATTACATATTGATGCATAATGCTTTCTCCCAGTAAAATTATATTCTAAAGTGTAAATTAATAAACTACATCATACAATACATCTAATCAAAGCACTTCAAGTGGGAAATGTGGTTCATACTTGTTCTGGAATTTGAAGGAATGCATAGGACACAGAAAAGTTGTCAGAGGAGGTAAATTGTGCACTTTAATTTTGGTGCTCTAAACTAACCTATTTAAATTGAATGTGTTTCTTTTTAAGTATCAAAAAACTTGAAAAAAAAGATTGGATGGCAATCTAGATTTTAAAAAAAGACAGGTAATATGTCTAAGTTAAATAGTAAAAAAATTAAGGAAGTAGAGAGGTCAAAGGAATAGCCAAAAGATACCTATATTGAAGGGTAATTTGAAGCTTTTGAATAATAGAGATCCATTAGTTCTAATTCTAGATTCTTTCTTTTCTACATTACCATATTTTTTAGGACCACTCTCTAAGGTATTGTGAGAAATTACAAAATAAATTTGCCTCTGATATTTTCCTAGTGGAGAAACTAAAATCTGTTTACAAATGACAATATTTCTATAAATTGTAAACAAAAAGGTTTAAAAAGTTAATACAAAAATGTATTGCAGGAGGTGAAATGAGGAAGATTCACTTCTGAAACTATTTAAAATATAGATTTTTAAAAATTCACTGCCTTTGCACTTTTTCTTATTTCAAAAGTAATACATGGTTACTGAAAAAATATAAATATAGACAAATCAAAACTAATAATTTAAAACTGCTTATAATTTCACCATTCAGAGATAAGCTATAAGATTTTGGCAGTGTTGAATGAGAAGCTTCAATAAAAACCAAATACATATATAGTCGATGACAAAAAATATATGTATAAGGATTATTTTATGTAGGTTGTAACTCAAATTTGTACATTTAAAAGTAGTTTACATATCATAAGAACAAATTTTTTTTTGTTTAAAGAAATGATGACACTTCTTTATCCCCTTTTTGAAGTGCTCAAACAATAGTTCTGAAGCTGGCTATAAGATTAAAGGAAAACAAGAGAGTCAAATTACATAGAAAAAGAGAAAACTGACAAAAGGTTTTTGCTAAGGCTGAAAATGTAACTGAAAGGAGAAAGAATGATGAATCTTCAAGTCTGCTGAAAATAAATGGCCATGAATAAATATGGAAAAGTAAACTTGTGAATTCGTTTATAAATTAAGCAAATGTTCATAAATGTTCAAGACACTTACAGTATTTTTTCACTCTCTTAAGAAAAAATCTCTTCCTTGTGTTAAGAACACAGCTACTAATAAAGAGCAGAGTAACTGTTAAATCTCCCTCCCAGAAACAGCCCTGATTTGAGTAACAGTTGAATGATGAGAAAATGTCTTTTCTTCTGCAGCTTTCTCACTAGACCATTAACTTTTTAAAAAATGAGAAAATCAATAGTATTAAGAAGGGAAAGGTTAGAAATGACAGGAATGTCTTATAAGTATTTCTCTGCCACAGTGTAAAACCTTATCTAGAATATCCATATCAAAGAACAGGCATGGGATTATTGAAAAAAAGTGCTAAGCATGAAGGAGTTGGAAATAAATACTCAACTTAAACAACACAAATGTCTTGTTAGGCACCTAGGAATTGACATCTGGTACCAGTTATGTGGGGTTAAAATTTATTTTTTTCCTTGGGATTTTCCCCCAAACATGTTTAAATAATTGCAATTATTGTTTTTGTTAAATGTTCAAAGGTAACCAAAGAGTCGCTGGTTGGATTCCCAGTCAAGGCACATGCCTGGGATGGGGGCCAGATCCCCATTTGGGGGCACGCAAGAGGCAACCACACATTAATGCTTCTCTCCCTCTCTTTTTCCCATCCTTCTCTTCTCTCTAAATATGAATAAATAAAATATTTTTAAAATGTTCAAAGGTAATGTAATAGTATTCTATTACTGTTCATTTTGCCTCAATTGTAGAATTAGCTAATACTGAGATAGTAGCTTACTCTGCGCAAGATTCTAGTTTAAGGATTTAATGGGCAATTTCTCATTTTATCCTCATAAAATTCTCCTCAGGTTGATGTTATTAATTTGCCCAATGTGCACATATGGATACTGAAAGTTGATGCCCACCATCTTATAATGACTGAGTAATAAAATCAAGATTTGAACCTTTGTTGTCTAACTCCAAAGTTTGTGCTCTTAACTACAGGCACTACTGTATTTTTCCTTCTAAATGATGTAGCTAATTTTATATAGCACATTTTTTAGTTGAATAGGTACTATTATATTGTTGTTAAGTACATAATTTGAGAATGCATCATTGTACTAAACCATGGCCTACTGCTGTAGTTGATGACCATATATATTTCCATTGTATGCTATTTCTTTTTTTTAACACATTGATGCTTCAAAAGATATCAAATAGTTCATCATTCAGGAGATTATAGAGCATCATTTTAAAGACTGGGTAGAAATATCTAAGATCTGAGGACATGAAATCAGAAAATATTAGGTCTTTGTTGCTACAAGCAACCACATGAACATAAGGTGCCTTACTATTCGGCAATACTATTCAGGATCACGAAGCAGTACTTACATATGAACCTATCTAAAGAAGGCATTCACCCTCCTGTTACCAAAACAAAATAATTTGCTAAGTCATCAGGGTGATAAGGAATAACATTCAGGCAGAACAAGTCTGGGGCCATGTACCAAAGAAATATTACTCAAGGTTAAAGACCTTTATTGGAAATACCGAGTGAAAGATTTCACTGAAATTTGTTGACTCAGCAGTACACTAACAATGACCAAAAGATAATAAGCCCTCAAGGTTCAGCATGTTTTGGGGATATCTAGCAAGGAATTAAGCATTTTAGAAGCAAGATGAATAGCTGTGAAACATGACCCTGTCTAATCCATGTCTCATTCAGCATTATGCCTAAGTGCCTTTGCACGTGCTGCTGGGAACAGAGCCTCTGCTATTTTAATTTACCTGTTTAATTTCCACTCATCCTTCACTCACAGTAACAAAATACTAATAATAGTAAGACAACACTAATGATAAAAAAAACTCATGTTTTTGAGCATGAATCCAGCTGTTTGCAAAAACAACAGCTTACTGAAATCTCATGGCATCCTAAAAGGTAGATATCATTATCACTGTTTTATAGATGAGAAAATTGAATTAAAGAGAAGTAAAATAAAATAATTTGCCTAAGGCTTCATAGTTAATATGAATAAGTGAGGTTTCAAATATAGACTTCTTCTGTTTGAATATGAAATATTTACTTTTTTAATGCAAAAATATTCAAGACATAAAAGGATATTTCTATAAAATCGTCCTTGTTCCTTCCTCCAAGTCCCTATCACACATATATTCAGAAGAACTAGGTATTGTGCCCCACCTCTCCCTTGTGCTCACAGTTCCTTCCTAATACATACTGATTTTTAGAAAATTTTTTCACTACTAAACAAGTCTCTTGAAGGGAGGAACCATATTTTAACTTTTATCCATGGTTACTGTAATAAACTAAGCAAATAATGGATGAAGAATTCATTAGATCCAAAAAACCAAGGAAGATTTTAAAGAGAAAGGGTTATTGAGAAAAGCATGAAGACAGAGTTCCAGGGAGGGTGAGGTCCGAGCAGTAGAATCCCAGCTAGACAGAACACATGAAGCAAAGCACTGTCTCTGGAATCCATTGTGCTTAAAAACACTGAGTAGCCTTTGGTGACTAGAATGAGAAGCAGGTTTATGAAAGTGGGAGTGCTAAGAAGTGGGGTAGATAATGTATTGTACTTTGGACCTGCTGATAAAGAAGGTTAAATGCAGGAAGAGAATTAGGATATTATTTTGTTGGTAACAGAAATCATCAAGTGTTTTGTGTTGAAAAAGGACATGCTCAGATAATTGTTTTAGAAGCCTCTTTGCTTGAGATTTGGAAAGAATGAGTTAAAGCAAATTGGGAGACCAATTATCAGTGTGCTGTAAATTTTTTAAAAATAGAAATTAAGAGCTGAAACAAAGGATTAAAAGTGAGGATGTAAGGATTATATTATATTTAAAGACACTGCAGAGGTGAAATCAATGGCATTTTTACAAAAAGGAATGCATTTAATATATCTCTGAGCCAACCTCATTTAAGTTGGAAGATGATGCTACTAATAAAAAAAACACTGAGAAAAAAAGCAATTTGAGAGCTAAACAGTACAGTTTTGGATGTATTTTATTTGTGCTGCCTGTAGGATTAACCATGAGAGCATACCTAAGAGAGTACTGGAAATTCAAAAAGGTAGCAAAAGATATCAGAACTGAAGAATTCCACCTGGGTGCCACTAGAAAATAAAGAATGTTGGAAATTCTGACATCAATTAGCAATACTGAGAATGCTATATTTGGTGTTTCAGACTTTAGTGTTCATTTTCAAGGAGAAAATATTCTATTTAGGAAAGGGGATCTGCTCTCCTTCTTTGCTGTATGTCTAGAAAGTGATATGCAATTCCACATACATAGTAAGTGCTCAATGTGTATTTAGGGTGGCTGAATCATTTTGGTTTGAAGACACTGAATGAGAGTAACAGACAAAAAGTCAGAAGGGGGTGTAGAATGAATAGAATAATAAAGTAGTAAGAGATCCAAGAGAAGATGGTATCCATGATACAGAGAGAGCAGGTGATAGGCACAAAAGAGACAAATCACTCTTGAGGGAAGACACTACGCTTAGGATCAGTGGTTAGATGGCTTTGTCTTAAATTCTATTTCCCCATTTATTGTACTATTTTTGTGAACATGAACAAATTATTCCAACTCTCTAAGCATGAGTTTCCTTCCCTGTAGGGTGGTGCTCATATGGATGGCTACTATACCTGAAAGTTGTTTAAGTAAGGGTTAAGTGAGTGAGTCAGCTACATGTGACTAAAAACTCCAAGGTAAAGGTATAGATGTAATCATAGTAAGTGAGAAGTTTACCAGATTCTGACTTAATTGTGTCAGGTCAGCATAGAGAAGAACTACCTAGGTTTGTGTTTGGAGCTGGGGATGGTGAGTCTCACAAGACGGGGAGCATACCGAGATTCCTAATTATATTCATTTTCTATAACAAATTACCGCAGACTTACTGGCTTAAAAAACACACATGTATTATTTACTGTTCTCCACACAGGTCTCACCAGGCTAAAATCAAGGTGCCAGCAGGGCTGTGTTCCTTTCTGGAAGACCTAGTGGAGAATTTGCTCCTCTGCTTTTTCCAGTTTTCTGAGACTGCCACATTCCTTAATTTTGGGTGCTCTCCTCCATTGTCAAAGCCATCAGTGCAACATCTGTTCTGTTGTCACATCTGTACAACTTCCCACTAATTCCCTGACTTCTCTCTAAGAGACAACAATATTACCAATTTTTTATATTTTCTTTCAGAAACAGCATTATGGATAAGAAATATGTTTAGTCGTTACTGAAATAATAATAAATGGGTACACTGTTCTATAGTCCCTCTTTTCTTCACTTAATAAAGTAGCTTGGGAATATTTCTCAATTATACACAAAAAGCTACTTCATTCTATTTTAATATCTGAATGGTGTTCTTGGACTTTTAATCTTAGTAAATCCTTAGTGTTAGTGAGACAGTGCTTGAGACAGAATTCAATAAAAGGATTATTATGGAGTTTGAAAAGATATGCAGCCCTGGCTGGTGTGGCTCAGTAGATAGAGTGCCAGCCTGTGAATCAAAGGGTCACTGATTTGACTCCCAGTTGGGGCACATGCCTAGGTTTTGGGCCAGGTCCCCAGTTGGGGGCTCACAACACATATTCATACTTTACAATTAAGAAAATTGTGATTAAAATAGACATGTGTTTTACCTAAAGTTACACAGTTTTATATAGAATTGAAATTCAAACAAATTTTCTTTGACTAATGTTCTTTGCATTATTAAACAATGGTTAAACATCCTGATCTATACTTGTCCAAAGACATGATAAAAAACCAATAGAGTATAGTTGCTTCTTTCATTTTCTTTCCTCATGTTATTGAGTATTAAAATATCAATTATTTTCATCATTTCATATAAATAATGATGCCACATCCTACTAACTATGGTGTATTTATTTATCTAAAATCCCTATAAACCATGAAAAAAGATAATAAAAATTTTGACATCTAATCTCTCTTAATTCATATATTTTCATTCATTAAAGTTTATTCACTATCATTCCAACACATTAATGAATCCGATTACATCCAAATGAATCCATTCTGTATGCAAAGGAGCAAATTATCTTTATTTCTATGACAAAGAAATGTGTTAAATAAAATAGAATGTGTTCTTACCTTTCAATTTGTCACTCTTATTTTTTGGAACAATCATTTATTAGTTTACATAAAAAATAGTGTTATTTTAATCTATTCTTTTTCTCATTCTTATTTTCTCAATTGTAGAATATAGCAAGAGGATAGGTATAAGGAGAACTGGTGACACGATTTTCTATTTCAAAAATGTGTGTCCTCCTGACAGTTTAATTTCCTGGTCTCTGGCATAGTTATTTTGATGGTATATTTTCATTGATTCTAATTAAATATTAGGCTTATAATTTACTCACATTGTGCCCTCTTCTATGGCATGAAAAATATATAATGTCATAGTTTCTTCAATTTATCTCTTAAATTGCCATCAATTTTGTTACAACAAGTCTTTTTGGTTAAATAAGACTTTAAGTGTTCAATGTTCTTCTCAAAATGAATGTCTCTACTTTTATTGGAGCTTCTAATCTGCATTCTTAGCAATTTGCTTTGGAAAGTTATACTAGGGCATTATTGGTTGTGTAACTTGACCTTCCCATCAACTTTTAGAACAGTGTTTTATTTAATTGATAATTTGTAATATCTTTACCCTTGTCATATGGCCTTTAAGTTCTGTATCTCATTACTTCTGCTTCCCTTATAATTGTTTAAATATTAGCTTTGATAGAACACTCATAAAACTTTTTAAATCATTTTTTGTTATTCTATTATAGATGTCCCAATTTTTCTCCTTTGCCCACCTCTGTCCATCCCACCCACCACTCCCACAGTTAAGTTCCACATTGTTGTCCATGCCCATGGGTTATTCATACATGTTCTTTGTCTAATCCCTTCCCCTTCTTTCCACCATTATCATCCACCACCCCTCTGATCACTTTCAATCTGTTCCATGTTTCCATGCCTGTGGTTCTATTTTGTTCGTTAGTTTATTTTGTTCATTATATTACTCTTGTAGGTGAGATCATATGATATTTGTCTTTCACTGACTGGTTTACTTCACTTAGCATAATATTTTAAGTTCCATTCATGCTGTTGCAAAAGGTAGGAGTTCCTTCTTTCTTTCTGCTGTGTAGTATTCCATCATGTACATGTACCACAATTTTTATATCTACATATTTACTGATGGGAACTTAGGCTGTTTCCAACCCTTGGCTATTATAAATAGCACTGCTGTGAATATAGGGGTGCATAGATTCTTTTGAATTGGTGACTTGTGATTTTTAGGGTATAATCCCAGCAGTGGAATCACTGGGTCAAAAGGAAGTTCCATTTTTAGATTTTTAAGGAAATTCCATACCATTTTCCGCAGTGGCTGCACCATTCGATATTCCCACCAACAGTGCAGCAGGGTTCCCATTTCTCCGCATCCTCACAAACACTTGTTTGTTGATTTACTGGTGACAGCCATTATGACAGGTGTGAGGTGATATCTCATTGTGGTTTTAATTTACACCTCTCTGATGGCTAGTGATATTGAGTATCTTTTCATATGTCTATGGGCCATCCGTATGTCATCTTTGGAGAAGTGTCTATTCAGATTCTTTGACCATTTTTTTAATTGGACTGTTTGCTTTCCTGGTGGTGAGTTGTATGAGTTCTTTATATATTTTGGAGATCATACCCTTATCTGGTGTATCATTGGAAAATAAGTTCTCCCATATGGTTGGTTCCCTTTCCATTTTGATGATGGTTTCTTTAGCGGTGCAGATACTTTTTAGTTTGATGTAATCTTATTTATTATTATTTTTTCCCTTTATTTCCCTTGCCCTGGGAGATATAGTATCAAAAATATTGCTATGTGGGATATCTGGAATTTTCCTGCCTGTGTTTTCCTTTAAGACTTTTATGGTGTCATGGCTTATATTTAGTCCTTTATCCATTTTGAGCTTATTCTGATGTATAGTGTAATTCGGTCGTCTAGTTTCATTTTTTTGTATGTATCAATCCAGTTTTCCCAACACTATTTATTGAAGACGCTATCTTTACTCTATTCTATACTCATGCTTTCTTTGTCAAATACTAATTGACTATAGAGACTCAGGTTTATTTCTGGATTCTTTATTATATTCCATTGGCTTATGTGTTTGTTCTTATGCCAACACCAGACTTTTTTGATTAGAGCGGCCTTGTAGTATAGTTTGATGTTGGGTGTTGTGATCCCTCCTACTTTGTTTTTTCTCAATATTGCTAAGCCTATTCAGATTTTTTGTCATTGCTGTTGTTGTTCTATAGTATTTTTGAAATATTTGTTCTGGATCTGTGAAATACACCATGTTATTTTAATAGAAATTACATTGAATATATAGATTGTTTTGGGTAGACATCCTTGTCTTGTTCCTGATATTATGTGGAAAGCTTCAGTTTTTGCCTTTTGAGTATAATGTTGGCTGTAGGTTTCTTGTATATGGCTTTTATTATGTTGAGGTATTCTCCCTTTATTCCCACTTTGAGGATTGTTTTTATCATAAATGGGTGCTGGATTTTAACACATGATTTTTCAGCATCTATTGATATGATCCTGTGATTTTTATCCTTCCTGTGATATGATCCTTCATTTCTTATGTGGTGTATTATTTACTGACTTGTAAACATTGTACAATATCTTGGGATAAATCCCACTTGATCTTGGTGTATGATCTTTTTTATATATTTCTGAATCTGGATTGCCAGTACCTTGTTGAGGATTTTATTATCTATGTTAATCAGAGATACTGGCCTGTAGTTTTCTTTCTTTGTTGTATTTTTGTTTGGTTGTGGATTTAGGATATACTGGCCTGTTAAAAAGACTTTGGGGGTCTTCCCTCTTCTTGAATTTTTTTTGATTGGTTTGAGAAGGATGGGAGTTTGTTTTCCCTTAAATGTTTTGTAAAATTATCCTGTGAAACCATCTGGTCCAGGGTTTTTATGTGCTGCGAGTTTTCTGATTACTGCTTCAATTTACTAGTTATTAATCAGTCTATTCAGGCTTTCTGCTTCTTCTTGATTCAGTTTGGAAGATTTTATGTTTCCAGGAATTGGCCCATTTCACCCAGGTTATCCAGTTTCTTGGCATATGGTTGTTCATAGTATTTCTTACATTCCTTTGTATTTCTGTGGTATTGGTTGTAACTTCCATTTTTTGTTTCTTATCTTATTTATTTGGATCCTCTGTCTTTCTTTTCTTGATAAGTCTGATAAAACATTATTAATTTTATTTATCTTTTCAAAGAACAAGCTCCTGAATTTATTGATCCTTTGAATTGTTCTTTTAGTCTCTATGTCACTTAATTCTACTCTTATCCTGATTATTTCCTTCCTTCTACTCGCTGTGGGCTTTGTTTGTTATTGTTCCTCTAGTTCCTCTCGATGTAGAGTTAGGTTGTTTATTTGATTTTTTTCTATCTGTTTTAGTTAAGACAGTGTTGCCATGAACTTTCCTCTCAGTACTGCCTTTGTTGTGTTCAATAGGTTTGGGTTGTTGTATATTTGTTTTTATTTGTTTTCAGATACTTTTTCATTTCTTCCTTGATATCATTGTTGACCCATTCGTTATTGAATATCATGTTATTGAGTTTCCATGTATAGAAATGTTTTTGAGTTGTTTTTCTTGAGGTTGGTTTATAGTTTCAATCCATTGTGATCTGAGCATGTGCTTGATATGATTTCAATTTTCTTGAATTTGTTGACGCTGATTTTGTGTCTTACCATGTGCTCTGGCTTTTAAATTTTTCCATGTGCATTTGAAAATAATGTATATTTTGCTTCTTTGGGGTGAAATGTTCTGAATATATCAATTAAATCTATTTGATCTAGAGCATTTTCCAATGCCACAATATCCTTATTGATTCTTTGCTTAGAAGATTTTTCTATTGTTAACAGTGGGGTTTTAAAATCCCCTACAATGAGTGTGTTGCTATCAATATCTTTCTTGAAATCCTCCAAGATTTTCCTTATATATTTAGATGCTCTTACATTGTGTGCGTATATTTACAAGGGTTATCGCTTCTTGATGGATTACTCCTTTAATTATTATGTAGTGTCCTCCTTTGCCTCTTTTTATGTCTTTTGTTTTGAAATCTCTTTTGTCTAATACAAGTATTCCTACCCCAGTTTTTTTTTATTTTTATGTCCATTTTCTTGGAATATTTTTTCTATCTCTTTACTTTCAGTCTGTGTAGGTCTTTTGTTTTGAGGTGGGTCTCTTGTAGACAGCATATATGCAGGACTTTTCCTTATCCATTCAGCTACCCCATATCTTTTCATTGGATCATTTAATCCACTTCCATTTAAGGTTATTATTGATAGGACTTACTGATTGCATTTTTTCACTTTGTACCTATGTTCTTCTCTCTCTTTTCTTTTATCTTATTAAAGCAGTCCCTTTAGCATCTTAGCTATTTTTTTTTTTTTTTTGGTCTGGGAAACTCCTTATTTCCACAGCCAATTTTTTAATTAATATATTTTATTGATTATGCTATTACAGTTGTCCCATTACTCCCCCTTCATTCCCCTCCATTCTGCACACCCTCTCCCACCCACATTCCCTCCCTTTAGTTCATGTCCATGTGTCATAAATTCTTTAGCTTCTACATTTCCCATACTATTCTTGCCCTTCCCCTGTCTATTTTCTATCTACCATCTATGCTACTTATTTTCTGTACCTTTTCCCTCTCTCTCCTCCTCCCTCTCCCCTGTTGCTAACCCTCCATGTGATCTCCATTTCTGTGGTTCCATCCCTGTTCTAGTTATTTGCTTAGTTTGCTTTTGTTTTTGTTTTAGGTGTGGTTGTTAATAATTGTGAGTTTGCTGTCATTTTACTATACATGTTTTTTACTATA
>CM052541.1:71729188-71764691 GCA_028533065.1 Trachops cirrhosus
TTTTTTTTTTTTTGCATTCTTATTTCTTCATTCTTTTCTGTTTGGTTGTTTCTTCCTTCCTTCTGGTCCACTCCATTGATGTGAGACCCATCTTTCATTCCATCACTATTGGTTCCCTGTGCATTTTTTTCCATTTCACTTATTATAGCCTTCATTTTTTCATCTAGTTTGCGACCAAAATCAACCAATTTTGTGAGCATCCTGATCACCAGTGCTTTGAACTGTGCATCTGATAGGTTGGCTATCTCTTGCTCATTTAAAAGGATAAGTTCTGGGGCTTTCAATTGATCTTCTGTTTGAGCCATCTCTTTGGTTTTTTTTTATTTTTTTGTTTTGGTCATGCCTGTTAGGTATGAGGGGCGGAGCCTTAGGTGTTCACCAGGGCGGGGCACCCAAGTCACTTGGTTGTGATGCTGTATGTGGGGGCGGGATCCAAGAAGTAACAATGGCGCTTGCTCTGCTCTGTGTAGGACCTCAGTCCCTTCAGCCACTTTCCCCTAGCAAACTGGGCCCCTCTGGTGCCAATTCCCATGTGGGTGGGCCTGTGCACCTCGTGGGACCTTCCTTTTCAATCAGTGCCCCAAGGCTCTATTTCCCGGTGCTGGGACCCTGAGTTGCAAGCAGTGCCTTGCTTCACAATCGCTGCCTCACCTGGTCTGCTGGTCGCCACCCTCAGGCTGGGGCCCACTAGCCACCGTTTGTGTGCCCAGGGTCTGCCCGCTGTGGTCTTGCGTGCCACCCTGGTTGCTTTGTGCATCCCGGTTGCCTTACGAGCATCCAGACCCAACGCTCTCTGCTCTCTGCTCTACGACCATTCCCGGCTGCCCGACTCTGCCCTCCTACGGGTCAGGATTTTCTGTCAGTTCTGGTTGTTACTCTGTTTCTAAATTGTTGTTGTCCCTATCCTGGTTGTGCGAGGAGGCACAGTGTGTCTACCTATGCCTCCATCTTGGCTGGAAGTCCTCAACTTCCATTTTAAATAAGAGCCTTTCTGTGTAGAGTAGTCATGGTTGCAGGACTTTGGTTTTCATTACTTGGAATACCTCTTGTCATTCCCTTCTGACCTGTAGAGTTTCTGTTGAGAAATCAGTGGATATCCTTATTGCAGTTTCCTTGTATGTTACTAGCTGTTTCTCCCTTGTTGCTTTTAAGATTCTCTCTTTGTCTTAAGATTTTTTCATTTTAATCTTGATGTGGCTTGGAGTGGGCCTTTTTGGGCTCATCTTGATCGGGAGGTTCTATGTTACTTTGACTTGAATGACTTATTCCCTCATCAAATTAGGGAAGTTTCCTGTCATTACTTTTTCAAACAGGTTTTCTATCCCTTGCTCCTCTTCTTATTCTTCTGGTATCCTTATGATATGAGTATTATTACATTTCACGTTATCCTGCAGCTCCCTTAAACTTTCTGCCTTCTTTTTGAACTTTTTTCTTTTTTCATTTTGTTGCTTTATCTGGAATTTTTTTTTAATTTGTCCTCCAGATCTCTGATTCAATCCTCTGTTTCATCTAGGATGCTTTTAGTTCCTTCTAATGTATTCTTCATTTCCTCCTGGCTCTTATTGATAGTTTCTATGTCCTTTTTCATGCTGGTGTAGTTTGCAGTAAGTTCCTTATAGCTTCCACGGAGTTCCTTGTAGTTCTCACTGAGCTCCCTGAGCATCCTTATAAATATTATTTTGAACTCAAGTGTCTGATGGTTTGCTTACCTCAATTTCATTTAGCACTCATTCTAGGGATTCCTTCTTTCCTTTCGATTGGGGGTTGTTTCTTTGTCTCTTCATTTTAGGTATCTCTTCTTGTTTCTGCATATTACATTAATCTGCTTTGAATCACTGTTTTTATGCTGTGACCTTCTGTGATAGGAGACCTGTGGGACTCATTGGTACAGTCTCTTTGACCTCCTGACCTTGGTGCTCTTGGGCTTCCCTTGGTGCCATTTATATGGACTCTCAATTGTAGTTGGACTTTGGTAGTTGCTGGGTCACTCTTTCGTGGGTCCTTCCCTCGAGCTGGCTGGCTGAGAGTCACACTGCCCATCACATCTTGTATGCTGTTGTGCAGGTATTGCCAGAACAAAACTGAGCAAACCATGAAAGAAGACCACACCCACAAAAACCCCACTCACAACCTCAGTATCAACAGAAAATTAGCAAATATTAATAAAAGTATACAGAGATTGATTATTATAAGAAATGAAAAACAAATATGACATAACTGACCCAAAGAAAAATAATTTTAAGGGGTTAGAGGGAGGAAAAATATTAAGAGTAGGGTATAGAAACAAGCAAAGAGAAAAAGAAAGTAAGATTTACATCATAAATAAAAAGGGAGGGGACAAGGCAGAATGGAATAACAGAAGGAAAGTATATAGTAGTACACTAGACAAAATTAAAAAATATATAGTGAAAAAAATAGGAACCAAATTGGAGAAAATACCTACCATAGCAATGTCAACAACAAATGATTAAAGATTAACATAGGTGGAATAGGATTAAGAAGAAGAAGAAAGGAGGGAAACCTTATGAGATATCGAGAAGGAAGAAAGGTGATTTTGAGAGGATAGAGAAAGAATATTAAGAGTGAGGAATGCAGATAACTGTACTTGAACAATAAAATAAAATAAAAGAGTGAGGAATGAAAAACAGGCTGAGACAGGGAAAAATTAAAGTTTAAAATGCAATCAAAGGGCAGAAGGAAGGAAAAATAGAGTAGGAGAGGGGAATGGTAAAATTTCATATCTGAAATTCAAAAATAGTGAAGACCTATGTAAAATTGAAGAAATGCAACAACAACCACCATATCAACAACCAATGAGCAAAGATTAGTAAACGTGGAGAGAGAATAAGGACAGTTAAGAATGGGAAGTAGAATGTAGGATGACTAATGACAAGAAAAATGATTTTGAGAGGCTGGAGGGGGAGAAATAGTAACAGTATAGAATGGAAATAAGTCATAGCAAGAAAAAAATAAAATTTAAAACAAAAATAAGAAGACGAAGGAACAATGTAAAATGGAGTAAGAGGAGGGAGGAACATAATATGAAATTTGAAATACACTAAAATATAAAAAATAGTGACATAATAGACACAAGCTTGAAGGAAAATAAATGAAGGTTAAAAAGCTATGCAGGAGAGAAAACAACATAAATCATGAACAAGACCGTGGTGGAATTTGTCTCAGTAGAATCCAATGTTTACCACTGTCTTCTCTTTCAGGATCTGCCCCTGGTATTGTCAGATGGTGTCCTAGTCTGGCCCTAAGTAGCCTGTTGTAGACTACAAGGGATCCACTGTTTGCGGCTATCTTCTTCAAATTTAGCCAGTCCCCACTGTTCTTTCCTGCTGACTTTCCATCAGCCCAGGGCCCAGGAGTGGTTCATTTAATGATGGGAGAGGTCTGCCAATTCCTTCTCCATCTGCCTCCAGAGGGGGCCTCTGGTGCGATTGGAGGGTGGACACTCTGGGTCACCTCCCAGAGGCACTATTCAGGCTTCAGGGAAGATGGTGGGGGTGTTTCTCCACCCCTTGGCACACATCTTGGTCTGTTCCAAATTCTTTAAAAAAATGTATGCTTTCTGATGAATTAGCTGTCCGTTTCCTGCAAGTGGTCAATCTGTATAAAAGAGGCAGCTATTTTCTGCTCTGTCTAGGTTCTGAGGCTGGGTGGGGACCTGAACCCCCCTTGTTGCACTTGTCTCTAATCTCTGTTCTGTTGTTTTTAGTGGATCAGAGTCAGAGGAACACTGTATTCATTGTCTGGTAAATGGCCCTTTCAGAGCATTTTCTTCTTCCCCTGTGGACATGCATCCAGCAGGGAGCTCCTGAGTCAGACCACACTGATCTGCAGAGCCTGCAGTCCCACAGGTGGTAGTTGGGCATGCCTGTCTGTGAGGGGACCTGCCTGGCTACAGCAAATCTCAGGTGATCAGCTCCTGGCCTTCTAGACCCTAGCCTGCTGCTCTCTCCCTGAATGCTTGAGCCCAGATGCTCTACTCTGTCCTGTCCCCTGCTCACTGGCCATGCTAGGTTGGGTCCCACAGTCCCTTCAACCTGACTCTATCCCTCTGATTTGTTAGAAGAGCTACTGTGCACTCACACGTATGCACGAGAGCACTGGATCCCTGCAGAATCTCAAGTCTCACCTTAGCTCCTCTTTTAAGAGTTTCTATGTGGCTGCCGTGCTGCAGCACTGAGCCCTGGGTTGGGGGGCAGCTATTCTCCCTGTTCTTCCCTTCCCCCAAAATCACAGAGTCTCTTTTGGTCAGGGGTGGCCTGCCTGCCAAAGCTACCTACAGATTTAGATAAAGTTTCTCTCTAGATCTCTCCCAGATGGCACTGGGAAGATTCCCATAGTGATATTACAACTCAGGGTGCTGGCAGGGTGCTGTCCTCACTCCCTTTAGAGATTCTCAGCCTTGGGTGGGTCTATTCCCAGTGAACTGTTTTTTCAGCCAGTGCCTCTCCAGCTGTCTCTTTCTGTTCCCAGAGCTTGTGGCTCTGAGCTGATCTATAGCCACCCCCAATCTGTGCAGCCAGAAGTGCCACCTTGGGCAGTGGTGGTGGCAGTTGCTCTGCTAGGAACCTGGACTGCCTACTCCTGACTGTCCTGCATGCTGTCACTCACTCTCTGCTGGATTTTCAAGTTGATTGCTCTGTGGCTTAGCTGCAAGACTGTCCCACCCTGGGAGCTAGTGGATGGTGCTTCTGGCTACTCTGCAGCCATCTTGGATCCCCCTACAAAACTTTTAAAATAATTATATCATGTAAGCTTATAATATTCTCTAGAGAAAAGCAGAGCTCATTTTATAACTATAAATTAATTTTTTATTAAAGGAAAACTATTGAATTTGTTTCATTTATAAATATCTTAGTTGCAGATAAAGTTGAAGGACATAAAAATTTTTAAATGTTTTCTCAGATTTATTCATTTCAATTATCATCAGTGTTTTCTTGAATTTAGTGATATTTCAGATATGCTAAAACTTTAATTATAGGATAAAAATGTGAAAAAGTGTCCATCGACATTCAGGTACCCAAATATTTCAAATAACTTAAAGTAAGTAAATTATTGATGAAACATTATTCCTAGTCCATGGAATGAAATCATAATTTAAATAAAAGTTTTAAAGTGTTGTGCTTTTGGAGCAAATGTAAGTCAATATATTTAACATTTACTGCTTAAAAAGAAGTATTATAACACTGAAATTTATATAATCTTGCATTTATACTGAGAGTTTTAATTTTGTATATGTTGATTTATTGTGAAATTATAACTTGATATATTTTATATATGAATGGATTTTCTATATTAGGTATATACTTAAGCTATGCAATTGTCAATGTTGACAAAGTATTTAATGATTACAGATGTAGAAGTATTTCAGAACTGCTCAAATTCTGACACATCTAAAGAGTTTTTTAAAGAAGATGTTTGAGTGAGTTTTGAAGTGATGAAATAGATACTGTTGCTGGTTCATTAACCTTTTTAAACTATTGGGCATCGTTAAGAGTTTCAAGATGGTAATTTTCTAAATTGCCACTATGATGCATGTAAACATGCTTTTCTGTGTAAAAGTATCAGATTTTCTCTTGGGCAAAATTTTATTTGACAGGAGAGAGCCTTCCTTTCATTTTTGTTTCAATTAATTTGCTCCACCTTTTCACTAAAACATTGAAAAATACTTAATTCTACATCTCAGTCTATCTCACATCTTCTTTACTACCATTTCCATTTCAGGAATCATAGAAATGGCAGTTCTCTTGAGTTGTTGAAAAAGCTCACAGGAGATTCTAGAATCTTATTTCCTTGAGTTCTAACATATTTACAAAAGAGTAATTAATAGTCTTGGTATTACCTTATTATATTTCTCTGTGGAAGTTTCCATGTTAGCCATGAACTAATACCATATTATAGGGTTTGCAGATAGTAAGTTGCACTGGATTTTATGTACATGAAGAGTTGAAAGGGAAGTATTCAACAACTACTGTGGAAAATAGATTGCTCTCAGAGAGGTGTATTATCAAACATAGACCCATTTGAGGAAGGACTGCAGGTTACAGAGAGGTCTGCTCAGTCAATCCTGAGTATTTAAAGTGTTACTAGCAGGAACTAAGGAGAATAATGTACCAGAAAATAGAGCAGTCAGATCATTATTAAAAGATGGACGAACCCAAATGATTGGGAAGCACAGAGCCATGTGAGAGAGCCTCAGCAGGACCTGTCAGCTGTATAAGTGTTAAAAACAGCCCTGGTCTTGAAAGGAGAAGTTATGATGCTAGAAACCAATTTTAGAAACTAGAGGAAAATTGTTGGTGTTCAAAGGAGATATACAAAACCATAAGGAGACAAAAAAAGGAAAAAAATGGAAAGTGTAGTGTTTCTGTGAGGTCATAGATTTCCTTTCTCAGCCCAGTGCCCCGAGGTACTGTGTCTAGGACCAAAAGAAAAAGACCCATGTGAAATCTGAAGAGAATTAAAATGCAACACCCTGACTTCTATTTTTAGTTTGCAACCTCTGGACAACTGCCAACCACCAGTAAAAGCTCCCTATTTCAGGGTATATAATTCCGGTACAAAATAGGCAGTAAATACAAATGAGACCATGGCCAGAACTTTTATATTTACACAAACCTGTTTCCTGTCCTGTGTGTGTTGAGTTGGAAAGACAGTGTCTATACAGACCTCAGAAGCAATGATATGCACTGTGTGAAAGATAATTTGAAATGAATACACTCATGTACGTACTCCTGGAAAACTACCAAATGCTTCCCCATTGGACTATTTATTTAATAGCTTTTGAAAAAGTTAAAATTGTCTGTCAAAAGATTTGAACTGCTTTGATATTTTAATGAATATACAAGGGAATGATATGAATCTTCCAATAGAAATAGAAACCTGCAAATAATTTACATACATTTAACATTGTTTTGGTTGTAGCTAATGCCTTTCACCAATCAGCACAATCTTGTTTCCCACTCTGTAGACTCTGGTTGGTGTTCAGTCCACAGCTAATCTCCCTCTGATCAACTCCATTAAAAGAGGAACAATGTGTTTCGTGCATTCAGAGCGTCTGCTCTTTGAATGACTACCTTGCACTTAATTCTCTTTTAATCCTCTGATTCAGACAGTGGTTGAAAATACATGACTATGTTTTTGGACCTAATGAAGTTGTGATAAACTTCCTGTGTGTGTGTGCGTGTGTGTGAGAGAGAGAGAGAGAGAGAGAGGGAAAATGACTAACCACTCTTAATGAAACATTGCTTGTTTCTATCACCTTCAGATATAACATGTAAATAAAGAAGATTTAACCAATAACAAAAAATTATACACAAACACTTAAAGTTCTTAGAGCACACGCCTGAGTAGAAAATAAACATCAGATCTGTTTACTTGACAAATGCTAAATGAAAATCAGGATGTCATTGACAATTATGGTGTAACTTGATGATAGAGGCAGGCAAGCAATGAGGCACCGAAACCCTCAGACCTGAGCCACTATAGCAAAGAGAAACAGGGCAATGGTCCACGTGGATCTGATCCTGAGCAGGAGAGATTTCAAGTGGCTAAGAGAGTCATGTAGTGATAGTCATATATGACATTGTAGTTAGTGGTGTCCTCATTCAAGTAAGATTCTGATACTTGCTTGTTTAAAATTTGGATGTATTGTGAGAATAAACTTATTTACTGGCCTTCATTCAATTTATTATACTTATAATAGCACCCACTCATAATTGGCTTATTAAATAAATGTATAAATGTGTACTTACATAAAGGCACCTGAGTGCTTAAACAGAGATTGCTTCCTTTCGTCATTTGGTTCTCATGAAAAGGTGCAAATAGTTGAAATCTTATTACATATAATCATGAGGAAAAAAAGATGAAGGAGGCTGTAGCTTGTGTTCTTTCTCTGTGGGGAAATATGTTCTATTTTTATATACTAATGGATTTCAAAATTGTTAATAAACACTTTCAAGAAAATAATTCAAATATTGAAAATTATTCCAGGTTTTGTTTTCAATGAAAATGTTAGCCAGTTTTTATCAAGCTTTGGAGTCTTATTTTATTGCTCATCTGATGCAGACACCAGCCCACAGTGTCCATGTCATTATGGATGAAATGAGACATTCACACGGACTACTGAGTCCGGTGGAGGAAAAGGGACAGCATGGCTTTTTTCTCAAGGGGAGCAAAAGCTGTGGACTCTGTCATGACAGGCCTTTATTTCTATCTCTGAGCACATTACATGATGGTCCTCATTCACTATGCACAGGTTGCTTTAGGTGGTTACCTTTTACAGAAAACAGAGGAGCCAGTGCCGCTAATCACATCACAGAAGAGGGATATTTGCAAATGAAAAGGCAAAAGTAGTTGGATTGGTTAGCTCATCCTTGGAAGGTTTAGCATGGATTTTAGGAAGTTACTTTGCAGTAAATATCTTCAATTCAGGGTGAGGGAGTTTTTTAGCAAGAGCAAGACTCAAAGTGGCCTAGGCACATTGCAGGCCTGATTCCTAGGTTCAGGAGAACCTATCCATGGGCGTGGGTCCTGTGCATCTCTGAGTGGGAGCTGGGCCCAAGCCACAGAGAATGGTCTCCTACACTCATCAGCCTATGGTTGCCACCTTAGACAAATGACTGTGGATGAGTCTTGACACCTAATCTGAGGGGAAGAAACTCATTGAGTTGAGCACTGAGTTAGTAAGGTGAACTTCATATGTCTGAACTCTGAATATGCCACACCTGTACAATGTTTTGTGACTGTAGGCTGTCAGCTTTTCTTCTAATCCTAAATGGCTGTTCTGAAAATGTGTGCCATTAGTTATGAGTGGTCCTGGAAAGGTACCAGGTTGTTCTAGAGGAAATTCATTAATATGAAAGAATGATTAGGTGCCCTATTGAGAACAAAGAGGTATATTCACCTTTGCTTATGAACAACTCATCCTTTGCTCCAGAAGGTGATACTGCTTTATCTATGCTCTGATATTATTTAAAACACCAAATACTATTCCATACTGGAGCAGGGGGAGGAAAATAAATCACAGTGACTTGTTAAAATAACACTTCTATCTTTGAATTTGGATATGGTAATGAAAAATGTGTCTTTCAAATCAAGGAGTTAATTTGTGTTATTTTCCAAAATGGGAAATGTTTGGTCAGTCATACATTATTGATAAGTATGAATGCCTTGATTAACTATGCTTTAGAGTAATGCAGTTTATTATTAAGTCCATGCATTGTAATAAAAAATGCACCTGGGAAAATGAGTTCCAATCATGTCTATATCTCTACATCTTGAATTCTTCAATATCTATTTGACTTCTGAACAGATGATCTTATTTAAATGTGAAACCACAGATATTGATATATTCATCTCTTTAGACTAATAAACATGCAGATTGTAACCATACAACTATCTTTAGAATTGTCTGCTCTAAAGATATTTACATGATCACAAAGGAAATAATACAGATATTTCAAGCAAAATGAATTTATTTTCCCCAAGCTAGTTGAATAAGCAATTGTGTTTATCTATTATCCAGGATGCTCCATTGATGAACAACTAAGAGCAAAATTGACAGCACAAACAGTGACTTTTCTCATTTGTTGCATTCCAGTCACAGGCTAGCACTTATAATTTCAGTTTTCAACAAAAGAAACATGAATTAAGTATAGTAACTTGTCAATATAAGATCTATAATGCCTCTACCTCATGAAAGCATGCTATGCCCCTACAAAATTTTTAGAGGTCTCTATACTTAACAGTTTTTATTCGCCTTGGTTTTGATTTTAATTACAAACCTTAATCTGTCAGAACAGAAATGGTTCATAATGGTTTTTCTATGCTGAATCATTTGCATTGTCTAGTCCATCTTCATGTAACATGACCAGTTTGCTTTGCAAAATAAATCAAAATTAAATGTCTTTGAATTGTCTTTCTACATTGGCTTTGGTGTGCTCTTGGTTAAGCAGTAATCTTTTCTAAGAAACAGTTTGTTGCTGCAACATTTTAAACAAATCAATTACCTTCTTGTAATACAATATTACAATATGCAGGCAACCATAGCTTCCATTGTATATGACACAGTCAATTTTATGAAGCTGTAAACATTCATATCAGTGCTATTTAGTCTGTAGTAATACATTTTGGAATGGAGATTTCGGCCAAGTTATATTAATATGTTATTTAAAAAACAATATGTCAAGATCTCCTTGGAAAACATACAGGTTTCAGGTTTAAAGGTTAAAGTAAAGGGTCAGAACTATGTGGAAAAACATTGAGGTAATAAAACAAATATTGAGTCTTTCTTTGCACTAGGAAATTACTAGGTTCAAGAAGTAGATTTCCTACTCTCTCCCAAACATGTGTTAACTATTCATGGAGAAACTCTCCTTAGGTATGCATCTATATTCTAGAGTTGCATTCATCCATCTAATAAAGCTATAGTCATCACTTCTTGCCCCATTTTTCCTGATATTTTTTTCTGATATGTTGGTTAAAATGCTTATCTAAATTATTTTTTAGACATAAATCAGATTATCATGTTTCTTTACTTAAAACCTACCAATGACTTCCCATTGAACTTAAAATGCAGATACCTTGACATGGCTATAAGGCCTCACATGGCCCATCTTGTCCTTCCTAGCTCTCCTAACTTTTCTCTTGCCCCTCTCCACTTTCCTACCCACTGAGCTTCTTCTATTCTCAAACATGCTATGTTAATTACTCTCTCATGCACTTTGTATTTGCTCTACTTGAAGCTTGGAATGCTCTTCACAGCTACTTCCCACCCATCAGTTGGGCATCAATTCAAATGATACCTCCTAAGAGAGCATTCCCAGATGGCCAATATAGTACTTGCCCCTCCGTAACTCTTGAACTTCTCTACCTGGTTACTCACTTGTAATTTTTCATGGCAGTTGACATTATCTGAATTTATCACTTGTTCTGCATGTTCATTAACTGATGAGAGTAGCTACATGGATTGTTCACTGCTGTATCCTCAGTACCTAGAACAGTACATGTGGGAGGTGTTCAATAACCATTTGTTGACAGAGAGATGAATGAGAAATGAAAACATATTCCAAGTATGTATTTGAAGAGGCCATTACCCAGAGATTAGAGATGGAATCAGTTGGCAAGTGAAAAGAGCAATTCACTCCTGTTCTGTCACCTCTCTAATAAATGCACTTTGGTGGTGCTGACCTTTTTATGGAAACTGCTTCTGCATTTAACATACTCTCATCTTACAGACTGGAGAAATAAGCAAACCTATAATTTTATTAATGAGTCAGCCTTATTTGGGAAAGACATTACCTATACCTGAAGCCATCACTGCATCACTTATCTAATAGTTTTCTGCTATAAAATCAATATTCCCAGACTTTATTACGAAGACCTTGGTTTCCTCTTATATAATTACAATCTAAAGTAGTAATCAGATTGCTATTATTAGAATAATAATACTTATGAGATTTCAGCTTAAACATTCACAACAATTTCCTTTTGTTCAGTGGTGGTTTGGTGTTCAGGCAATAATATATCATTATTTTTCCTAGTAAATTGGAGGAGGACTTACACAGTAGCTTTGAAATTACTGCTTGTCATCACCACTATATACAACCACATAAACAGTATGTGGTTTGTATAGTAGATCATTTTCTTGTTCATATTCAGCAAGCTCTCAGTGCTTTATACTAACACCAGCTGTTAAAAATGACAGCAATATTGTATCTCTCACTACCAATGTTCTTTATATAGAAACGTTTTTTTTAAACAGTATATGTTGCTGAATAATGACAAAGGATAATATGCTAAATAATGGTGCATTTTTCAGGATTTGTTTCCAATGTAAAGTGGAATGAAACTAGAAAAATTACAGGGAAAAGTTGAGTATAGAGAAAGTCAGATTTTATACCTAAAACCAGGTCAATTTTATTATCTAGGGATATCTAAAGGATAGAATAAGTATTTTCTTATCTCGGAGGTTGTTCAAGGTGAATCCTAGAGCAGTATTTGTATATCTGTAACATATAGGAATCTAAAACTAGTTGAGTTTCAAAATCTCAAAATATTTATTGATGATTCTTTTCACTTTTTTCTCCTTCACTTTTGTCTGGTCTTTCTTATTTTTTTCTTTCCTCAAGAGAAAACAAACACCTGAAGGACAAACAAACACTGTATCTTTCACATCAAATACATAATAAGTTCTGAAAAGATGTCAGCTAACTAATAATGAAGTATCTTTTTTGGGATTATTTTCTTTGTTTAGAAAGAACAGATATCATTGCTTAGATTAATCACAAGAACAGAGTTGGGAAGCTTTTTTTTAAAAAGTCTTTGTATTTCTCTAGTCCTAAGGTGCCATATCCCAGTACTTAAGTAAGGGACACATAATCAGTTGACACAGGGCTGGGCCACAAGGCAAGCCTCAACACCAGTGTACTCAAACATGCTTCAGATTTTTTTTAAAACTGACAGATTTCTACAGAGACTGAGGGCCTGCCAGAAAATCTGAAACATTATACTAGGTCAGGATGTAAAATATTTTATGCTTTAGACAAACACCTTGGACTAAGAATTATATGCAGTAAAGAATGAAATGCATTTAAATTATTTTTGTTATTAGATAGTAGATATTTATATGTGGTTATAAATAAAACATAAATAGCACTTGAATTTTGAAGACTATTATAAACCTTGCCTTATAGATGCTTGTATTTTTCTCATAATAACTATAATCCTGAGTTCCAGCTACTTCCAGTGGCCCAGCCAGTTCTTCTGTGTGCACAAGATCATGATTTCAGTTGACTTAACATTTCAAGGGGTGAAGTCACATTAGATTTTACTCCAGTTCTAATTTAATCCAGAAGACCAAGACTTCTAGTAAAGACAATAAAAATGTTTTCAAATTACATATCACACATTATTCATATACCAAAATATTTGAATATACCATATGTGCAAATGCATTTGGACATGTATTTATATAAAAGCCTTTATAAGATTAATGGCTGCTCCATTGGTTGGGGGAAGCTTTGTTTAGAAACTGACTCTTTTATGAATAGTGAGATTCTTTTTAAGTAACACTTACCCTATCCAGTGTCTTTACCAGTTACCCTATCAGGAATTTAACCTCAGTTCCCCTGGGCAACCACAACAAATATTTATTAAATTTACTTAACACATTATGGGAGAACCTGCTAAGTTGTCCCTCAGGACCCATTTAATCTTAGTTTACACTCCAAGCTAGTACACTGGGATATCTTGTCTCTAGGTCAAAGCAGGACAGGAAGAAGCCAACCAGATAAGAAAGGGCAATTGAAAAATCTAGAGCAGGGAGCAATAAAAAGTGAAAGGAAAGCAAATCCACAACTTTCAGAAGTATATGTCTGTTTTAGATGAGGGACAAATATCCCTGTAGACCTCATCTGAGACTCCGGAGTTCATCAAAATGGCCATGGAGGAATAAATTCAGGAGGCATACCATATATTATTTATAAATATGAGGAGAGTTAGGCCCTAGCTGTAAGTCATCAAGATTGAATTAACTTTTATTCAACCTACTGTATTTATAAATACTGTAAAGGTGTAGTACATTTTAGAAGTGTTTACAACAAGATGGAGGCATAGGTAGACACACTGTGCCTCCTTGCACAACCAAAATGAAGTTTGGTACATAAAGGGATCTATTTCAGTTACCTAAAAATTTCAGTTTTCTAGAACTATCATTTACCATGTGTGATAGTACATGTTTCATATTTTTATAAGCATAAAATCATCATTCATTCATTTTGGTATGAAGAACAGTTAATAAGGTGTCTGCCATACATGTCTCCAACAATGTTTGCTGACTAAATTACTGAGTTGAATTTTATGGAATTCCAGTTTTGTTGATCAGACAGTTGCATTTATCAGCAGATTCATATAGTTCAATATTGTAATCTATCATGATGGCAAATATATGAATACGTAATATTTTTCCCTATTGGGACTGGAATTGGAGGATTTTTGTGAAAAATGCCTATATTTGTCTATTTGATGATATGAAGGCCAGAAATTATGTTTTTCTGTATTGTGTATTTACATCATGAAAAAAGTACAAGCAAAAACTAGAGTAAATAACATACCTGCCTTATTATATCTGTTGAAACAAAGAATACATCAGTCTTCATGTGTGGTTGAGGGATTATTAGTTTTGGCCTGAAAAAAAGCAATGGGATTCTGCTTAAACAGCCCACAAAAACTCCCATATTCAACATCTACTGGGTGATTAGGTTTAACCAATTATTGAATAGTTATTAGAATATATTTATGTTATTCTACCAGTAATGACCAGTCTTGACACGGCAGAACACAAAAATCTGAGGTTGTGAATTCTTCCTACATTCTGGATTCTAAAACCTTTTCAGAAACTGTACATGCACGAGAAACACAATTTTAATTTCTCTAAATAGTTCCTATACCCTTTACTCCAATTTCTTTTTATCACTCAGAGAAAGGCATGAACTACAGATACAAGTAGATGTGGACAAGCAATACTGTTCTGAGTAGCTTGGGCAAAGATTTAAGAATAGTAATGATTTATTCTTCTAATAACCAATACCAGGAGATTGTACTGTTCCAAGTACTTTAAAAATATACTCCTAGCCATGGCCCTTGGCCAGGTAACTCAGATGGTTTAAGCATCATCCAGTACACCAAAAGGCTGTGGGTTCACTCTCTGGTCTAGGCGCATATGGCAGATAGCCAATTGATGTCTCTCTCTCTCCCTCTCTCTCTCCCTCTCTCTCTCTTTCTCTCTCTCTCTCTTTCTCTCTCTCTCTCTCCTCTCTCTCTCTCTTTTTCTCTCTCTCTAAAATCAGTAAGCATATACTCAGGATATATATGTGTGTGTATATATACACACATACACACACATGCACACTTCTAGTGGATTTATGCTGGTGAGACCTAAGTTACAATTAAATCATTAAGCAGAAGAGTAAGTAGAAGGCAGTGTGAGCAATATTTTAAAAGGCTCTTGATTTCTTTAATTTTGTATGACAAACTTCGGATTTTACCCACTCAAGAGGGAGAATGAGGGTGGGAATGTGGGTATAGGAGAATATTTAATTGTTCTCTTTTTGAGGTAGGATTACAGAGATGCATAGAAAACAGACAAACATGGGAGTTAGAGAAAACCAAATCACAGCATGAACATTAGAAAATATTAATGAGGAGAGAAGTGTATTTATAGGAAGCAGAATATATTGAAAACTTTTGGAAAGCTCAGGAAACAAAGAGAAGGAATGGTCAAAGTAGAAACATGAGGACAAACGGTTTAGAAGAGAGACACTAGCTGCACTAGACTGTGAGAAGCAAGTCTTAGAATGCCAGGATCAAACATAATCAAAGCAAGAATGAGGAGGTTAGTACTTTCAAGAGAGACAAACAATTTTGTAGATTCTAATAAAGATAGTGTAGGGTATCACTAGACAAAGAGTAAAGCATAGCATAAGAAAGTTCTGGAGAATCTAAGTTGAAATTAGTCACTCACTTAATGTTACTGTCACAGTAGAATCATTCAATATTGAGTGGTGCTTAGCTGTAACCAGCACTTAATTGGATCATGGATTTGTAAACTGCAATGTAGATTAAATGGACTTGCAGGGTTTTGCCTTTGCTCTGTAAGACTTGGAAATTTAGGAATGGCATTCCATAATTGCTTTTGCCTTTCCTTTTAAGTCAGGTGTAACAACATTACCACTCTGCCGAAGGAAAACATTTCATATGCTACTAAAGAGAAACATTGAGTATAGTTTTGCTTAAGTCATTTCATTTACACTTGTGGGAATGTGTAGCCACTGTTATCTTAAAACAGTATGTCTTTAACCCAAAGTGACAGTGTGCAGAGTCATTAAAAATAGAGCTTTAATAGAGCCAGACTGCTTGATTTAGAAGCCTAGCTTGGATACATACAACTGAGTTGCTTTAGTATAGATACTCAGACTCTCTGTGTCTCATTAAATCTATAAAAATGCTGATAATATCATTTACCTTATTGAGTTGTATAAAGATTAAATGCTTAGTTTGAGTTGTCCGATTTAGCATAGAGAAACACTGAGAGAGAGAGCACAGATTTAGCAAAGAGAAACATTAAGAGAAATAAAACAATAAAGATCCTACTAAATTTGAATTGCATATAAGCATATATTTTTGTATGAGTAATAGTTATACTTAGTATGAGGCACAGTTATTATCAAAACTATCTATTTGAAATTAAATTTTAAATGTTTTATTTTTATTAAATTAATATATTTTAAATTTTATTTCTTTATTTCCTACATTCTGGCAACTCTTAGATGTAAACTACCTGCAAAGCTAGTACTGTTACTTAGAACTCTGTATATTTGTTTTCTCATGAGATCAGAGAAATAACTTCACATAGCATATCAGTTTCTTTTCATTTAGTTACTCTCTCAGGACCAATTCAATATAATTATTCTTATATGCATTTTCTCTGACTAGTGCTATGAGTGATCATTGAACTCATATTTATTTAATAAACTGTTTCCAACTTCCTGGAGTTTCTTGGAAAAATAATTTTACAGGAAGGTAAATTTTAGTATGAAAAGACCCTGAATGGCTGCTTCCTGTTGGTGACAATGATATGACAATGAGAAATCTACTACTGTTAAAAATCTTCTACAAAATTTATTGCACAATTGCAGCAATAAAGAAGGAAAATAATTTGAGACAGAAAAATCCTAAAAGACTAAAAGGTAGCCCATTCTACCCAGGCATAATTTCTCAGTGTTTCCTAATGCAATGTTGACTGTTCATTAGATTAAATTGAAAAAAAAAGAGAAAGTTTCCTTCTCTTTTTCCTTTAGATCATCTTTCTTCTCTTTTGCTTTTGTCTTTATTGCTGAGATCCTCTTTTTTTCTGTCTCAGTTGGACATCACCCCAAACTCACTAATATGCCAGGAGTTAGTTAACTGACTCTGGGTCAGTAGTTTTAGTTTAGGGATTTATAAGAGACTTTTAAACATGAAAAATATTCCAGGGCCAAAAAGAAAGGAGAAAATATTGATGGAAAACAAGTAGATATTTCAGTTCAGATGATCTGCCTGGGCTCTTTTTTCATTACACAATATACATTTGAAAATGTGATGTGAAAGCCTAGATCATTACTAGATACTTCCTTTAAAAGTGAAATACTTTTAAAAGGAATAGTAATACTCTGAAGCAAATAGCACTTTTTAAAAAAATTCCTTTTAATAATATTTTATTTTGTTTTCCTAGTCATAATCCTTCTTTTTATTTTTAATTTAAAAATAGCCAATGGTATTAGTTCAAGTTTATATGTGGAAGAATTATAGCATAAAGAAGTGGATTGTTGTTGATTACTCAGACTGAGCCAAGCAAGATTTAAAATGAGTTCTAATGAGCCCTAGTCCCTTGTCAATTGGTATTTTCTCCATGGATACACTCCATTGCAATAGCAGAAAAAATGAATAATTTAGTAGTAGGTCACTCAATTGCTAATGTACAAAAGGCAACATAACATGCCCATAGCTTAAACAGGAACTTTTATTGAGCACCTGTTGTGCATAAGGTGTTGAGCTAGATTCAGGAAATGTAATATAGACTGGCCATCACCTTGATGACTGTACATGACAGTGGAGGGAAGAGAATTTCAAAAAGCTATACTTTCAGATAATTCAAGTGACCTTAAATTGTGCTTTGGGGTGTCAGAGATCATATTTAAAATATGCAATGAAAAATTTATACCAAAAAAATAATTGGTACTTAATCTTTTTACCAGATAAATGATTTTGCAGGTTTCACTGGAGACAATTACAAGTGAAAGTCATCAGGTTAGTTTTAGAGCTTGTGCAGTGACAGTACACAGTGGGTGTTCAATTAACAATGTACTAAATTTTAAAAAGAATCTATGAATCATCATAAGGCAGTAATGGGCCTCACTGGGTTATTATGGTAGCAGATAGAGCATGGAATTCCTTTTTGTCTGACACTAACGAAGTGTCCTTTTGCTTTCTCTGAGCAGCTTCTGAAATGTGTAAAACTGTTCTGGATGGTTATTTGGAATTCTCTCAACCTATTCTTTTCTGTTTTTAAGTATGTAGTAATTTATGTTAAATAAAGGGAAAAGATTATTAAAATTATTCATAATATCATATTTTAATTTTATTTTATGCAGTTTGTCTAAAGGACAAAAAAGCACATATGACCAAACACATATTTGTTATTGTTGTTAATAATGTATTTTTTTCTTATGGGTATTGAGCCCTATGCAACATGCTTGTATATGTTAATTCATCGACTCAGTGCAAAACTTGGTGATTACGGTCATTAAGGCTTTCCATGAAACAAAAAGGCTTTAGAGACATTAACTAAGATAACTAGAAAGTGAAGATTTGAAATCAGTCTCAAGCCAGCCAACTGTAACAGAAAAACCATCTTCTTAATTACTTTGCATTGACATTAAAAAAAACAGCACTCAATTTAAAATATTTATATGTTCTGGGTCCCTATATCATATTAAATTGTACTAATCTCACTTGATACTAACCTTAATGACATTATCATTGCACTTTCATACTCTAAGCACTTTTAAATTCTGAGATTTATGACACTTAAATCATTAATTTTTTTTAAATAACGATTTCAGTTTTGATTTCTATCCTGATCTTACTGGACAGAAGTTTAGTCTGTATTTGGAGAAGAAAACAAGCTGATGGTCAGGGAAGATGTCAGAGCTCTCACAACATAGAGGAGTTATTCTCCAGAGTTGAAGAGGTCACCAAAGCCTGAAAAATAAATACTGATTCCTGGCAGGTCTGACAGTCATTTGAATCTCATTCCATGACATTACCTCATTGGTGAAAAGAGGTTCTCTGGCTAGATGGAAACAGATGCCAGGTCACTGAAGTGGTTGTTTACAGATAAGATGAAAGCACTTCAGATTGCAAAAAGCAGCTTGCAGATGGCAAAAGTCCTTGTCAAACATGGACTTGTTTAAAAGTGATTTTTCACTGGTTCAGTCCTGGCTCTTAGCTTTACCTCATCTTAGCTTCCCCCACATGGCCTCATACTGACATATTTTACATTTCCATTATTTGAACCCTTGACTTCTATTGATCCCTTTCATCTTTCAAATATCTCCTTGGGTCTCTTTCTTAGCTCACAATTGCTTCCTGAATGTCAGCAGTTTCTCTGACTTATGACACAAGTCACATATCTCTAGCCCAAGAAAAAGATCAGGTCTGATTTTCAAGATGCACCTTTGTGGATGAATTATACCATCTTACTTTTTTGAAGGTCCAGGGGAACCTAATGTATTGGTAACAGTCCCCTTCTGCCATGTTCTCAATCTCCTTTCATCTGGACTCAGATCTGGTTTCTATTCTGGATCTTACCCAAACTCTCAACTGAAAATGTTAACTTAATGCACTTGAAATATCCGTGGAAGAGAGGAATCTAGTCTAGCCTTATATTCATTGTCTAGATATAAATGAGCTAGAATGTTGGTTCTCAGACATGAACATCACCTGATGGGCATTGGCATCACCTGTAGGCCTTGTTAAATAACAGATTAATTAAGTATGCTCCACTCCTGCAGCATCTGGTTTAGTAGATCTGCTGAAACTTTGCAATTCAAAGAAGTCCCCAGGAGTTGTTGCTGTTGCTGGACCATGAACCACAGTCGGAGAAACTGACTTAGAGTAACGTATGAAGTGATATCACTTTCTTATTTATTGATCGGATGACAGATAGTCCAAACTGGTTAAAACAAGAAAAATAATTTAGTGGATCATGTACATAAATTTTTAGTATTTATGGCTTAAGGCATATCTAGATCTAGAACCTGAGAATATGTTGTCAATAATTAGCTTCTTTCCATCTCTTGGTTCCTCAGGGCTAGCTTCTTTCTGGGCTGATTCTGTCTGTAGGAAAAACCTGGCCACCAGCAATTTTAAGCATGCATGTCTCACCCCAAATCCTGAGGTTGATTTGTATTGTACAAACTTAGGTTTGTGTGCTATTTCTGACACCAAATCCTGAAATCCTGAGGTTAAAGGAATAAATGATTATATAGATTTAGAATTTTTTTATTTCATTTTTTAACATGACTGCAGGGAGCAAAGGAAAATCAGGGGCTTTAGTCAGAAGATGTAATTGATGTTGCATTCTTGGGAGAGCAAAAATAAAAACTACCCACTCTTAAGATGTTGTTAAATAAAGGTTGTCACTGCCAGTTTAAGGACGACAGGGGTTCGCAATTTAGTGTTCAGTGAGGGGACAGAGACTTTTTTAGTGCAAGCATCTCAATTTTGACATAGCTTGGCACTGGACAGCACAGCTGTAACACAACTCAATAGTAATACAGCTCAATTTTGATACAGCTCAGCTGTGGAACAGCACGGCTGTGAAACAGCTCAGGTGAGGTGGTTCCAGTGATAATAGTTCCACTTTGCTCCAGCTCAGATGGTACAGCTCCAGGTGGGGAAGTGCAGTCTTAGATGAAAACTGAAAGTGTGCTCTTTGAGCCAGAGGGTGGCTGAATTATCCAGAAAGATGTCCCTGCCCTTGGTCCCTGATTGGTCCATTCTCATGAACATGAGGACTTCAAATCCTCATGGTTTGATTGGTCTAAAAATAAGTGCTGAGTAAAATAGAACTACTCTCATTGGTAGCTGAAGGTGCTAATGAGGATAGAGCTGTGCCCTTTGTATTGGATGGTGAAAGTTTCCGGGTTATTTGTTGAATTATGATTCCAGGAACTCCTTTGTAAGGATTGGTCCAGATGGCAGTAACACAGGGTGATCAGGCAGTTCAGTGCAGGTTCTCCTTGAAGGGCATCTTATTTGAGCCCAGTTAGCTACCAGGAGCCCTACTTAACAGGTACATTCATTATTGGGGTCAACCACGTAAACTCTAAAGAAAAGGAGAGAATATGCAATTCAGTGCCTACAAAACTCAGCATGATGCCAAACACGTAATTACTTAGTATATGTTTGTTAGAAATGTATTGTAAATATATGGGGTGGGGCAGGGAACCACTCTGTAGAGTACATAATTTTCAAACCACTATGCTGTACATCTAAAACTAATACAGGATAATATTGAATGTAAACTGTAACTGAAAAATAAAACAAAAGAGATGCACTATGACGGGTGTCATAAAATTCAATGACTGAAATCATTGTTCTTGGACCTAGATTAAGAATCTTGTCCTTAATGGAAACCAGACTTGGAAGACATGAGTTAAAATTAAATATCTAGGAAATTAATATATTACTAATTTTAATTCAATTTATACATCTAAATGTTAAATTTCTTATTTGGATTTAACACCTTATTGGTACAAAAAGAAGAAATAGAAAATCAATAGAAAATACGTATACCTATACACCAGAAACACTTATAGTCCAAATCTATGAACAAATAAAAATCATGCAGTTGACATAATCCATAAACTACATTTGGTCACAGCAATGAGAAAATGCTTATTTCTAGTTAAGGACTAAAATTCCCACACTTCTGGCTCATTTCCCCAGAAAATTTAGGGAAAAAAATAAAAGGGAGGGAAGAAAGGGGAAATGGAGAAAGGGTAAAGAAGAATGGGTTGCAATTTATGTATTTACTTTTTGTATTTGAAAATATGGATAAAAATGTGATGAATCCTTGATTGATGATGTTAGTGTGAGACTTCTGAAATCCAGCTATTAAAAATCCATGTACACAGGCCTTTGGAACCTAGGGTAAAAAGCAAAGGGACTGCATAAGGTGTTAGGCCCAAGAACATGAAACTGCCATCCTCGAGGTGGCATTGCCACAACATTGCCACCCCTAAGTCATTCTCAGCACAGAGGTAGCCTTTAGTTTTTATTTATGTATTTCTATATAAGGTCAGTTGTGTACCCAGAGCAAGGCTAGTGAGAGATGGAGAGAGAGACTGAACATGAATTGTGCACTAAAGTATTAGCATTTTAAGTACCCTCCTTTTTTCACTAAAGAAAATAAAAAAGTTGAGTGAAAAGTCATCATCACTAAGGAATCAGATAAAGCGACAGAGGAGGAAGGCCTGCCAACAGTACAATGACCTGGTTTATTCTTGCAAAAGCATCCAGGCAACGATAGCAAGGAAACAAAAAGAAAGAAAGAAAAATACAAGAAAAAAAGGAAGTGAAACTCAAAACAACACTCTTTAAGGTTGGGTTAATGTAAAAGTTTGCATATACTTCATGTTCAATTTCCTTGTGGAAATTTATCATAAGGAGAGCAAACATTTTAGAAATTATAAAGCAGAAGTAAATTCATCCCTTTAAATTCTCTCCCCTCCCACTTTCCTGTTGCTGTTATAATTGAGCCAGTTGGTCAGAGATCAGAAAAGAAGTTGTCTTGAGTGGTATTCTGGAACCAAAAACAGTCATCATGGTTTCACGATTAAGTGCCTTGCTCTATTTCTCTTTCTTTGAAATCACTGGTACTGGTTTTTATTGGAATCCATTTCCCTTATTCTATTTAGCACTTACTATGTTGCTAAAGTCTCAGAATCTTCCAGACTGAAAGAGCTATGAATGAGTGTATTGTCAAAGTTCTAATGTGCCTATTTCCTTTATTCTACTTCCACACTGGCTTCATTGTTGCAGTGAAAATGGCAGCTCACAGGGACCAGTAGCAAGAAAAAATGTGATAGTCTCTTTCTGAAGATGGAATGGAAAATACCTTCTGTTTAAGGATTAGTAAATATTATATAGATATATATATTTCATCTAATATGTGTTATATAATATACACATATATTTTACTTCTTCTTTTGTCTGACTTTCCTACCAGAGGAAGTTTAAGGCTCATTTCTTGTCCCTGACACAGGGTTTTTAGTCCAGGAGATTAACTGATGTGGGCATGACAAGCATTTAACAGTCCTTGTGTCCTATTGTTGATCCTGTTTGCTTTGCTAAGGATGTCCTGAAGATGAGGCTGTTGCAAGAAAGAACACTGTCAGACAAGGGATTATTTTTTTCTACCCAATCTGAATTTGTTATCCCTACATCAAATAAACCTGTATGTGGCTACACTTGTGCACACATACAAAGAAATTTCCAGTGACTTATACTTCAGTTTGCTATTGGCTTTCCAGGCTTTCCAGGTATAGAGAATGCTTCTAAATTTGGGTTTTAGTAGGTTTATCTTGATTTTCACAATTCAAGTAAATAGAAGTCAAATATGATTGAATCCTTCCAGCTGGGAGAACTGCCTGTCACAACCAAAACATTGTTTAGACACTAGCAATACTTCACTGAGAATTCATCAATCAATAAATATTATTTTTTATTTTATATTTACTTTTTCATTAAAATTGTTTGGGTGACATTGATTAATAAAATTAATCTGTGTATTATATTGTGTTTACCAATTTGAGTCATCTTCTTCCATTACCATCTATCGCCCTATACCCTTTTCTACCTCTCCCCCAAGTCCCTTTCCTCTGGTAATCATCACACTATCATCTATGTCTATGAGATTTTTTTTCTTAATCCCTTTACCTTTTTCACCCAGCCCTGCAACGCCCACGCCTCTGACAGGTGTCAGCCTGTTCTCTACCTATAAGTCTGTTTCTATGTTGTTAGTTGATTTTGTTCATTTGATTCCACATATGAGTGAAATCTTATGGTACTTGTCTTTCTCTGAATGGTTTATTTCATTTAGCATAATGATCTCCAGGTCTATCTGTGCTGTTGAAAAAGGTAAGATTTCCTTCTTTTTATTTGGCCAAGTAGTATTCCATTGTGTAAATGTACCATAGCTTTTTTTATCTACTCATCTACTGAAGGGAACTTGAGCTGCTTCCAAATCTTGGCTATTGTAAAAATGTTGTAACCAACATAGTGGTACATATATATTTTTGAACTAGTGTTATGATTTTCTTCAGATAAATTCCCTGAAGTAGGATCCTTAGGTCATAAGCCAATTCCATTTTTAAATAATTGAAGTAATGCCATACTGTTCCATAGTGGCTGCACCTATCTTAATTCTCACCAACAGTGCACAAAGGTTCCCTTTTCTCCATATCCTCACTAATATTTGTTGTTTATTCATTTATTGATGATAACCATTTTGACAGGTGTGAAGTGATATCTAACCTTGGTTTTAAGTTGCATTTTCTGATGATTAGTGATGTTGAACCTCTATTCATATGTCTATTGGGCATCTATCTACATATCCTCTTTGGAGAAGTGCCTATTCAGGTTCTTTGCCCATTATGGTAAGTGAAATAAGCCAGTCAGAGAAAGACAGATACCATACAATTTTACTCATATGTGGAATCTAATGAACAAACTGAACTAAAAACAAAACAGAGACAAACTCATAGATGGAGAGCAAATGACAGCTAGTGGGAGGGCATGGAGGGATTCAACAAAAAGGAAAAGGACTGATGGACATGCATAAAGTATGGTAATTGCTTGGGGGAGGATGTGTAGGGGACTAAATTGTAATGGAAAAAATAAAATAAAGATTAGATAAAAATAAATAAAAAAATATAAATATAAAGAGCCCATAGCTCCATGACAGGGAGAGTTAAAGGCAGCTTAAGCTTGGTTCCCCCACATTCGCATCAACTTATTTGCAATGGAATTGTCTGTCTCTTAGCTCAGAAAAGAGCACTTCAGCTGGTCTGCACAGGGGTTGGTGTGTGGAGATGAGGCAAGAACAGGAAGGCACAGATCACACCTGTGAGAAGAGGTTATACAGTCAACTAGGTTTACATGCCATTTGTTTAAGAAGGAGGAGTCTTAAAGGGTATGCTAGACAATATTTAATCAATGACAATTTCTCTTTCTCATTGTGTTAATATTCATGTTGCAAATGGTAATTCTTAAGATTACAAAATTATGGAAAAACACCAAACACTTTAAAAACAAACCAAAATTATTGTTTTTGCCTTTGCTTTTTCATATTAAGAATCTGAAGCACCATATTGTTGTTTGGAGAAAACTTCCAAAATAAATTATCTTTATTTGGGATTGTCTTTCAAATTTTCTGGAAGAAATAAAGTAGGCTATTTTCAGGAAAAAAATTTAAGAAATTATTAAGACTAATAATGAATTCATCATTTTAAGAAATTTGTCTTTAATAAATTATTTAATACAATTATTTATATAACTCATTAACCACATTGACCTACCCAAATCTTTAACCTCACTCAGGAATTTGGTGGAAATCTTTTAACTTTCAGATATTAAACATCAGCACAGGCTCTCTTGCTCTGCCCTTGGGTTGGTTTAGAGACAGTCTCCTTCCTTTGAGAATGCTCTGCACTCATCTTTACCTGTCATTCCTACACATTTATATGACATTTTTTGCATCCCCTTGCTCAACTTATAACCAAATATATACTCATCTAATTATTTAATTAATGTTTGTCTTTCTTACAATTTTGTAATTTTGTTAGCTCTATATGCCATGTCTTTTTTTTTTTTTTGCTTACTACCTCATTTCTAACAATAGAACATAGTAGTAGGATCTTAGTAACTGTTTGTTAAATGATTACCTAAGTCTCCAAACAGAATTTTTATCAGTACCATGATCTGCTCCAAAGAAAGCTTTATGATTATTTTTTAATTTAAAAAAGCTTTCCCACATCCTTTAAATAAAATATTATCTAGTAGTCCATGTCACATCTCAGGAGGTAAAATCTTATAAGCACAACTGAAGCCTCTTTGGGATCATCATTCCACAAGTGTATTCACTTCTAGAGGAGTAAACATAAAAGGTTGTTTGGAAGCTGCTTTTAAACAAATATATTGGCCTGATATTTTCTTGGTTTTTAACTCATGTTGTAGAACTCAATTAAATTTAACTGAGAAAGTGGGGTCCCAAATAAAAAAATGCTTCTATTCAGAACTGGTATTGTATATAGAATATGTGATGTTCAACACACACAATGATTTTAACTGATGCATTCTCTGATATACAGGAATTTACAGTGACAACTTCCAAGTTGAGGGATGGAGCTGCAGGAAGACTGAGTAGTTTAGCTGGGAGTATGCCTTCAGAGGGAAGAAAAATTTTGGATTGGCATTTAAGGATCTGATACCAAAATCTAGAGATATTTCTTTCCACACTATTTTGAATGAGTGTGTGTATAGATATGTGTGCCTGTGGGTAAGTGTGTGAGAAGTTCTTGTCCTTCTAAGATATGGTCAACAGATAAATCAGGAAAAGAATAGAACTATAAACCCCATGGTTTAGTTGTTATTTTTACCATTATAATAAAATGAGTCCATCAAGTAAATATAACATTAAAAAGTAGATATTTTTATGCTGCAGTTATATAAAGTTGGAGAGAATAGAGCCTTTGACCGATGCTGAAGAAAAAAGCAAATTAAAATAATTTAATTGACTATACTTTGCTGTGGTTAAATTTTTAAGATTTAATGAAAATCCATTGTATTGGATCAAGTTCATAATTTGTCCACTTTGATTAGAATAATGTATATTTTTTCAACAGAAAGTATTCTGGTAAAATAATATCTGAGATCTATGGAATTTAGTTGTGAGCCAAAGGCATTGTATAATATAATATTGTGATTAGTATTTAAGACCTCAGTAATGGTTCAACTGAATAATGAGAACAGTAAGTACATCATATCACACACACACACATATACACAGAAGATCTGAGCATAATTAGTATATAATATTTTTTGCTATAGGGATTTAGAGTTAGAAATCAACACCTTTGCAATGCTTTTGACTGTTATAGGAAGATGAATATAGAAAGCAAATGTCCCTGAAATCACATCACAGCTTTGGGATATTCCTCAGACCAAACCACAGAAACTTGCCAAGAAATAGGTTGTTGTGCAATTGATGTAGGTGAGCATAGATTTTAGATTAAATCTCTAAAGATAATTGAAGTACCACATAACTCCAGACAAAATAGTCACTGCATGTTGGTGTTTTCTGTTTTGTATTTTAAAATCCTTAATCCACAGAACGCATGAGTTTTCTTTTTCTTTAATGTTCTATTTCTACCAAATAAGAGTCTTACTGCAAGCTGAAAGTAAGTTTTTTTTCTTTTTGTTTTCACTTACTGATGGGACCCACAGTTTTACGCATGAGAACATTCTTAAGTATGGTTCACTTGAGTGTTCATGTTAATGTGACTTCTCACTCATTAACACCTTGTTAAGTTACCCATAATAAACTCTTTAAATTCTTCTCATAATCATCATGCAAATTATGTATCACTCCATTTCCCCTTGTACATTGGCATTTAGAAGCTTAAGACATAAATATTATCTTTATGAATAGTCTTACTATTTAACATTAAATGCCACAGTAAAAATCCACTGTCAGAATTTTTGAAGTTAAATGTTTACAGAGTAAGTGTTCACATGTAAAGCTTTTCTGTATTGTTATTGGCTAATAAATATCTTGAATTTTTAGAGCTTTACATTTTTTAAAAAAGCAACAAAAGCTGCTATCTTATTACAAATGGATCTTAGCTAGTAAAAATGCAGTTTTTTAACTACGGTGATGCTTAAAGAATGTCTTTTATGGCCTCTCCAGTGGATCCAGCCCATACTTGGTAGCTCAAAATTAGAAGACAGTTTTCTTTGTGAACTGAAGTCCTTTCCTGAAAGACCTTGTATAAAGTCTGATTTTTTTCCTTTAATTCAGACGCTGGGTATCTCTATTTCTCCCTTTGAAAAAAAATCAAATAATGGTCTTGAATTACTTCTCTGAGAATCATCATGACCTCTGTCTTCAATTACATGTTTGCATACTAAATCATCCATCATGGTTTACGTAGATATTTAAAGAAATCTCAATGATGATTTTAAACACCAAATAGAAAAGCAATTGCTGGAAACTAGTAGGTTATTGCCCTATTAGATAATTCATTTAAAAGTCAGTGAAATGTATGTCATATTTTTAAAAAATATTTTTTATTTATTTTTAGACAGAGAGGAGGGAGGGAGAAAGAGAGGGAGAGAAACGTCAATGTGTGGTTGCTTCTTGGGCCTGCAGCCCAGGCATGTGCCCTGACTGGGAATAGAACCAGTGACCCTTTAGTTCACAAGCCAGCACTCAATCCACTGAGCCATACCAGCCAGGACTAGGTCATATTTCTAATATGAATATAGAATATATATGAATTTAAGGAAGGCAATTTTCATTTTGCACATTTGTAGTATTATTTAACTTCCATTTATTCAGAAAAAAATTCAGTTGAAGTAGTTTAAAATTAAGGAACTAATTTCTAAAAAGCAGAGATGATGCCTATTAAATCATAATTTTTAAAACTTCTTGGGAAAAGGTTGGATTATCATTTTAAAGCTACTAGAATCTCAGTTCTTCTGTTCTGAGTTAACTTTCTATGATTTTTAAATTTATATAGTGAATCATAGCTATCCAGTGATATCATTAAATTATTCTTTCAAAGGAAAATATTTATTAAATATATCCTATGTACCAGATCCTGTGCTGGGAGCTGAGGCTAAGGGGCTAAAACAATTATAATGGGAGTGAATATATCTTTGGACAGATATAGGAAAAAGTCATCACAGAGGTGGAATATTGTAGAGTTTCAGAAAGATTTGAGCTGATTTTCATTGCAGTAATTCATTGACAATCTAGATTTTTTTTTCATTATTCCCTTCCCTGGAATACAAAGACAGGTGTAGTGTAAGGTTGATGAAAGAGCTGAATGTGAAAATCCATATCAAACCCAAGCATATTTTGGATTTTTCCTGGAAAAAGATTTTTTTAATTGAGGATGTACTGTATTTATGTGGTATTATTTTGAGAAAGTAACTATATTTTTCTTAGCTTCAGTTTACTCATGTGGAATATCTCTAAGTTATATTCACTGAGGTAAAAGCTAAGCTGCTGCAATAAAGAGATCCTAAATTACAGAGGTTTAAAGGAAACATGTTTTCTTTTATATAACAGTTTGGGGCATTCAGACAGATGCTCTTAGCTCTGTAAGTCATTCAGGAACCTAGGCTAGAGGGCTGTCTCTGCCTTTCTCAACACGTAATTCCAAGAGTGCTGCAGTCACTATTATTCCTCGGCACTGAAAGGAAATGGACAATGAGTCCAGGCAAATCTGTTTTTAGAAGATGCTTGCGAAATTATGGATATACTTTGTGCTCACACTTATGGGAATTTAGTAGCATGGCCATGAAGGCTGAAAAGGAGCTGGGAAATGTAGACAGCCATGTGCCCAATAAAGAGGGGGAAGAACAGATGTGGGGGGTGGGGGTTTCAGCAGTCTTTTATATTAGTGTAAAGAAATACTCACCTCCACTAAACTGTTGTAAGAAGGAGGTTGTTATATCTAAAGCATTTAGTGCAGTTCAGAATGTATGACAAGGGTTTAAAATGTAATCTATAATTATCTGTTATCATCATTATTATTAAGGTGCAGGTACAGAGAAGGTAGGGCATAAGCTGATGAAACTTGCTTTCCACATAAAGTTAATAAATGTACTTTCCCAGAGGGAGAGAAGAGAGGACAAACTTAGGCATCATGCATCATTGGCATTTACTCTTGTGTCTGTGGTCATTACTTTGCTTATGTATTCTGTTAATCAAAATGTTTAAGTGAGACAAATGGTTGGAGATTTACTAAGTAGGTGATATCTCCATTTGTGGGATACTTGGGGGAAAATGGCTTATAAGAAAATGTGTTTGTAGTGTTTGCAGGAAAATAAGCTCCAAGTCCACTGGACATTATGAAATCATCCCTCATTTTCTTATAGCAGCAAAAAATGAAATATAACCATTGTTAAAGTTATTCTTTTGGCCACAATATTCATTGGGACTCACCATGAATATTGTTAGGGCACAGTGGAGGAAGTACAAGTTGTGTAAGCACTGACCAAGCTAAAGGAGTTTTTAATAACAGACTAACTAAATAAAAGCTGTAACTTATTCCAGCAGTGAAAATTCAGCATTTAAAATCTCCCACAAACAAAACATATTTTACAATAAAATGGAATTTAGAAATGTACCTTCTTTATCCCAAAACTATCCTAATAAATATTTGAGTTTTTAATTTTAAATTTGAGTGACATTTAAGTGGGATTTTCCTTAAAATATTGATGTGGGGAGCTGCTACTAATTTCATACATAAATCAAAGAAAATACACTTTGCATTGTGATTAACTGAAAATCCCTCTCTAGTTAGGATTCTGTCTGTGAGGAAGATGGATTATACTACTAGATAAGCCAGGTGTTTGTGCCCATAAAATTGTGATATTTTGGTTTTGATTGAAGACAAAATATTGTATCCCTAATTAGCCACCCATAAAATACATATTAGATAAATATAAATTATAATTAGGTCAGTGAAAAATATGTTATATGCTTTTATAACTGCACCACAAATTTTGATTCTCTTCCCAGCCCAACCCCTTGAGGGAAAAACAACACTGACTACATAATGAAGAAAACCTTAAATTTGGACACAGAAAACCTAGAATTGAGTACTAGTTACTCTGACTTATTACCTTGGAATGGCAGATCATTCAACTCATTTATTGATAATATAACATGTACTGATGCTATTCACTGTTATTTCAGATCAAAGATGTGGATGTTCAAATGGAAGATTTTTTTCTTCCCTTTTTTTAAAAGGGACCACTTTGTGGGGAAGAAAAAAAGATTAAAAATAGGGATGCACAGGGTTATTAAAATGTATGTATGGGGGCACCCCCAAAAAACTAGAATTATCTTCTGGAGGGCGGGCCCCTTGTAGTGCAGGATTACCCCGCTCAGCGAGTGTTCTAGGAGCCCATCTGTATCAGTGTACCAGCTGGTGTTGCAGTGAGAGGCTGCATTGAGCTTCAGTGATTTATTTTGAAAACTTTTTCGATTCATTGGCCCATTTTATGATGAGTGATGTATGAGCACACCTGCCCACACCACACTGAGTGTTCTGCAGTTTTTGACCAAAATTGACGTGAACCCGCATACCCCACCCTCCCAGTTCACCCAGTCCCATCTCGAGTGACTTTTTTTGTTTCCCCTGATGAAAAAGTCCTCAAAGGGAAACATTTTGCCAATGTGGGTGGAAGAGGTAGAAGAAAAACTGGCAGAAACACTAAAAGGCATCAAAACTGATTAATTAAAAAACTGTTTTGAGCAGTGGAAAAAAGTCTCAGTAGGTGTATTGCATCAAATAGAGAGTACTTTGAAGGTACTTGAAGTTTAAACATGTAAGAAAAAATACACAATTTTTTTAATAAATAAATTCTGTTTGGGGGTGCCTCCTCATATATATCCTCAAAATCAATTCAGCATATAAATGTGTATATGCATTGTGAAATTAATAACCTTGCACTATATTTTTAATAAAATAATTTTCTAACAGATATTTATTATCTTTTGGTTTATAGTTGAGATTTGAGTTAAGATATTAATAGAACTATAATATATAGAAATGCAATATATTATAAATAGAAATATATTTATTTCTGTTCATGAAATAATATATTTTTGCTTAATTGTTATTTCTTAACCCAATAGCTCTTTGGATTTAGCTTTTCTCTTTATCAAGTTTTTGGAACTAAAGAGAACAAAAGGTTGGTATAGTTGTGAAACTGATCCTGTTATAACAGTAATTGTTCCATGAAGTCCTTTACTAGTCAAGAAATAAGTCTAATTAAGCAGAGTTACAGAGACCTTTTCCTTTGCACTTAAATAAGTATTTTCCTATAGGAATAAATGTAAAGAATGGAAATATTGTACATTTTGGGAGTACATATTTCTACAAAAATTACTGTGTACTTTTGCTTTACTCTGTTTTATTACTTCTCAGCAATATTATCTATACATCTCAATATATTTGCTCTTTAATTAACTGTATAGTTGTCTGAATATTTTGATGGTGTTTTAACACTTTTAGGACCTATTTCAAAGTTTGATTTGGAAAAGCTCATTTTCACCTCTACCACCATCACTTAGGAGTATCTGAACATTATGTAGTTCAGATTCGAAAAAAATAGAATAAAATTATGTCAACAAAAGAAGTTAAGTGACACAGTAGGTGCGAGCATCACAGAAGCTTTGGTGCAAGCAGAAAGTGTGCTGCTTCCCCATAGCTGGCACAATGGTGGTTTCTTAGTTACTAGGCTAAGCTGCACAACCATAAAACAGTGGAATGACTTGACACTTCTCTAGCCCATACCCAGTTTTAAACTTCTTTGTATTTTTTGACTTTAAGAGGGGATTTAGTGTATGTATTTCAATCTACTTCAAACCTGCCATATCTCAAGTTTCCATAAATACAAGTAGGCTATATTTTCTGCTTGAAGCAGTTTATTTTTTTAAGCTATGTCTTTTTATGTTCTTTCCTTCTCTGTCAACATTTTATTTCTGAACGCTCTCTAAATTGGAATCACAGACACCCAAAGTTAAAAAGGCAGTCTGTACCATTCCCTGAATGTATATAATAAATGCCTTCTACAGCCCAGCAAGCCCCAACCCTGTGATGCATTAATAAATGTCCTCTGCGTGTCATTGATTCTGAATTGGAATCTCAGGAGGAAGTCAATTCCATTTTATGCTTTTCTAATTATTGGAGTGAGTGCTTTACATCGGGACAAATTATCTTCCTGTAACTTTCATTCACTATGATGGATATATTTTAAGGGGGAAATAAACCAATTATTGTACTGGTTAGTAGGATGTATTTCTCTTTTAACATATGCAAAGCATGCTTGGGCTCTAAAAATAATGAATACTGTGTTCAGTTATCTCTAACTCTTTGAAAAGAAAATGTATGTTTTTTCCTTGGTAATTACTGATGTTATTCAAAATGTATCAAAATGTATCGAAAATAAATGCATTATGAATACATAATAATGCATAAATACATAATAAAATGTGTTAAATAAATACATTAAATAAACACAAAAACTATGTGAAAGAATTTTTTTATTAGACCAAGAAGCAGGTATGCCAGAGTGTAAGATGCCCTAAGTAATATAAAGACCTGCCTGTGTCACTCATTAGCTGTGCGAACTTTGAGCAGTCTTTTATTTTATATTTTTTTTAACTATTCTGAGCTTAGGTTTCTCTTTGTGTGCTGGAGAAGATGGAAACTGATGGGGTAAATTAATTAAACAAGTTCTGGAAAAATGTCAAACAAATTGAATGGCACATAGTAGGTGTTAAAAAATAGTCTTTTCTTTAAAAAGCTATGGCCAGAATTTTAAAATGATACAATCCAAATATATTCATATGAGCCCCATATTTCTGATGCAATGTAATATATGCATGATGAACTGGCCCATGATTTTGGAATGCTAACTTTGTACCCAGCTGAAGAGAATTCGCTATCAGCTTTACTGCCTGACTGTATAGGAAAAAAAATCTCACGCCTTATTTTCATGGAAACCAATTTATATTAGGTATTCCTTGCTTACACTGTTATGAATAATTTTGTGTTTTGAGAATTTTGTAATGGGAAAATATCTACATAATTTCATATTGATTTTTCCTTAGATATCACAACAAAATGTTGCTTATACCCTTTTACCTATTCCATATCTTCTGCTTATTTTTAAAAATTTTCTGATGTCTATGCTACTACAGCTCCTGCTGTTACTCCCTTTCCGCACCTCCACCCAGACCCACCCTCTGTCCTCTCCAAGCCAACTCCCATATTATTGTCCATGTGCAAGGGTTGTGTATAAATGTTCTTTGGTCAATTCCTTTACCACCTTTTATCTCGTACCCACTTCTCCTTTCTGGCAGCTGTCAGTCTGTTTTATGTATCTAAGCATCTGTTACTATTTTGTTTGTTACTTTATTATGTTCATTAAATTCCACATATGATTGAGATCATGTGGTATTTTTCTTTAACTGACCTGTTCAATTCACTTAGCATAATTTTCTCCAGCTCCATCAGTGCTATTACAAAATTTAAGAGTTTCTTCTTCTTTAGTGCTGTGTAGTATTGCATCGCATAAATGTACCACAGCTTTTTATATCCAGTCACCTACTGTTGAGCACTTAGGCTTCTTCCAAATCTTGGCTATTCTAATCGTTCTGCTATAAACAAAGGGGGATATATGTATATATATTATTTGCATTGGTGCTTAGAGATCCTTGGTATATATTTCCAGAAGTGGAATTACTGGGTCAAAAGGGAGTTCCATTTTTAAATTTTAAAGGATACACCATATAGTTTTGTTGTTATTGTTGTTGTTGTTGAAGTACAATTTTCTATCTTTTACTCCTATCCCAGCCCACCCACCGAGCCCTCCCCTACTTCGTCCCATTTACGCCCACCCCTAGTTTTTTATCCATGTGTCTTTCATACTTCTTCCTGTAAACCCTTCCCTTTTTCCCCTGAAATTCCTTCCCCTCTCCCATCTGAGCACTGTAAGCCTGTTCTCTATTTCAGTGTCTTTGGTTATATTTTGCTTGTTTCTTTGTTTTGTTGTTTAGGTTACTGTTAAAGGTGAGATCATATGGTATTTGTCTTTCACTGCCTGGTCTATTTCGCTTAGCATAATGCTTTCCAGCTCCATCCATGCTGTAGCAAAGGGTAGGAGCTCCTTCTTTCTTTCTGCTGCATAGAATTCCATTGGGTAAATGTACCATAGTTTTTTTACCCATTCATTTACTGATGGGCACCTAGGTTGCATCCAACACTTGGCTATTGTAAATTGTGGTGCTATTAACATTGGGGTGCATAGGTTCTTTTGGATTGGTGTTTCAGGGTTCTTAGGGTATAATCCCAGCAGTGGAATTGCTGGGTCAAAAGGCAGATCCATTTTTAGTTTTCTGAGGAAGTTCCATACTGTTTTCCATAGTGGTTGTACCAGTCTGCAATCCCACCAAAAATGCACTAGGGTCCCTTTTTCTCCACAACCTCTCCAACATTTGCTGTTTGTTGCTTTGTTTATGATGGCCATTCTGACTGGTGTGAGGTGGTATCTCATTGTGGTTTCACTTTGTATCTCTCTGATAGCTAGCGATACTGAGCATCTTTTCATGTGTCTCTAGATCCTCTGTATGTCCTGCTTGGAAAAGTGTCTGTTCAAGTTCTTTGCCCATTTTTTAATAGGGTTTCTTGTCTTCTTCGAGTGGAGTTGTATAAGTTCTTTATATGTTTTGGAGATTTAACCCTTGTCTGAGGTATCATTGGCAAATATGTTTTCCCATAGGGTTGGTTCTCTTTTTATTTTAATACTGTTTTCTTTTAGACATGCAAAAGCTTTTTATTTTGATGAGATACCATTTTTTTATTCTTTCCTTTATTGCCCTTGCTCTGGGGGACATATCAGTAAAAATGCTGCTGTGTGAAATATCTGAGATTTTCCTGCCTATGTTCTCCTCTAGGACTTTAATTGTGTCACAGTTTATATTTAAGTATTTTATCCACCTTGAATTTATTTTTGTGTATGGTGTAAGTTGGTGCTTGAGTTCCATTTTTTTGCATGTAGCTGTCCAGTTCTCCCAACA
>CM052541.1:71765191-71799640 GCA_028533065.1 Trachops cirrhosus
TGTTAGTCTCCATGTCATTTACTTCTGCTCTGATCTTGGTTATTTCCTTCCTTCTACTTGCTCTGGGATGTCTTTGTTATTGTTCCTCCAGTTTTTGTAGACCTAGAGTTAGGTTGTTTGTGTGAAATGTTTCTATCTTTTTTAGGTAGGCCTGTATCACTATGAACTTCCCTCTCAGGACTGCCTTTGCTGTGTCCCATAAGTTTTGCGTTGTTGTGAGTTCATTTTCATTTGTTTCCAGAAGCTTTTTGGTTTCTTCCCTAATTTTGTTCTTGACCTATTCATTGTTTAATAGCATCCTATTCAATCTCCATGAGTTTGAGTGTTTTGGGTTTTTTCCCTTGGGGTTGGTTTCTGGTTTCAGTCTCTTGTGATCTGAGAAAATACTTGGTATAATTTCAATTTTCTTGAATTTGTTGAGGCTTGCTTTGTGTCCTATCATGTACTCTATCTTTGAAAATGTTCCATATGCATTTGAAAAAAATGTGTATTTAGCTTCTTTGTGATGAAGCACTCTATATATATCAGTTAAGTCCATTTCCTCTAGGGCCTTGTTCAATGCCACAATATCTTTTTTGACATTTTGTTTGGAAGATCTGTCCATTTTGACAGTGGGATGTTAAAATCCCCTATTATAATTTTGTTGCTGTCAATATCTTTCTTGAAGTCCTCTAAGATTTTCTTTATGTATTTGGGTGCTCCTGTGTTGGGTGCATGTATATTTACAATGTTTATGTCTTCTTGGTGGATTCTTCGCTTGAGTATTATGAAGTGACCTTCTGGGTCTCCCTTTATGGTCCTTTTTTGGAAGGCTATTTTGTCTGATACGAGTATTGCTACCCCGGCTTTTTTTCCTGTCCATTTGCTTGGAAAATTTGTATCCAGCCCTTCACTTTCAGCCTGTGTAGGTTTTTTGTTCTTCGGGGATGCACCATATAGTGTTATACAGTGACTGCACCAGTCTGCATTCCCAAAAACAGTGCTCTACGGTACCGTTTTCTCTACATCCTCACCAACACTTGTTTGTTGATTTATTGGTGGTAGCCATTCTGACAGGTATGAAGAGACATTTCACTGAGGTTTTAATTTGCATTTCTCTGGTGATTAGTGATATTGAGCATTTTTTCATATATTTGTGGGCCCTCTGTAACTCCCCTTTGGGGAAGTATCTGTTCAGTCTTTTGCTCATTTCTCAATTAGGTTTTTTGTCTTCCTGGTATTGAGTTGTATTAATTCTTTGAATATTTTGGAGATTAAACCTTATTCAGATATATTATTGGTGAAAATGTTTTCCCATACAGTGGTCACCCTATTTGTCTTGCTAAAGGATTCTTCAGCTGTAGAGAGCTTTTTAACTTGATGCAGTCCTATTTGTTTATTTTCTTCTTTGCTTGCAGTGCCTTAGGAGATATATTGGCAAAAAGATTTCTACATTCAATATCTGAGATTTTACTACCTTTGTTTTCTGTTAGGATTTTTTAAATGATTTTATGGCTTACATTTAAGTCTTTCATCAGTTTTGAGTTTATTTTTGTGTTCTATATAATTTTTTAAAACTGCAAGCTAGAAACAAGTTCATGACATGGAATTTGTTGTAATTGCTTAACATAAGTTGATCTTTTGCTTTAATAATAAATTCCTCACTAAGTGCTAAACAGATAACATGATAATAAAAAACTGGCCTAGTCATTTTTGTATTTCAATGCCATAGTGAACTATATTTCAGAAAAAGTATATTTTAAAGTTTAAAGTTTTTCTAAATTTCTATCTTATTTTCAAAATCCATTGTTAAATGTTTTAGGTAAGATGCTATGAATATCTTTAGGAATAGTAGACTATATTCTCTAAATTAATAGCCTAATCTCAATAACTATTACCTATCTGATGAATATGCTATTTTGGATGAGTTAAACATCTTCTATAAAAGTAATTTTATTAAGTTAACATTTCCTGAGCACCAATTATATGCAGCCCATGTCACTAGAATTTGCAAAAGAAAAAAGAAAGGAGAATTGCATTACAAGGACTGTGGAATCTTTATTTAGATATCATACATTCTAAAGACAAATAGGACTACATGTTTTACTTTTTAAAGCTATTATACTTAATAACTTACAATGTTTTTGTTTCCTTAAGTATGCTAAGAGTATTACAGGCTCAATTAATATTTAAAGATTTCCAAAGAAGTTTTGAGAAGGAAAAAAAATGCTTCATATAGTCAGAACAAGGCAATGCCTGTTGTATTATGTATGTCTATTGTTATATTCTGATACAGAGAGCTTTAATAAGTAGATTGTTTAACCATAATTTACTGGAAGCTATGTAGACAAAGCTTATAAGCTACACTATTACCTCCTGACCTAATTTAGCTGCAAACCTATAAATAGTGAAAATAAACATTTTCAACTAAAGATTAATAGCTATTAGATATGTAAATAGAGTGTCAACACTAGTGCTCACATAAGGCAGTGTAATTGCATAGGTAATTAACACTTCCGTGTTCTTCTCATTATCGTTTTGCTCCAATTGAAATGCTTATTAGCAACCTACACTGAAGAAGGAACAAATAGTGTATCATACAATAGTTGACACAAGGCAGCCTTCAAGTATGTGACATTAATTAAATTAAAACTTCAAATTACAAATAGACTTCTATCTAATGATGGATGACCATCTTCACAAAACATTTTTTTCAAGAGTAACCGGTCCTGCTTTTAATATGTTATATTCAATCAGAAATAAATCTATTAACAAACTTTTTATGTCTGTCTTTCCAAAGGGAAAGAATATTAACATTTTGAGGCTTTTTTGCAGTCTAAGGGACTTTTCTTTTCTCTCTAAACACAATGACAGATAGTTATGAATTTCTATCAGCATAACTAGGGATGCTACACTTCCCAAGCAGCTAGATTATAGTGCAGTCTTTAGAGACAGTGCAATGTTCTAGACATGTAGAAATCAGTATTTTAAAGACAGTGGTTGGTGTACAGAGAGTGATCAATAAACAGTATCAGTATATTATTAGAAACTTAGCAGTCCTTTGAAAGGTACCCTGATTCTCAGCAACCGAAAGTGTACTCTATGAACTGTAGCTAAACTAGGACTAGGCATGAATGGAAGCTTATAGGATGCTCAGACAAGGCTTCATGAGAGCATACCACTTTGATACATTTAGAACATTCAGAGAATGCAGATGAGTTCCTTAGGAATTAACCCACATAACAATTTTGAAAGAAATCAGTCTACAAAGCAGAATGTTACTAATTCTTGAAAGATGCATACAATCTAAATTATGTGCATCAGCTGATTACCATATATTTTCCATTTATAAAACTTTATAATTGACAAACTAAGTTATAATTACAATTTTGCTTGGTGAGAAGAAAATATTAGTTAAAATGAAGGATATGTATTGGTAATTTCAGTGGCTCTTGTTATAACGTTATGAAGCCTAGTGCAATATTTTTAATCACTTCAAAACACTTTCACTGCAAGCATTTCATGAAATAAGATCAACTTTAATTAACATATACAATGTATTTTTGTTACTGATACATATGGTAATAAGAAAGCATATACTATTACAGCAATGTACCTCAGAATTATATTTGAGTTGAACAGATACTAAAATGTTTCAGGATAGAAAAAACAAAGTTCACTGGAACTTACAAATATTATCCTATGAGTTATAGTAACTGTTAAAGGGTAAAAGAGCAATACTTAAATGGAACTGAAGGAATATGTGATAGCCATCAGAGACTCTTAAGGGGCATTTTTTGTTATTGTTATACTGCATTAGTGAAATTTAAATTATTTTGGGGAAGATAGAGTAAGAGTAAGAAAAAGGTAGGATTTTGTTTTTAAGCATGCAACAATAATTCTACTATACAGAACTGTACCACTAATAAAAGTATTTTTAAACCTTTGGCCTAATGCATCATTGTCCAGTAAAGCTTTGTGATGAGGAGAATGCTCTGTCAGCCCTGTCCAATATATTAGCCACTAGGCATATTTGGCTATTGATCATTTGAAATTTGGCTATTGAGACTGAAGAACTAAATCTTTAATTTTATCTCACTTTCATTAATGTTCATTTCAATAGCTTCATGTACCTAGGACCTACCATAGCAGATTGCAGAGGTCCAGGCATCCATCTCCATGATATGGATTCAATGTTATATGTTCCAGAGTGTTCTTGATCCATGGGTGAAAAGAGTACTAACAGATTGTTCCTCTATGTGCACCCACTTGGCAGGTTTACTGACAACCATTTCTTACCTAGTAATACATTGTTTTTGAAAAGAAGGCACAAACAGTTAGCTTAGTTACTAATTTTGACTTATTATAGGTTCATCCCCTGGTTGGAATTCCCAGTTTTAAATTATTACCTATGAGTTATAAACATGAATGATGTCATCAGTTAGTGTGTGGGTATGTTTTATGGAGTCATTTCTCACAGAGTAAACATCCCCTACTTTTAGTGGGATCTAACTACCAGTCATAGTTGTAAATCAATCAGATACTAAATAATAACTTACTGAATTTGTTTGTTAGTATTTAATGATTACTAAATATTTTACATCCCCTACTACCCACTAGTGATCCAAAATGATTAAGTACTGCCCCTGCCCTTGAGGAACTTACAACCTTTAAATGACATAACACTATAAGTAAGCCAATTAATTTTCCAAGGCATACTTAATTAATATGAGGGCCCTGGGAAATTGTCTACAATAAAGATGAGTTTTCCAGCAAGAAGAAAGTGTTTGTCATACCATAGCCTTCCTTTGGTTATGCCAGTCACCAGGATCATTATTAAATTTTCAGATACTATTTGGGGTTGGCAGAAATCCAATAGCCTAAATTGTTTCCAGGGTGGCTTTTGTAGCTAATGAGTTGATAAAAAAAATCTAATTTATTCCTTTGTACATATGATGTAAAGCAGTTAATGTTAGAATATGCATGAATGCCTAAATATATTGATATTTAATATATTTTGCTTATTAATTTTCTCTTTTCAAAATTCAATGTGGCAAAGTTTGCCTTACCTTTCCCTTTCCATTTCTCTCTTTTTTTGACTTGTCCCATTCTCCAATTCTGTGTGTTACTTGGGGGAATAAAAGCAAATGAAAGAACTCACTTCTATTGTGATGAGTTTCACAGTGTTATATTTAAAAAGAGGTAACAAACAAACAAGCAAAATATAACCAGAGATGTTGAAATTAAGAACAATCTGACAGTAACCAGAGGAGAGGTGGGAGGGGATAATGGGGGAAAAGAGGGGAAGTGTTCTCAGGAACAACTATAAAGGACACATGGACAAAACCAAGGGGAGTGGAATTAGGGGAGGGAAGTGGGGATGACTGGGGTTGGGGGAGTAGTGGGGGGGAATGCAGACAACTGTAGTTGAATGACAATAAAATAATTTTAAAGAAAAAAGGTATTGAATAAGGATCTCACCTTGTAAGTATGGCAGGGGTTAGGAGAGAGAGAGGGTTACCCCGGCACATTGCAGATCATACATGTGGAAGAGGATAAAATACTGTGCATTACTACTGCATTTAATACACAGGTAGAATTTTCATATGTAATTGCATTATCATTATTGCCTTAATTTCAATAATATACCAGATTTAAATTCAAACCTGGCAATCAGTAGTTGAATTTGAGATTTCTTATGCGACCAAGTGTTGGAAGTTGAATATCAGAGTCGTTAAGGGAAACTTCAGTAGTTATACCCAGGTCCAGAATAGAGGAAAATTACATATATATATGTATGTAAAATTATATATAGATAATTTTATATATATGTAAAATTTACTATGAATATATGTGTATATGAATATATGCATATATATACATATACACATAGTGAAGCAATCTAATTTTTTCCTCTTTGAGGTAAAAGCCATAATTGCTATTCTTCTATTTATCTTTATTTAAAGATTGAGGTTTAAGGACATCATGGTTGAGGTCAGAATGTTATGTTTATGCTACAATCTTTATGCTACTATCAATTAGATGCAGAATAGCCTTAAAGTTTAAAAAATGACCTTTAAGTTAACTTACACATAACAATAAGCTTCATGACTTTGAAATTTTATCATTCTATCTATTCAGTTTCAATAATGCTGGTAAAATATTTCTCATAGGCTAATTTTCCTTGATAGTGATAACAGTGGTACTTATATATCTATGTAATCTATCTACCTACTTATCTATACCTATTCACATATTTCCATAAGAAATATTACTTTTAAATAAAGTAATTTTTTTAGGTTTCATGCATTCTGGAGTATTTTGATTAAAAATTATAAGTTAAGGTAGAAATATTGATGAAAACACAAGTACTGTACCAAAGACATGGGGAATTCTCCCATTTATTTCAAGGAAATCAGAATATTAGAATATCAGTTTTATTGTGTCAAATATGAAAAAAAGCTGTGTTCTCCTTGGGGTGAATCTAGGCTTATTCTCTTATTCTCTTGCCTCTACTTTCTAGTAATTTAGAAGTATGAGTATATTTATTCCTATAGAACATTTGGAAAAAAAACAAAATTGACACTTTTCTGGAAAGATATGGAATATTTTGAAATAAACTTTCCAGCTAGGCAGATCTACTACTTCACTAGTAAAACTAAATCTTACATTTTTGGATGGTATTTGGATATTAACAAGTATTCTATATCTGTTATTATAGTCAACCCTCACAGGTTAGACTGTGGAATTAAGAGTGGCACCTATCTCCACCTCACCTCCAACTCACAACATTTAACACATGGCAGAATGAGACTAGGTTGTGGAAATGACTTTCTTTGGTTCAGGTGTGGAGTGCCAGAGCTGAGCCTTGGCCTCTGCCTCCAGGTCTGGGGTTGTTTCCACCAGACCATAAGCCAGAGAATGTATAAATTTGGGGGACAGATAATTTTTTTCAAAAACTCTTATTGTGTCACCCTGTACGATGTTTATTTCTTTTAAATCTGTGTCATGACTACATCATGAATGTGTCTCATATGATTACCTCCTAGAAGGCATAGCTTCATTTGTGTATAGCAGCTGATTTCAAAGCTAACTTTGCAGAAAATCTTTTCAAGGTACCAGGACTACAACTTCAATGACAGTAGCAAAAAGTCATAACTTCCCTCCTTCAACTTAAATTCTGTGTGTCATTAATTTCAAAGTTAATTGTGCTGTAGTGCTTTAAATATAAGCCAGAATCAATGACAACTGCTTGATTGGGCATGGAAGCCACTTTCAGACCACTGCATTTTTTTCACGTACTATATTATTATTTTACCTCTCATGTATTCAGAGTGCATGAAAATACTGTGGTATTGATTATTATTGTTATACCATATGTATGCACTTTCTACCTTGACTGTATCAGTTCATTATACATAAATTAAAATATGTAAAACATAAAATTTATGAACTTCCCATACTTTACCAATTCCAGAGAAAATGAAAGTGCCTTGAATTAGAAAGAAATATTTTTCTTTGGAAAAATAAAGAATAACAAAGTAGATTATTATCATTACTGACCAACTTTGTGAGAAGCCATATTATACTAAAATATTTATTAATAAACAAAATTTTGTTTTATTTGAAAATGAGAGGAATTTAGAATGGTTATTTTCCATAAGTATGTTGTCTGTAAGAAATGGGAAAATTGGCAAAGGGCACACGATGTGAAAAACAAAGGATAAATGAAGAAAGTATAGCCTCTCAGAATCCTGTTGCTGGAAAGAACTCTAGTGATAGTCCTGTTCATCTGTAAAGCAATAGAGCAATTACATCTAGACCATCCTTATAGAGGAGACCTCCTCTGCTGGAATTTGTCAAGAAGAACCAAGTCCCTTTCCTCAGGAGACTACTCATGTCCTTGTTATACATATCTAGTTGTTTGCAAGTCTTTTCTTATGTGGATCAAAAAGTGCTTTCTTTTGAAATTCTGAAGGAAACAACCTAAACCCTCTTTCATTATGAAGTCTTCATACAATAATAATAATCTTCCTTCAATAATAATGTTCTTAACAATATTCTTCCTTCTCTGACTTCTCCAGGAAATTATTTCTCAATTTTTCAGCCATTAACCTAAAAGCATAATTCCCAGATTTCATTCAATTTATTTTCCTTCTATGGAATAATTTGTTTTTCACATTTCCTAAAGTGTTACCTGGTACTCTAAAGGTGTTCTGAACAAAGGGGTAGCTTTATCTCTATAAATTTATCTCCTTTAGTAATAGAAAAAAAACTTATATAATAATTTGCATGTAATAAGGCAGCCTAATGCTGAGTGCTAAACCAAATCTTATATATTTTACATTTTTTATTCCAAATTCAACTTCATATTATTCTTTGCTTTTTTCTGGCCAATTATTATAGCTTAAAAATAACTTATTTAATAACCCAAGTACTAGCTATGTTCCCAAGCTTTATTCACTTGTGAAATTTAAAAATGTGACATGTGAATCCTCATTTAAATCCTTATTTAAATTATTGATTATCACATTAAGTTACACAAAATCTATCCCAGACCTTTCAGAACCTTTCCTTTGTATAAACAAAGATGGACTTTGAGGGCATGATGCTAAGTCAGACCTAGAATAACACATACTGTATTGTCTCACTTATATGTGGAATCTAAAAAAAAAACAACACAACTCATAAAGAGAACAGCTTGGTGGTTGCCAGAAGGGAAGGTTGGGGTGAGGGAAATGATGAAAGTGATGAAAAGGTGCAAACTTCCACTTATACAATGAAGTTTCTGGAGATGAAATGTATTGCATAATTATGTTACTGAACAGAAATGGAGTTCTACTGTCCACTGTTCATAGGCAAACTCCAGAGGCAGAGGTTTGGTGAAAAGGAAAGAGGTCATTTTTTTCAAAAACTGAACAATTTTTGAAGAGTGTCAGGCTTCTACCTCAGAGCCCCTCCCCTTCAGTACACCCAGAAAGGATCTCCACCACCCTCTGCCAGACCAATTCGAGGCTGTGCCCAGAGTTTCTTCTTGCATTTAAAAATATCATCCTTTGTTTGGGAAACACAGTCTTCTGCAGCATGATTATCCAGGCAGCTAAGCTTATTCCAAGTAGCATTCTGGCTTCAGGCATTTTTCTTAAGTCAGTGTGCATGGGCCCTGCACAGCCACATGGCAACCACTTCCCAAGCTCAGGGCCTGGGGCTGCTGTCAGACCATGCAGTTTTTAGGGCCTGCTGGCCCACAAACCCTCCAGCCCCCACAGGGCGATCAAGAGGAAAGAGAAGGGCTGTGTCTCTGTCCTCAATCTATTTTAATCTCCAGGCCCCAAATCCCATGCGTTCTGGAAATGTCTAACTTCCCTAGCCAATTTCTCCTTTTGCCAGGGTAGACTGGCAGGTCTGTACCTCCCCTTATCACCATGTTCCAGTAGGGAATAGGAGAGTTTTTCCCTGTTGATCACCTTTGTCAACCCAAACAAACTCCAGGCAAAGGTCTACCTCTGCTGCCACACACCACACATGCTAGCTCAGTGGCTGGGACAATGTGACGTTGCCATAGTGGTTTGTTTACCCTTTACCCAAGGGTGGGGAAATCTATCATGTGCCAGCTACAGCTTCAGTCCCCACTGCCTCCAGCGTTTCCTGTAACCCACCCCGCACTCCAGGGCTTGGGCAGGCACTGGTATCAGTCCCTATAGTTAATAGTACTGAATGGTATATTCGATAGTTGCTAAGAGAGTAAATCTTAAAGGTTCTGATAATAAGAAAATTTTAAGTGCTTGAGGTGATTGATGTTAACTAAAGTTATTGGGATAATAGTTTCACTGCATATGTATAGATGCACACATATATAACTCACTATGTTTACAAGTCCACTAATAGTGTTATTTGTCAAGTATATCTCAATAAAACTGGAAAAAAAACCCTTCTGATGAGAAGAAAAACGGGGTGGGATTCCAGTAAGATTTAAGAGATAATGCAAAAGACACAAAATCGAAAGAACCAGACATGGCAAGTCTGGTCCTTCCATTACAGGAAGGGAGAGATTCTACCGTACTAATTTAGTCTAATAGGCAAGAGATCATAGTGGGTAATTGTGTGGGCCCTGAAGCCATAATGTCTGCATTTGAATTCTTATTTCACAAAGTACGGTAATAGCTGTGACTTTGTGTAAGATATTTATCTTCTGGATTTCTGTTTCCTGATGTTTAAAATGGGAATAGTAGGTGTGCCTCATAAAAATGATCTCAAGGCTGAGTTAATTCCAACAGGCTTCAGAACACTGCCTGATATATGGGAAGCATTACATTATATATTAGTTATATCATTATCAAAGGAAAGCATCTCCTCTGAATTAAACACTAGGTTGTCTTCTCTCATTTCTCACACTAGAGTAGAAACATAAAGCCATGTAAGGACACATTGCTGATGAAGGAATGTATGACCACTTGGCTCAGGCCCTGAGGAAATGAAAGCCTGGATGAAACAGATTGAGGGCTGGTATTTGCTCATCTAAGCCAAGGCCAACTTTGTAGAAGCCATAACTAAATTTTAAGGAGATTTACAACAAAAACACAGACAGTGGAGTTCCTATTTAAAGTCAGACACTACTCAGAATGCCTGTGGCAAACATCTGTTGGAATTGGTTACCTTTGGAGCAGTTTGGAGATGTCTATTTCCATCGTGCTTTCCTGGAAATGACTAAAAAATGCAGGCCTCTATGTAGCTGTTCTAAGTGCCAGACAGGAAGCAGCTCTTTTTGCAGGGTGGGGTGTGGAGCTTAGGGACATAATTTTGACTTGTTTTAAGGGACTGAATATTTGGTAAAAATATTTTCTCAGCAGGTTCACTGATGCCATAATAGATAGCAAAAGATATAAAAGGATACCATGGTGAAAAGTTATTTTGCCACATAGGAAACTTGCAAAGGATTTATATTTCAAAATGACAGTGACCTAAAGCTCACATCAAAAAATATCTTGGAGAAAAAAGGTCCATAATTATAGCCCATGAAACTGTATTAGTCAGAATCCTACCCAACTGAATAATGGATTTTAAACATCTGGGACTTTTATTCCTCAGTAGAACTTTATACACAAGAACAAGTTATTAAAGTGCTATAGATGAAGACTTAATTTCAGAATAACAAAATAGCCCTATTAAAAAAATAATTCTGTAATTCTACTATTGCTTTTCAGCAATTTAAGCCATTTAATGGCTATGTTTTATGAGGCTCATAAGTTATACACTTAGTTTTTAGTACTTTATGGTATATTAACAGCAAATACTAATGTTATACAGACAGGTTTGGTTCTGACATATTTAAAGTTTTGCATTTTTTGTATAAAACCAAAAAGTTCAAGCATTTAGAGTTGTGCTTTTATGCACTCATTGGTTGATTCTTATATGTGCCCTGACCAGGGATTAAATCCTCAGCCTTGGCATATCAGGATGATTCTGTAACCTAGTGAGGTACCCAGCCAGGGCTTAGAATTGTCCTTTGAAAAGTCATAAAACTTAGTAACATAATCTTTGAGTAAGATATGTTTTATTGTACTATTATATTAGGGTATATTTTTTTACTTTTAGAGACAATTCTTAAAAGATTCAGAATGAATTTATTTCCAAATATTAGTTTATATTTTGTTATTTTTATAAAGTTATAATTTAAGTAATTTCAAGGTAGATACTCACAGTTATGCATTGTCAAAGTTATCAAACTTTTTCTTTTAGTGTTTTTCAGTTTGCAATTTGTTCAGTAGATTTGCACTAGAGCTCAGTCCTAGCAGACACTTACTCAATTCTTTAATCATTTTTATGATACTTATGTCAGGGTTAGGTAAAAGTAAAGTTTGGGCAAACAGAAATCATCCCTTATTCTATCTGCTTATTCCTTCATCTCTTTATTTTCTTTTCCTGGACACATTCCCCTCCCCTCCCTTCACACAAATACATGGCTAACAGCAAGCTCCCATACTTCCTTTGTTAGTATGGGTCTTTTATATCTTTAGACTAGGACACAAAGTGAATTCAAACTAGTTTCTCTAACCACTTAATTAAATGTTGAAGAATGCACTTTTACTACATGCAGTGGTACAGGCATAAGTAATTGCAGGCAGTAGACCAGAGAAGGTAGTTGGCCTAAATTATTTAAAATATCATTTAAAAAAAAGATTTTATTTATTTATTTTTGGAGAGAGGGGAAGGGAAGGAGAAAGAGAGGGAGAGAAACATCAATGTGTGGTTGATTTCACACCCCCTACTGGGGACCTGGCCCACAACCCAAGCATGTGCCCTGACTGGGAACTGAACGGTCAGCCCTTTGGTTCACAGGTCCATGCTCAATTCATTGAGCCACACCATCCAGGGCTGAAATATCCCTGATGTCAGTTTCTCATAGATCTAAACCAGCCATTTAATTTTCCCAGAAGTAAATTTTGAGAAGTGAAGGGAAGCAATGAAAGTAGGATGCAGGAGGAAGATAAGCAGGATGAAATTATATGTGTGTGTGAACTAACAAGTATATATATATATATATATATATATATATATACACACTTGTTAATATTATATATATATATATTATATATATATATTTCACATAAGGCTTGCAAATAAAATGAAAGGTGGTCTCTGCCTTAGCATTTCCTAGGTCTGGAGTTCTGACTCACAGCTGTTAAGGCTTTTCATCCTTGATTTCCCATATAGGGTAAAATAAGAAGGGACTAATACAGTTGTAACCTAGCTGTCAGATCTGACATCATATGATCCGTTCTTCATTTGTACTTTCACACTATTCATTCTCAGTCACTAAAAACAAGTAACAGAAAACATGAACTTTTTGCATAATTTCTCATGTTTTATATTTGATATCTTCTCTGTAACTCATGACACTTTTTTATCTTATTTTCTCTTTGACAACATAAGATTCCTGGGTAACATTTGGAAAATTTTCTTCAGGATAAGATTGCATGTGCTGTCCCAAAGACAAAATGTTTTATAAGAACTTGCTGCAGATCAGCATTTCTAGAATGTGCCAATATATTAATATTAATAAAAGTTTAAAATTATGTGCTTTGGGCCTCTCTTAAGTGATGTTTTGTTTAACTTGTGGTTAAACAAAATGATGTGCTACAGTTTTTAGACTCCATTTCTTGAAGGTATTTTCAGAAAACGGGCACCGGATTTAAAATCCGTTTTTGGAGGTGTGAGCACATTGCTATGCAAAGCACGGTCTGTGCTGTAGCTGCACTGGTGTCACCGGGCAGCTGAAAGAAATGCAGAATTTCAGCCCTGACCAAGATCTGCTGGATCAAAATTTGTAAATCACTTCAGGTAGACACCTGGGTGATTCACATGTACATTAAAGTTGAGCTAGCATTGTCTTAGAATATGTAGTATGACTCTGAATGTGACCTTGACCAAATGTTTAATATGAAATGTGGGGAAATATTCATGAGAGGCATAATCCATGAAAATCACAACAGAGTAGCAAAATGGTGAAATATATTGAACAACATATAAGAAGATGAAATCCTTCATGGACTCCAGCATAACATACTAAAATGTTTACACTATCCTGGGGTCATTTTTTTTTCTTTTATATTTTAAGAAGCTTTTAGATATCTATTTTTTAAAGAAAACATTCTAATAAAACACAGCATTTCCATGACAACTTTATATATAATTGAGGCATTCTTAAAGAAAATTTTTTAGTTACTCCTTCTATCTTGAATACTGTATTATTTTACCTTAATTGTAAAGGTAAACTTCATCAGATAATACCATAAGGAAACATAGGTGAAGAAGGCAAAGGAAATGCTGCAGTAAAGGACTTCTATATTTTCCCAAACTCACAGATACCGGATGGGGCAAAAATAGGTTTACACTTGTTCATATGAAAAATAATATAATAGTTAATAAATAATACAAGAATAAGCCCTGTGTTCCACATACTCATAATTGTAAACCTACTTTTGCTATACCCCATTAGATATAGTTTTGCTCATAGTGAATATGGTTTTCAATTTTACCAATTCAATGTGTGTGTTTGCACTTATGTGAATAGAAGTCTGAAAAATTCCAACCTCAATAGATTTGAGTCTAATTCCATGAGGTAAATGTATTGAAGTAACAAATAAATTGTTTAAAATTTATTTACAGAGTAAATATTCAACTCAAAACTTTTTTTAAAAGTGTGCTTTTGGAAATTTTTCATTTGGATGTACCTGTTCAAACTACTAATTTCAAAATTCATGTTATGAATTGAGGGTGAGAAAAAAACCGGGTCAGCTCTGTTACCTGATGCCTGATTTTCCATTCTGCACATTTCTGTTGACTTTTCCTGTTCTTCTTTTTTCCTATTTCAGGTCCTGTTGACCACTTTTATGTTCATTAACATGGTATGAAAAGTCAGAAAGGGCAGATATAGTGAAAATACATCAGTGGTTTTCTTTGCAAATGTATCTTACAAAAAAGATTTGGTGGAGGAGATGAGACTCATCAAAGTTTTACTACAATGGCATTTACTGAAGATCAAAATTTAATGTAAAGCTGACCAGCATTGGAGTTCCTCAAACAGAATGCAGTAAAATAGCCAACCAGGGTATTCAGTTGATATATGAGTTTCATTTATTCTTTCATCTTTTTATAATTTTCAACATGGAGAATCAAAAAATTCCTTTTGTTGTTGCTCTTTTGCTTTGATTTCTTTCCTAAGCCAAGAAATTTTCAAGAGAGAATTGCAATTTTGTAAATCATTAGGATTGTTCTTGAATAGAAGGGATTCCTTGCTAGTATCCAAATAACAGTTATCACTGGTTCATTAACTTTTTCAGATCACTCAGATATCATTTAGTGGATTGGTTTTCATTAACATTATTAGTCATGTTACAATTCTGTGTGTTAGTGTCTGTGTGTGTTTCAGTCTCAATCTCATTCTTTCTGCATTCTCCTTTTACTCAGCATAAACCTCTTCATATACAGTATGCTGGGAAAAGAGTAGTTGCTTTATAAAATTTTAAGAAATGTAGCAACTTCCAGTAGATGATTCCCATTAAGAAAAAGAAACTTCTTTTGCTGATTCACTAGTCAGCAAACACTTTATTTAGCAGTTGTTTTGATTGTGCAAGTAAATTGGAGAAATTCAACTCTGTTTAAAAGAAGGGAGCCAAGGTGTAGTGTAAGGAACTGAAGCAATTACACGAGTGCACTCAAAGGCCCTGGAGTGCTTCTGTAGAGGGTCTCTAAGCAAGAATCTGGATGAGTGTTTATTGTTGGCACACTGAACTCAAACTTAAACCTTGATAAGGCCCTGTCTTTTCCAATATTCAATTGAATCGTAAGTGGTATCAATTCTTCCTCTAATGGATTTGTATTGCTTCAAAGATACTTACTTGCCCTGTGTTGGTTCTAGCATGAAGAGGATATATGAGTGGCAAAGGTTAGGACATAAAATCTGTGTCTGGAAAAGCAGAAAGGCAGATAATTTTACCATATGGTATTTGAACCTGTGATGTTGGCATCCTTCATGCCTGGCTCCAGCTTGCCAAGAAAACCAGGCACTAAGACTGTGCCAAGTAGCAGAAGCTGCAGGACTTTATCAGGGAGAGATAGCAAATGACAGGTGGCCAGTCTGCTTGATCCAGAGGATACCCCACCAAAATGGAAGTAAGTCCTGGTAAAAGACTGATTTCAGTGATGGAAGGGTTTTTGTGCTAAAACCCTTGATTGATCATTAGAAGATTTTGGCTTTACCTTAGCAATACATACCATTTAAAACTGATTTGTATTTACTGAGGACAAAGTAGACATGTAGTAAGTATTCTGTCATCAAAGCAAAGCATGTGGGAACCATGTTCCTAGTTAGTACTTGCTGAAAACAGACAATGCAAATTCCTCTAAGCACAATTGATTGTAGAAGGTGTCTCTAGTAAAGAATATTCTGTATTCTGTATTCTCTTTTCATCTGGTGTTAAAAATCAGGCATTTGCCCTGACTGTTGAGGTATTTACATAGCATGGCATCACAACCTGGACTGCTAGTATGGTTGTCTTTCCTCTTCCTCAAGATCCTTCTGAAATCTACTTCACAAAGTGGGAGAGAAAAAAGCAGATGGACAGACACATTTAATTAGCCTTCATTGCCTTGTTTGTTTCTTTGGTAAATGGGATTGAGATTGTAGCACAATGGATATAACATGCTACAAAAGAAAACAGGTTTTGAAGATGTAAGAGACCTAAATTCAAATAATAACAGTATAACTGTGTAACATTGAAAAAGGTATTTGTCCTTTGCAATCTTTAATGCCATCATCTATATAATTGTAATACTTAACTCAGAATGTTCTTGTAAGGATTTAATAGGATAATGGACATTACATGTTTACCACAGAGGCTGGGACATAAAAGGTACTCAATAAACAGCAATTTTCCTATTAATATAATGCTACTTTTACAGAATGCAAGAGAAAACTGTTTTCAATAAAAGTGCAGCATGAAATTATTTTCACAGTTAATATCATTTTGAATAACATGAAAAATATATTTGAAGAATATTTGTTATCAATAGCTTTTTAATGTTTGGTCTGAAATCCACAATGTATATACTCTCAAGTGATTCAAGACTGTTATGTCAAAGGTTGGTCTGCACCAACCTATGGCTTCTAAATTGTGCTGTTGGACATTCTGCCTTCCTCTCAAGCATAAGTTGACTTATAGAAGAATCACTGTGTCTCCCAACATGGTTCTCCCAGTGAAAGATGATTAACTGCACATGTGTGACTTGGCCCCTCTCACTGTAAAGCTGTGTGTGCTAATAGTCTCTCAAATGATTGTTTATTTGTTTCACATACACCATAGATTATTTTTTCTCAAAATGTGATACAGTGATTCAAGGCATACATTTCCACCACTTCTCCATTTTTCTCTCATCCATTATCTGCAAGTAAATATCAGTTTTTTCCCAAATGAAATAAGAAATGAAGAACTCCTATTAAATAATGATCTTTCCACTCATTGTTTATGTATATCACAATGAATCCATACTGTTCGACCAAAGTTCATGGAAAACTTCTCTCTAAATCAGATAGTTGTATTTTTTTTTTTGGTTTTGGTTTTTGGTTTTGTTTTTCTGTCAGTGGGTATAATTTAATGCTCTCTTAGGTGAACCCTACAAAATAAGATTGCTCTCTAGTTTGTGTGGACTTGTTTTCATCTTATCTAAATTATGATGAAGAACTAATTGGATGAGAAATGAGGCTTGTCATCCATTGTATCCTCAAAGAGAACCCTCTTCCTCTATAGATTTCTCAGAAAAGAAATCTCTCTTTGGAGTGGCAACAACAATGCCTCTAAGTGCACAGTTTGGCTCAGAGGCAATTTCTAACACATTTGTGAAATCAAAGATCAGACCCTCAGCTGTCCTGACATGCAGATGAACCAGTTGGCTGTTCTTACTCCTTGTCCCTTTGTTGCAGTAAAACTCCTTTTCTCTGGGAAATGTGTGAATCTATCTGATTTTAGCTTGTCTTTTCCTGCCAGGTATCTGTCTTTTAAAATGCTTCCTCCGGGGGATCACTTCTGTTTCAAACTGGGTGTGTGTTCCACACTCTCTAAAACTTCAAATTGCAATCAGGAGCTGTCCGTGGGATACAATAAGTAAAGTAACCCAAGAGAACAAGAGCAAAAAGCATTGGCTTTAGAGATGAAACACTTATATTCTATACTGTATTTCAGTAGAAAGATACTTCCAAATGGAACATTACACCTGCTTCCTTAGTTATTATATCTGTAAATTGGGTCAATGTTTTCTTTACAGAAGAGTTTTAAGAAATACTAAAACATATGTTTTACTTCTTGGAAATGCAATAGGATTTCTGCAAAATGGAAATAGGCATCCCCTTTCTGGTTCATTGGTTTAATACACATGTATTTATTTCAAAAGAGGGCCAAGAGCCAACTTTAGAAATCAACACAATTGCTACTCAGAAAGAAGTGTGTCATCAGTATCAATGAAATGCCCCTTTCTCTCAAACAAAAGTACCTTTGCCATTTTCACAGAGGGCCTAAAATTTTCATCTTTACAGTTAATCCATTGTTTCTGTAAGAATCTTGTTTAAATGCAAATACATTAGCACATAGTTTACGAAGTTGGCTAGTAAAGAGCAGGACTCAAAAAAGCATGAAGCTGTATTTTAGCTGAGGTGGAGGAAGTGAAAAAGCCATTTTTAGACGTGTTGACAAAGAGAGAGTGGGATAATCTAGCAGTCAAGTAACACAATAAACAGTTACATGGAGTGGGCTAAAGGAGCATTTAAAATGCCTAAATAACACTATTTTTTAAATCATCTAAGTTGAATTTCCTCCATTTGTGTGGTTTAATGAATGGCAATGTTGCAATGGTAGTCAAAAAAACAGTGATTTCATTTATTTTCCTTTCTATTTGTCTTTAAATGGAAGGTCAGGAAGCAAGACAGGCCATTGGCCTAATAAAGTTCTGATTTCCAAAGCTATAACTAAGAACAACAATACTTTTGCTATATTCATATAATAATTTTTGTTTGCCTATTTAGACTGCACTCTAAATGTTTACAGTTTCAGTGCAGGAGAATGTCACTGCTTAACCTATATTTGCTCAATTATGACAATAGAATGGATAAAAAATCACTTGATATATTCTGAAGTTAGCAGAAAACAGGCACATATACAAACACACACACAAAAATATAGGGCTTGCTATTTTAACATAACAATATTTCCTAATGTGATTTAGAAAGTTTTATATAAAAGAGTCTTAGCTAACCTATTATTTATTTATACTCATAATAATAAACACAATGGTTACTTTGGTCATAGAAGAATTATTCTAACATGCTATAATTTTTCTTAGGTGACCAGGAATGATTGTCCTATATTAAATACATAAATAAAGCTCAGTATGTTGGATACAAGAAATTTTCCTACACAGAGACTTCTGAAGAGTAAGGGCTAAAGAAAAATAATTTTTAAACCTTGGAACAAATTATCAAAATTGCAAAATCTCATTCCTCAAAGGATGATTTAAAAAAGGACAGATGTCAGAGATGACTAAAGGATAGTATAGTCAGACAAAATCAATCACTTTTACATTTCTCCCCATTCTTAAAGCTTTACAATATTCCTTTGAAATATGTGAACACATAAGCCCTTACTAGAACCTATTTTACACAGAAATTATTTCTTTTTAGATTATTTTTATTTTTTATTTTCAAATATATTTTATTGATTATGCTATTATAGTTGTCCCATTTTTCTGCGTTTTATCTCCCTTTGCCCTGAGTCCCCCTCCCACCAGCATTTCCCCCCTTAGTTCATGTCTGTGGGTTGAACATATACATTCTTTGGCTTCTCCATTTCCTATACTATTCTTAGCATTCCACTATCTATTTTGTACTTACCAATTATGCTTCTTAATCCCTGTACCTTTCTTCCCACTCCCCCATTCTTCCCACTCCCCCGCCTCATGATAACCCTCCATGTGATCTCCACTTCTGTGATTCTGTTCCTGTTCTAGTTGTTTGCTTAGTTTTTTTTTTTTTAGCTTTAGTTGCTGATAGTTGTGAGTTTGTTGTCATTTTACTGTTCACAGTTTTGATTTTTTTTTAGATAAGTCCCTTTAACATTTCATATAGTAAGGGCTTTGTGATGATGAACTTCTTTATCTTTACCTTGTCTGGGAAGCTCTTTATCTGCCCTTCCATTGTAAGTGATAGCTTGGCCAGATCCAGTAATCACAGACAAGGTGTAGGTCCTTGTCTTTCATGACTTTGAACACTTCTTTCCAGCCCCTTCTTGCCTGTAAGGATTGTTTTGAGAAATCAGCTGATGATCTTGTTGGAACTCTTTTATAGGCAACTGTCTCCTTTTCTCTTGCTGCTTTTAAGATTTTCTACTTTTCTTTAATCTTGGCTAATGTAATTATGATGTGCTTTGTTGTGTTCTTCCTGGGGTACAACTTCTTTGGGACTCTCTGAGCTTCCTGGACTTCCTGAAATTCTATTTACTTTGTCAGATTGTGAAAGTTTTCTTTCATTATTTGTTAAAACAAGTTTTCAGTGTCTTGCTCTTCCTCTTCTCCTTCTGGCACCCTTATGATTTGGATTTTGGAACGTTTAAAGTTGTACCAGACGTTCCTGAGCCTCTCCTCATTATTTTGCAATTTTGTTTCTTCATTCTGTTCTGGTTGAATATTTATTTTTTGTTTTGTTCCAAATTGTTGATTTGAGTCCCAGCTTCCTTCCCTTCACTGTTGGTTCCCCGCATTTTTTCCTTTATTTTATTTTGCACAGCCTTCACTTTTTCCTCTATTTTGTTACCATACTCAACGATTTTTGTGAACATCCTGATTACCAGTGTTTTGAACTGTGTATCTGATAGGTTGGCTATCTCTTCATTGCTTAATTGTGTTTTTTTTTCTGGAGCTTTGATCTGTTTTTTCATTTAGGCCATATTTCTTTGTCTCTGCAAACCTGTTATGTTCTAAGGGGTGGAGACTTAGGTATTCACCAGGGTTGGGCAACCCTCTTTGCTGCATTGTGGGGCTATGTGGTGGGGAGGAGTCAGAGTGGGAATAATGCCACTTGCTAGCCTCTTACCCCACTTTCAGTCACTTCCTCTGGTACCCAAAAGCAAATTGGGCCCTTCTGGTGGTACTCCTGGATGGGTGGGTTTGTGTACTTTCTAGGACCCTGTGTCTCTCCAATGGATTCTCCTGTGAGGCTGGGAGTTTCTCTCACCACTGCAACCTCTGCAAGTTTTTACAACCAGAGGTTTTGAGACTTTATTTCCCTGTTCTAGAACCCTGGTTTTCATGGTCTGTCTCAATCCCCAGTTGTTCCTCCCAGTTTATCCACACACAAATGTGGGACCTCCCAGTCCATCAGTTATTGCCTTTTCTTGCATTTTCTCTGCCCTAGCTACCTGTCTCCACCCCTCCTACCAGTCTGGATGAATGTTTCTTCTTTAACTCCTTGCTTGTTGGACTTCCATACAGTTTGATTTTCTGGCATTTCTGGTTGTTTTTGTTTTTTAAATTTGTTGTTTTCCTTCTTTTGGTTGTGCAAGGAAGCAAAGCATATCTACTTATGCCTCCATCTTGTCTGGAAGCTACACAGAACTTTTTTCATTTGAGTGAGATCTATTAGATTAAGTGTGCATTTATCTTTAAAGCTTGTTATTCATATTCATGTATCTTCAAGTGTAATCATATAGATTAAGAAATGATATCAATATTTTATTTGGATCTTGTAACTCACAAATTCAATCTTAATTTTCTTTGAAATACTATAAATTTCTTTCATTTTATCCCCCCTACAATAGTTGTCAGATGAACTAGCTCACATATAAAAGGAAATCATTCTTGAAAATAAGACAAGGGTCTTATAAAGACAGTGTAGAAAAATTGTATTATTTCTGTAAATGTATTATGTGATCCAATATTATTTTAATTTTAATCAGATAAATAATATTAAGTGCCTTTTTGTTATATACTAATTTTTCCAAAGAACATGGAAAAAGCAATGTTTTTCACATGATTTACAGTTTTCATAAAGTAGCACATATTGCTGTAACTATTTTGATTTCTTTTTTTTAATTTTTTTATTTTAGTTTATTCAGTACAGTTTCTATCCTTTATTCCCATTCCAACCCACCCACCCATTCCTCTCTCCCCTTTCCAACCCCCCTAGTTTTGTCCATGTGTCCTCTATATTTGTTCCTGTAAATCCTTCCCTTCTCCCCTGAAATTCCCTCCCCTCTCCCCTCTGGTCACTGACTACCTGTCCTCTATTTCAGTGTCTTTTGTTATATTTTACTTGGTTCTTTGTTTTGTTGTTTAGGTTCCTGTTAAAGGCAAGACCATATGGTATTTGTCTTTCACTGCCTGGCTTATTTCGCTTAGCATAATGCTTTCCATCTCCATCCATACTCATACACTATTTTGATTTCTTAACTGTGAGGATTATAATTGATGTTATAATGTAATATTTCCATATATTTAATTGCATAATAAATACTTTTTCCTTTTAAAAGATGATTGTCTGTATTTCTAGGAAGGAACTGAATCTGATTGTGTGGAAAATTATTCTTTAAAAAAGATATAAACATAAAAATAGAAAAGACTAAGCATTTGCAATCAAGTTAATGATGCTCCAGAAATCATTATATCTATTACTTAGTTATAATGACACTAAAAATTGTTTTTAAATTACTTTAGGAAAGTTAATTTTTAAGGCATTTGTTAAAAATTCTTAGAAATTTTTGGATCTTTAATTTAATACATATAAAATCTCCACAGGATACAATATTCAAGAGCTAAATATTACAAAGCATTCTATCCACAGAAATAGTCCTTATATTCCTGAGTTTTTTTAAAAACTAGTACAAGGCTTTACTAGAAGCCGAATTTTAAATACATTTTCAAATTATAATAAAATCTCAACCTTTTATGTGAATCAACAGGTACCTTCAAATGAAATCCAAACTGCATAATTTAAAATTTTAATTTAGGAGTCATCTTAAGCCTTTTGGTGCTAACTTTTTATACCAAATTATTTTTACTTAATTTTATATTAACTAGTAATCAATATGCATTTTCCCCTACCTTTTGTTTTATGTTGTAAAGAGAAGGAAGTAAAATAAAAATAAATAAATGAAAGGCCTTGAGACTTGTGAAATATGTGTAAAATTGCGTATATCAACATGGTTCAAGCATTATGCTATGATGTTTTTATTGTAAAAAACTAAAATGTGATATAAACAGAATCTGTATAAGTGAATAGGACAATGTGGGATCAATAACCTCTATAAAAACTCTTATTTTTATAGTGCTTCCCAAACCTTGATTTCATTTGTAGTTTATGAAAATCATATGAGGTGAACACTATCAGTATCCCCATTTCTCAAATTTAAAAAACAAGTCACAGCAAAGTTAAATATGTTAAGTTTAGATTACTAATAAGTGGCAAGTAAAATATTTAATACAAGGGTTTGACCTCTACATATTGTAATTTTTATACTATGCCATAGTGTAATGAAAATTTGATGGATAGCCAGAAGTTAAGCTTGTTTATGTAAGATTTTGCCAGGTTACAAGGAAGAGGTTTACTTTCCAGATGGTAATATTGCAGGAAGAAAGACTCAAAAGTGGGAAAAATTTGGTTTATTTTAGGGAGGTAAATGATGACACTGAATGAAGTATAAGTACTTCATTTAGTGTAAATACTGAAAATAATTTATAAATAATGCTAATTAAGTTTTGATTAAATGATGAAATCATGCAAAGAAGTTTGACTTTGTTGTAGCCAGCAACTAAAAACAATATTTTGAGAGTAGTTGTTGGGTGAAAATAGTATTTGCAACATTTATTCTGAGAATGTGTTGATGGTGGGAAAAGGTAACTTCTAGAACATAAAAAAAGTAGAAATTAGCCAAAGGTTAAAATGTATCTTGAGCATTATCCAACCTCTGTATAGTGAACACCTGTTCTGTGTTGGAAAGTGTACTAGATGTTTATGTTTTCCAGAAAGAGACAGCTGAGTTTATGAAAGAATATGTGTGAAATGCATCCCAGTGTTTTCATGGAATGGTGCAAATAACAACAATAACAACAAGAGTAATAGTGTGACTTGGAGTATAAGAGACATGAGAAATAATGGTGGGAAGTGTGTCTAAGAGAGACGAGTCCGGGTCAGCTTTGAGGACACTGTATGTCTCTGGCTTCACTGTTAGTGGGACCATGGAGACCTTTGGGAGAAGCTTAGCTGTGGTGGAAGCAGAGGCTACCATGAGAAGGAAATGGGAATGCAGCGGATCCAGTCTGTATTCTGAAGAAATTTATCAGTTAAAAAAGAAAAAGTAAGAAAGAAGGGACGTTGACAGAAGGCAAGTTAAATCAGCAAAAGGAACTTTATTCTTGAGTGAAGGTAAAGAAAAGTGGATGAAATTGCAGGCCAAGAGCTTAGAACCATCATTGTAAAGTACAGTATAAGCAAGCAGCAAATCTTGATAGAATAAAACAACTCACGGGATGTGATAGAGTTAAGGAAGAGAGGTTCACTTCAGGGGATGAGGATTGGTGCTGGTCCTGCTAAGACACAATGACATAGTGACAAGTAGAGACATTTTACTGTCTCTGTCATCATAGAAGAAATACCTCCATTCCTTCACAAAATGCTCTACCCCAGTTTTCTTTGAACAGGAAAGGCATTTGATAAGGGTATGTCTTCCTTTAGTATATCTTACTGAACAAAGTAAGATGTTTATTTATAAAAAATAATGTACACATTCAAAACATGCAAATGAATGTTATCCTTAAATTATCCTAGAAGATTTATTTGTAAAAAAATAGTTTAAGAAATTAATCACATTTCAACTAATTGGATAAGGCTTAGGAAAATTTAAAAATGATATACTATTCTTTATTGATATATTTTAAATCTTTGCAATGAATGAGAGTTTTTCTTGTAATTAATTACTATATGTTATATTCTGCTACCTTGCTCAGGTCACATAAAACTAGATTTGAGGGCCTGGAAATGTTTTCTGAGTATGCATTACTGAAAATTGAACTGTTATTCTCTCTAGGAACACAGTACTTGCTAAAATTTTTAGTCTTTGTAGTATTTTGAAATTTCTCACATGTTCCCAGTTATGCCAGTCCTTCTCCCAGGTCCCTCCAAGCCCACATGATTTAGCAACTAAAGAGGTAATTCTGGGTATATGAGGGAACCTCCGACCCTACTACTTGATAAGGTTAGATTATGAATTCTGATTTTAAAATGTGTGAATGCCTAAAAGTTTTCATGAGGTGGATCATTTAAGGCAATATTGCCATGTTCTCAGGAGTTCATGCAGGTTCCATTATCACATAACTGTCCTTGTCCCACAGGTAAATGGGTGAAAGTAGTGAACAGATTGAGTCTCCTCTCCATTTACAGGATAGACTAAGGGAGCCCCCTGGGAGAGCGCAAGCCTTTCCTCCACACATAATGATTGAGAATTAGGAATGGATTATTCCCTACAGCAACAGTACAGCAAATACCACTACTGCTGGGCTCTGGGAGAAATTTAGTTCAGGCAGTCATTTATTGTTTCTCACACTGACCTGTTTATATTCACATTTTCCAGAAAGAACAGCAAAATACTGATTTTAGTAGAGTTTTCCAACTATAGTATCCTAGCACTGGTCAAAGGGGTTTGAGAAATTAATCTATCAATTTTGAGGTTAATTCCTAAGGCCTGGGACAACCTCTACAACTAATTTCTGCTACTCACTTCAGTGTAACTTGCAAGTATCATTGTCTTAGGGGCTTCAATATGAAAATTTGGGAAGGACTGGTTAAGGTGCAATCCATGCAGCCATGGCCAAACTATCTTACCAGTTACCAGTGTTGATGGAGACCAAGTTGAGAGCATATCATAGGTAGGGAAGAGTATAGTGGTTAGTCTAGAAAGAAACCTATTGACTGTTTCATTACTTCAAACAAATTTCGCTTATTTTCCCAAATTCTTACCACTGGAGGAATTTAATAGGTCTATATATTATCCTTGATAATTCAAACATTTTTCTTGTTTTCTCAAAATTGGCAAGTAGCCGAGCCTTTCTTCTGAACATCAGCAGTGCATTTTACTCCTCCTGTCATGTTCATCCCTTTCCTGACAGTCTACCATGAAAAATCATCCTCACATGAGTACCAACACATGTATCACTTTGTGGGGGAAGGGGTGCATAAGGGGACTAAATGGTAATGGAAACATTATAATAAAGATTAAATTAAAAAAGAAAATAAAGGATCTTGTTTTTTATAAGAACTACTAAATCACTTTTGGTTTCTAACTGTAAATATCTAAAATTTCCTGGGTTTATGAAGTGTTCTTTTTGTGGGTTATTTTCTTTTTTGTTTTCAGAGAATCTCAATGTATCTGCTCTAAACATGGCTTTGACATTGCAAGGATGTATGATTTTAAATTTTTAGGAATCAGACAATTCATTTTAAGAACTACTTTGTGACTGTTGGTCATAGAAGTTTGCACCTTTTCAAAACTAATTCATGTTTTCAAATTTTATTTTAAAAATTGATTTATGTTAATCTTACAAATATATATTAAATAGCTAAAAACTCAGTGAGAGTTTCACTTTTATTCTTATAAATTGAAGTTAAATTAATGTATTTTGTACTTTAGTTATATATGGAAATAAATGCTTATTATTTAAGATATTGACACTCAAATTGCAGAGACATATTACACAGTAAGATGAGCTGTGCATTTGTGGAAACAGGTATCTGACAAAACTAATAGTCTTTTATAGCAGTAATTGTAAAACATATATGAAAAGATAGAGAGATACCTGTTAGTGGCAATACTTCAGCTAGTGAAATTACATCATAAAAATTTGTTTACATCTCTCAAACACAAAAGGTTTAAAGTTGTTTTACCATCAAACAAAATCACATATACCTATAATTCATATCTGATCAGGCATTTCAAAAAAACACAACTTACTTTCTTTTGGCAACTCCAGCTACTTTTGTTTTCCTTGTGTAATACTTTTGCTTTCTTTTCTCTTTTTTTTCATTTTCTAATTCTTCTGTAATTCTCATAACTTTGCATATCCTAGCATATGTTAGATTGGCCTTTTCATTATTTTTGAGCATTTTGCGGGGGCTGCAGCAGAAAAGAAGGTTATGAGATATAAGTGTTTACCAAAAGGCAACTCACCTTCTTGCACAATCTTTATTTAACTACGATAATAGAAAACACGTAGTGCTTGCTAAGAAAAATACTAAGAGCTTTTGAAACAATTCTTACAACAACCTGGTGAAGCCCAGAAAAAGTATACAACTTGCTCAAGTTACTCAGTTTACAAGTAATGGGACCAGGAATTGGACCCAATAATCTGGCTCCAGAGTCTGTTACCCACTCCACTATTCTCCATTTACTCACATGAATAATACATATTGAATTTGAATTCCTACTTTGAGCCTGTATCTCACAGGGCTCAGTGCTTTACCATTAGCACCTTTTGACAGTCACAGAAACCTTGCAAAGTAGACTCAGTTATAGTTCCATTTGTAGATGAGAAACCTAATGCTTAGTTCATTAAATAAATTAATGCCTCATGGGTATTGCTAGAACTGTAGTTAAAACCTAAATGTGCTGGACTGTAGAATCTGATTTGTTGCCGTAATCAATGTCAGATTAATATGTAATTGTAGGCATTGGTATTATCGCACTTCACATGTGGGAGAACGGAGCAAGATTTAAAGTCATTACAGGGAATTAGGGGAGTGTCTGTAGCAGAAATATAGGTAGGATTTAGGAATTAGATACAAGTATATACCTGAAATTTAGGTACAATAGTATACAACTTGGGTGTTTGATAGAGATTTGGAATTGGTGACCTTTGAGAAAAGACTCTGCATTCTGACTTTAGTGCATCTTTAAAAGCAAAAAGGGTGATTTTGTAAAGTACACTTACCAACAACAGGTAAACTCAAGATTATGCCCTGATCATCACTACTTCCTCACTCTTTTGCAGATTCTATTGCGTTATAGTTGCTCAGTGAAGTTCTTTTTAAGAAAAAAAAAAAGGAATCCACATACAAATGAGTACATAACTAGCTAGTTTTCATATTCCTAAATAATATTAAAAATAAAAACAAAAATTTTAGGTTGTCAGAAATTCATTTGAATTCCACTAAAATGTTTATCTTTGTATTACTTGATATAATTCTAATAAGAACGCTGCCAGGAAGATGTCATCTGTTTTCCACAGTTGAGGAAATTGAGATTTATTGGGTTTGAGTGTCTTGTCCACTTATCTAAGTTTATGAAAAAGAGCAGAGACTCGGAGAAAACCACAGATTTTCAATTTAAGCTACTTTATTGATTGAAAAAATATTTGGGTTTTTAATGCATTCTTTGAAAACAGTACGGAATGTTTTATTTCTTATGCAGATGTTTTAATTAGGTTTTTAATCATAGGCTAATTTCAATGTCTGTCAGAATCAGAGCTGCCTTCTGGTAGTATTTCTGTACTTTTGTTTCACAAATTAATTGTAGTAATTTTTTGTGCTTAACAGTTTTAGTATTCAAAAAACTTAATGAACTAATACATTTCAAGCTGATCATTTTTAATTTTTTTTTTCAGGTCCCGAGGAGGTAAAAATCAAGTGTCCCCTGAACTACATTGCTTGCCTTGGTACCAACAAATGCGTTCACTTATCCCAGCTTTGCAATGGTGTTGTGGACTGCTCAGATGGGTACGATGAAGGAGTGCATTGCCGGGGTGAGTCTATCTGTCGAACAAAGCACCTGAAATATTAAATTTTCATAGTTTCAATGAAAGTTCAAAGAAAACCTATAACTTGCCTTTTCTTTCAACCATAACCATATCAGTTATTGAGAAAACACAAATTTTATTGCCAGAGACACTCAATATGCATTTCAAAGCTGCAACTGCTGCACTCTACTTAAAATGCCATTAGAAAAAGAAATGCACTTGGACTTGAAGCTGGGCTCTTAAACAATTACATATTTCATAAAAAAGAAAACTTTTGAGAAAAGGACAAATGAGAACACTCTGTCACAGTAGACTGATGACACATGCTGTTATACAATCATTTCTCTGAACCTTTGTTTAAACAAAGAGCATTTGAAGTAGAACTTCTGCAAAAAAATATTTTACTAGGGTGTGTTCATGAGATATTTTTCCTCAACATTATTTCTATGAAGTTACACTAACTTTCTTGTAATTATTTCTTTTTAAAAATAAACATCTAAATTCTACAGTGGTCAAGGTTTTACCTGTATATTAATGATATGAGGGAGAAATAATAAAAATATCAAAGTTAATTAAAAGTTAATTGCAACTGGTGCATTCTAGGAACATTGGTTAGGTAGGGGGAATGAAATGTGAGACAGAGAAATGGAAAAAGTTGAGGATTAAAAATTAGGAAACACAGCGAAGGTATTAATCAAGTGAATTAAGCCACTAGAGGGAGCCAGGAAAGAAACCACTGAACCACAGATACCTCTAACAGATTCTTGCTGGGTGAGTGTAAGGAAAAGGATATTTACTGAAGCTGATGTCAAAGAGAAACCTGCCTTTCAAGTTGAGGATAGAAGAAACTGTAGAAAACTTGTGATGCATGTCTGATCTGTGGATAAAGTCACCCAAACTAAATGCTGCCATGTGGAAAAAGGTCCTAGGTCACCAAAAATTCCAATTTTTCAGCAGGAGCTCCATGTCTTTATGTGTTTAAAGTTTTCAAAGTCAGCTACTGATTTTTAAAATAGTGTATAGTCCATAAAATGCAGGCCAAACAAAAGACCTGGCACGGCTTACTGGCTGCCAGTCCCCCAACTCGAGGCTGAAGGAAACTGAATTCAAGACCAGAGGAGGAGAAATATATCATTAAAAGGAGTAAATCTTAGAAAGGTAATCAAAAGCAATGAGGACATTGAGAGACCCTATATCAACTAGTCACTAGGTCTCTACCCTCTTCCTAAGGGACATCCAGTTACTCTGTTCTGTGGACAGATTTAGACTGAGAAATTAAAGTTATTTCTTCTTTGACCAGCTTTCCTTTCCTAGCCTTGAACTCTGAAATAGTCACATAAAAAGCCAGCAAATTCTTAGTTTCAATTATGAACACATATGTTGTAATAATTAATAAGATATTTTATTTTTATTTAAAGATGCTCTATGGCATGTATTCTTTTTAATAATTGCATATTATATTAATTATTACATTATAATAGGAGTTAAAGAGTTTAATTTTCTTTTCATAAATTAATTATATTTCCTAGAGCCTAATTCTATCTACTTCGGTTATAATTTCAGCTTATTTTTATTGTGCATTAAATTTTTTTTTCACATAGACATGTGTGACTAAACTTCAAAAAGAACAAAATCATCACATTGCCAAATACTGTCTTAGAGGTGGTTGCACAAATTTGAATGTGTTAAAAATTTTTCAGTGCTGTTGATTATAACAAAATATATCTGAGTCATCAAGTAAAACATACAGTTGTAATCTAATAAGTCTACTTAGATATATCCAATAAAGGCTATGTTAATGGCAAAATAGGGGATTCAACTAAAAACACAAAATATTTGAACAAAAATTAAATGTTATCATATTTATCTTGATTTTTAAAAAAAATCAATATATACTTCAGACTGACTTATAATTAGAGTATATAGTTGGTTATTTTCAGTCTTTTTTCCTGTGCCAATTTACGTTTTGTAATTGTTGTAAGTTTCATATCTTTATCACAAGTGACAACCATTTTTATTTTTTCATAATTTACCAGTAGGAGGCTGAGTGTACAGCTTTGACCTTTTAAATAGATCTAAATTTCACAAAATAAAATGCTTTTAAACTCCTAAGTAATTTATTATGACATGTGGTGGACCTAGAAAAAACAAGTACAACATATTTTGATTTCTACTTATATGTACCAAAGTGCAGGGTTTTCACATAATTATCTGGTCTAGTACAACTACAGTGAGTGGTAGAATCAATGTGACTGAAAGATATAGTCATTCCAGAGTCAGTGGTTTAATAAAATGTTTCTGCATTGAGAAAAGAAAATTAAAGATGTGTTTGCCTCCCTGGTAGAGTACCTCTGACCGTGAACAGCAATCACATCTTTTGGGCATCACCAAAATGTCACATGTATATGATTTGTTTTTAAACGAAAGAAGATGACTGATTATAGAGAAAATTATATCATATGAACTTATTCCAAATTCCCACCATCAAATTTTCTTCCAATTTTGGGTCACACATAGTGAAAAATGTTTTCTAAAAAGATAATTAGGCACCAGCCTATTAAATCTGTAAGGAACTGTTTTATTTACTATAGACACACAATTAAGAAAGAAAACAGGTTAATTCAAACATTGCATTAGTCTTTAGAAATGCATTTCCATTGAAGTGTCTAAATCAACCTGTTTCCATTGCTTCCTCTTGGTTTTGTTCTAGCACATACTCTAATTTAAAGTTATTATACATGAAGCATAAGTTATAATTCAAACCTGGGTATATTTTTTTCTAAGAAAAGCATTACATTTGATTGTATATTTGTATCCTTGATGAAAATTAATAAGGAGAAAAGTTTAACATTTTGCAGCTGATATTCTAGTATTGGGAATGTTTTCTTATTAACTGAATTGTTTTCTGAATGTTTCCTAGAAAAATCAATTTCTCCCTGGTGAGGGTAATAAAAATATCTATTATTAATGATTTTCTATAACACTGATATTTTAATCTCTATAATTTAATTCCACTTGAAGAAAAATTGATTTTTATATATGAGTATATTTATATATAGGAATGTGCTTATAAAAATTTTACAATAAGAACATCAAAACCACCACATTGTATTTTAGAAAATTGTATGTCTTCCTACATTGTATTTTATATTGGTGGTAATGTCACTATGTCTAAATTGCATGAGCAATGAAAACACATTTTATATAGTATAAGGTCTCTGAACAGAGAATATTTCCACAAAAATCCTTACAACCATACAAAGAATGCCAAAAGAAATGAACAAATTCAACTAATAAGACTAGATGGACTGAGATATATCAAAATTCTATTTTAAATTTTTATGTTTATAAGCTAATTCATTATGTTAACATTTAAAGTGGCTATGAGCAAGAGATTCACAACCTTAGTGAGATTACAATTGTAGTAGAAAATGATCACAAAAGGGGATGACATTCTCTGCAGCACTATCTGTTCTCACTCTGTTGAAAGAATATGGAAACTCTTCAGGTGTTTGCAAAAAGGAATTCTATATTCTGTATCTCTAGAAAAAGTGATTATATGATCTTATTGTTTGCAGCAAACATACCAATGTCCTTTTTTTGTTGTTTATTCTTGTTCAGTTACTGTTGTCTTGCCTTTTCACCACTGTTCACTCCTACCTTCCTCCCCACTCCCATAGTCAATCCCCCTCATTATCTATGCCCAAGAGTCCTCTATTTGTGTTCCTTTGCTTGCTTCTTCCCCTTCCTTCCTCCGTTATTCCTCTGCCATTGCCCCTCTGGTTACTGTCAGTTTGTTCTTTATTTACAAGTCTTTGGTTCTATTTTACTCATTTGTTTATTTTGTTGTTTAGGTTCCACTTATAGGTGAGATCATATGGTATTTGTCTTTCACCGCCTGTCTTATTTCATTTAGTATAATACTCTCCACTTGCATTCATGCTATTGGGAAGGGTAGGAGTTCCTTCTTCCTTTCTGCTGCATAGTATTCCATTGTGTAAATGTACCATAGTTTTTATAGCCACTCATTTGCTGATGGGCACTTAGGCTGTTTCCAGCACTTGACTATTGTAAGTAATGTTGCTATGATCATTGAAGTGCATAGGTTCTTCTGAATTGGTGATTCAGAATTCTTAGGATATACTGACTGGTGTCAAGTGGTGTCTCATTGTGATTTTAATTTGCATCTCTCTGATGGTTAATAATGCTGAGCATCCTTTCATATGTCTATGAGCCATCCTTATGTCCTCCTTAGAGAAATATCTATTCAGGTGTTTTATCCATTTTTTAATTGGATTGTTTGTCTTCCTGGAGTGGAGTCATGTGAGTCTTTATATATTTTGAAGATCAAACCCTTGTCTTAGGTATCATTTGTGAATATATTTCCCCATACAGTTGGTTCCTTCTTCATTTTGATGATCTTTTCTTTAGCTATGCAGAGGCTTTGCATTTTGATGAAGTCCCATTTGTTTATTCTTTCCTTTATGGGATGGCTAGCGTGGAGTGGAGTTGTGGGGCAAAATTGAGACAACTGTACTTGAACAACAATAAAAAAAGTGCAAAAATATTCTTAGGATATGATCCTAGAAGTTGGATGACTGGATCGAAAGTCAGTTCCATTTTTAGTATTTCAAGGAAATTCCATACTGTTTTCTACAGTGGATGCACCAGTCTGCATTCCCACCAACAGTGCACTAGAATTCACTTTTCTCTACAACCTCGCCGGCACTTGTTTGTTGATATATTAATGATGGCCATTCTGAGAGGTGTAAAATAGTATCTCACTGTCGTTTTAATTTTCATCTCTCTGATGGCTAGTGATGTTGAGCATCCTTTCATATGTCTATGGACCCTCTGCATGTCATCCTTGGAGAAGTGTCTGTTCAGGTCCTTTGCCCATTTTTTAAAAATTTTAATCATTATTCAAGTACAGTTTCTATCCTTTACTCCCATTCCAGCCCACCCACCCATCCCTCCCTTCTACCCACCCATTTCCAGCCCCCTTAGCTTTTGTCCATGTGTCCTTTCTATTTGTTCCTGTAAACCCTTTCTGTTCTTCCCTGAAATTCTGCTGAAATGCCCTCCACTCTCCCCTCTGGTCACTGTCAGCCTGTCCTATATTTCAGTGTTTTTGGTTATATTTTGCTTGTTTCTTTGTTTTGTTGTTTAGGTTCCTGTTAAAGGTGAGATCATATGGTATTTGTCTTTCAGTGCCTGGCTTATTTTGCTTAGCATAATGCTTTCCAGCTCCATCCATGCTTCTTTCTTTCTGCTGCATAGAATTCCATTGTGTAAATGGACCATAGTTTTTTGATCCATTCATTTACTGATGGGCACCTAGGTTGCTTCCAGCACTTAGCTATTGTAAATTGTGCTGCTATGAACATTGGGGTGCATAGGTTCTTTTGGATTGGTGTTTCAGGGTTCTTAGGATATAGTCCCAGCAGTGGAATTGCTGGGTCAAAAGGCAGATCCATTTGTAGTTTTCTGAGGAAGTTCCATACTGTTTTCCATAATGGTCTTACCAATCTGCAGTCCCACCAACAATGCACTAGGGTTCCTTTTTCTCCACAATCTCTCCAACACTTGTTGTTTGTTGTTTGTTTATGATGGCCATTCTGACTAGTGTGAGGTAGTATCTCATTGTGGTTTTAATTTGCATCTCTCTGATAGTGATGTTGAGCACCTTTTCATGTGTCTCTGGGTCTTCTGTGTGTCCTCCTTGGAGAAATGTCTATACAAGTCATTTGCCCATTTTTTAATTGGGTTGCTTGTCTTCTTAGAATGGAGTCATGTAAATTCTTTATATATTTTGGAGATTAAACCCTTGTCTGAGGTATCATTGGCAAATATGTTTTCCCATACAGTTGGTTCTCTTTTTATTTTAATACTGTTTCCTTTAGACATGCAGACGCTTTTTATTTTGATGAGATCCCATTTGTTTATTCTTTCTTTTATGTCCCTTGCTCTAGGGGACGTGTCAGTAAAAAAGTTTCTGCATGAAATATCTGAGATTCTCTGGCCTATGTTCTTCTCTAGGACGTTAATGGTGTCACAGTTTATATTTAAGTCTTTTATTCACCTTGAATTTATTTTTGTGTATGGTGTAAGTTGGTGTTTTAGTTTCATTTTTTTGCATGTAGC
>CM052541.1:71800140-71842586 GCA_028533065.1 Trachops cirrhosus
TCTGATAGTTGAGTTGCCTCTATTTCATTTAGCATTTCTTCTGAGGCTTCCTACTTTCCCTTCATTTTGGGATTGTTTCTTTGTCTTCTCATTGTTCATGAGGCTTTTCATGTTAGCCTCAGCTTCTTAAATTGATCTGTTCTGGGTCCCTGGGTTTATGGTGTATACTTCTGTGGTAGAATACCTGTGAGATTTGGTGGTGCAGTCTTCTGGCATCCAGGTGTTCGCAACTTCCACCTACTCTTTTTCCATTTTTTAATTGGATTGTTTGTCTTCCTGGAGTGGAGTCATGTGAGTTCTTTATATATTTTGGAGATCAAACCCTTGTCACTGGCATATATCTTTTCCCATATTGCTGCTTTCTTTTCCATTGTGCTGATGCCTTCTTTAGCCATGTAGAAGCTTTTTAGTTTGATAGCTGCATGGGATATCTGAAAATTTCCTGCATATGTTTTCCTCTAGGTCTTTCATGATGTCACAACTTATATTTAAGTCTTTTATCCATCTTGAGTTTGTGTTGGTGTATGGTATGTGTTGATGGTCTAGTTTCATATTATTGTATGTACCTGTGCAGATCTGCTAACACCATTCATTGAAGAGGTTATTTTTACTCCATTTTATGTTCCTGCCCCCTTTGTCAAATATCAAATATAAGGGAATAAAGTGTGGGAAGAGTTTACTATAACTATTTAAGGAAGAAATTCTCTGATATTTGAAAAGCTCACCACCCAAACACACAAATATGCACAACAATACAATATTGTTGTTTTATGATTTCTGTGTTTTCAATTCTAAACCTATTTCTAAGTACTTCTGAGTGTGTAATATATTTAATTAGTGTATTTGATCAGGAATCTAAAGAAAAATAAGATTCTTATATGTCTTCTAACTCTTTGAAATAATACAAATTAATAATTAAAATTCCCTTTGATTATTTTACTTTATTTAGGATGTAATTTTTCTAATATGTGTAATTGCATGTTTATCCATTCACTCATAATCAGTTCTAATGTATTTATTTTGGATTCCAGGAATTGTAATACAGGGGTCCCCAACCCCTGGTCCAGGGACCAGTATCAATCTGTGGCCCGTTAGGAAATGGGCCCCTGGCAAAGCTCACGTGAACTCCTCCTCCTGTCCCAATCCCCCTCTAACCCCTTCACCCCGTCTTCCACAAAACCCCTTTCTGGTGCCAAAAAAGTTGAGGACCTACCTCTGTTCTTATATAAAGTATGAGGTCTCTCTAGAAAAAGTCCAGCCATTGTTAATACAATGAGACTGGTTTGTGCCACATTGATGTAACCTGGTAGCCTAGGAAATTGGACTGGAATACACATACGTGAACAATGACCACTTCATTGCATTAGTAAGTGAGGATGGTAGAGACCTTTGAGTGAGCATGTACTGTGAAGCTGTCATTTTCAAAATGAGTGAGTAGAGCAACTAATTTGCATCGGATTTTGTGTTAAGCTTGAACTTTCCTCAGTAGAAACTATCTGGAAGATTGAGAAGACTCAAGTGAGGCACAAAAGGTGATTGCCAGCTTCATCAGGACAATATGCCCACTCATATATCATGTTTCTTGCAGAGATTTTTAGTGAAACACCAAATCACCCAGGCCTGTATCCACTCAGCCCTGTACAGCAGAGATTTGGCACCCTGTGAATTCTGTGTTTTCCCAAAACTGAAATCACCTTTGAAAGGGAAGAGATTTCAGACTGTTGATGAGATTCTGGAAAATTCAGTGGGGCAGCTGATGGTAACTGGGAGAACTGTGTGAGGTCCCGAGATGCTTGCTTTGGAGGGGACTAAGGTATCATTGTCCTATGTACAATGTTTCTTGTATCTTGTATCTTCTTCAATAAATGTCTCTATTTTTTGTATTATCTGGCTGGATAACTTCTGGATAGACCTCATATTTTAGATATCAATTTGTTGTCTCTTCTTTTATGTCACTATTCATAAAACTAAAGTCATATGAGAAAGTGTTGAAGTGTCCTGAAATTTAAAAAGTAGAAACTTTCTCAAAATAGATCAAGATAAATGGCAACCTATATTATGTGAAATGACTCCACATAGGAAATTTAGTAATCCTTGAAAATTTTTGTTTAAAACTTATATATTTCAAATAATTGTAAAAAGTTAATCAAACCCAACTTAATTGGTTTCATTAATTGATTTGAGAAAATGGAATAAATTTAATGAAAGAGTTAGGAGTTCATTTTTAGCTCAGATATTCAGGAGTCCAGTTTTTTAAATTTTCCCAGAAAGGAAATAGTTTATTTTGTGGTGGTATTAGTTATTCATTACAGCACTGATTTCAGAGTAGGTTAACATTAATTTATAGCTTGCAAGAAGGGAAAAGGAAAGAAAGAAGTTAGTGAAGCTGGTGAGGAAGACAAAGAAATTTGGAGTCCTTTGTTTTCATTTTTACTTTCACTCTATGAGTGGATCTTGCCCTGTTTCTATTATAGAAGTTTTAGTTGAAAAATATTGCCAATCTCTTTCTAAATTAAAATGAACTTATCAGGAGAAGGGGATTTCAACATGCAAAGTCCAAAAACAAAGATATGGAGAAAAAAAATTGCAGGCCACGTTATAGACAGTGTATCTATCAACAACACAAAGCATAAAACACACAGAGGGAAACTTCACCAGTGTATAGTCAAGTCACTAGAAACATTAATAAGCCAAAAGCTAGAAAACAAACAACTGGAATTAGCCAGAAGGACCTGGGTTTGCATGCTCTGGCTACTTTTGATTACTAAATTTCCCGCAACTTAAGATTAGATCCTGTTAAATTATTTTCTTTGTGTTGAATTGTGCTTAGATGATTGGATAGTCACAAATGTTTCTCAACTCTCAACAAGATTAGTATTTTTCACTCAATGAGACTGGTTTAAGTAATAAAGTTAGTTTAGTGAAAGGATATGACCCTTAAAACTGTTGATTTTACAGATGAATTACTGTTTCTCAAAAGCAAAGCCACAATTCCAAGAATAGGTCTTCTACAACTCTATCACCCCTTTGCAATGCTAGTGCAGATATTATATTGACAAATGACACCTGTATGAAATTAGGATAGAGTAGTACTTGAAAACTATACTAAATATGTATATATGTGTATGTGCACATATGTGTACGTATATACTTATACATGCATAAATACCTGTATATATGTATATACATACATATGTATATTCATTTTCAGTCTCAGTTTTATAAATTCCTTTTAATTAGAAATATGCTGTTGTACAGAATCTGACTTCTTAAAACTTATTTATCAGATGTAATTACTAAACCAATGTTGCTAAAGAGACATGGAGTGTAGATTTCAAGAGTTTGTTTGAATACTTTGACTTCTAGAAATAGCTGACTACCTAACTAAATATCTGTGGGAAAATGATGACAAAGTAATTTGGCTCTATATAACAGCTCAGCATTGAAACAATAATCTAAAATAGTTTATTATTAATTGAAAGTGAGTTTTTGTAGTGGATTGACATCTTTAATTAATGGTAATGTTATATTAATTAGTTTTCTTTGGCTCAAAAAATTATTTTTAATAGTAACTGTGGAAATAAGAAAATTTTGTATATATAATATAATAATGTATAGATGTATTAGTAGCTTAAAGTGATCAAGCTCCTGAAGGATCTAATTTAAGAAAAGATATATATTTTTTATCAAAACACCATCTAATATTCTATATCTATCTTTTTAGTGGTTTCTAACTTACAATACTTCCCTATTTTTTTTATTTAATCTTTTTTGTGGTGAGAGTCCTGATGCAATCTGTAGTGTCAGTTGTTACTAAATTGCACTCTATTTTCAGTTGATTTTGATTTTTAAATAGATCAAGACAATAACATGGTTCCATAGTTCACACTTCGAAATAATCTTTATTCTTTTGTTTGTCTAACATCTCCAAGAGGAAAAAAAAGCAATTGCTTTGATGTAGAGCTTTATTCCTTGGTTCAAACAACTCCTATTATACATACCACTCTTAGGTAGAATGCCTGTGTGAAACCACAAAAAGCTAGACAACTCAGATTTCCTATCCCCATTAATCCTCCTTAACAGAAGAGACTTATAAATAGTTCCAACACTTTGGAAACTGTGAACACATATCAATATTCGTGGGCACTGGGACTCATCATTTATCTGGATCTCTTCCTCACCTTCTCCCTGATAGAATAAAAAAACAAAGAAGAGCTTGTATGAAATAATAACAGGTATGAGACCAAAATGATTTTTAAATGTGCCAATAGAAGCACAGTAAAGTTTTCTCTATATTCAATTCATTCATTAATGTCAGTAAACTTTGAGCAGTGACAGAGTTCCAGACACTTACCTAAGCACTGGGGATGTAGAAACCCCTATTTTGTGCCTTACTGAAATTGACATGTTATTACTGATATAGGTAAAAATTTCTAAAAAAGAATAAAATAAAGAGTATCTAATTCTGCTTGAGGGGATGCAGAAAAGGTTCCCAAAATATCTGGTAGTTAATATGTGTCTCATCCTAGAGTTGGGTAGGCAAGTAAGGGAAGGAAGAACATTTCAAAAATAAAGAACTATATGCATAGAAGCACAAATGCATAAGAAAACATTGTACACTCAAGAGAGCTCTGAGTTCTTTGGTCACATTGAAGCATAGGGTCCAGAGTAGACAGAGATTGAGTTTGGAGCTGAAAAAATAAACAAACAAACAAAACACCTTGGTATTAGACCTAGAGTTATTACGCTAGTAATAACTTAAAGTGCATTGCAAAAATACTGCAGAGAGTTGCCCTGGCTGGCGTAGCTCAATGGATTGAGCACAGGCTGTGAACCAAAGCATCGCAGGTTCAATTCCGAATCAGGGCACATGCCTGGGTTGCAGGCCGGGGACCGCATGAGAGGCAACCACACATTGATGTTTCTCTCTCTCTCCTTCTCCCTCCCTTCCTCTCTCTAAAAATAAATAAATAAAATCTTTAAAAAAATACTGCAGAGAGTGAAAAGTGACACTAAGATATATTTTCAATCTAAGGGTATTATCTGATATGGCTTTACTGTTCAGCATGTGAAGCCTAGAACTGTTACATGTAGCAGGTTATGTGATTTATTTTCAGGAGGTAAAAACATGTATTATTATAATTATAAAGCTTTGAGTTAAGCAGTCATCTGTTCTTCACATTGATCAGCTCCCCCAAGAAAACATGTTAGGTGTTATCCTCTAATGTATCATTTGGATGTAGTTCATGTAAGTGAAGGTCAAAGTAGGTGACATGAAGAGCCATATTAAGTGAATTGCTTTTCAGATGAAATTTAGGAATTTGGAAGGTGTATTTACTATTTTAAGTAACCAGAATTGCATCTTTAAAAGCTGCTAAAATGCTGTCTTTCCTGATGTCAAAATTTTGCTCTCTTGTACCTTAACTTTGAAAAATGTATGACTGTTTCAATATTATTCAAAAGCATGAATTATAACAAACTGTCACTCAGCTCTCTATTTATCTTTGAATGTTGACGCATTATTTGTTTTTTGACACAAGCAGCATCATAGTTGAAAATATAAGGAAAAATAGCAAGTAGCTGAGGTTGAATGAGATGCCCAAGAGTCACACAGTAATGCAATTTGAGAGCAAGATTAAACACGGTGACCTTGAGTGCTCATTTGCAAAATTTGATTACTGAGCCTTCCCATATCAACACAGAAAAGCACATTAAACTGTTGTGAGTCAGCATCCTTTCTGACCCATTCTTAAAGCAGCAAGATGGCTTGTAGGCTATGAAATGAAAAACATATGTGAACAGCTATGTGTTCACCGTCAGATTTATTAATTGATTGAGCAGAAAAAAATGTGTTGAGTGAACAACAAGCTGAAAGACTATGTAACACATTTTCAGAATAATCTATTCATTCTTTCCTCTTGAAAAAAATAGCACTTTCATCTGATGAAGGATGTGGAAAGAAGAAAATGGAGACGTTTATTTTAACTCTTTGAAAAAGATCTGTATCAGTAGCAAGAGTAAATAAAAAAACTCTTCAGTATTATTTTTTTATAATGGGATCTGGAAGGAATAAGAAAAGACTTCTCATAACATTCAATGAAGAAAGTTTACATTTTGAAGGGAAAAAGAAGCAATGTAATCCCATTTCAATGAGAAATAACCACAGATATGTACTTGGAAAAATTGATTTGTTAAATTCAATCTGGAATTCTGTTAAGCCTTACAGAACTCTAGAGAGGGAGGCTTCTTAAAATTTTCACACCTTTCAGCCAATGTTTTCAATTCTGAATGTGTAATGTATTCAAAACTGCAAGAAAAAAAAAACAATTTCTGCTGCCTTGTCTTTGATCCACTGTTATTATTTATATAGTAAACCTTATTTCACTGAACTACATGTGTATTAAGGCCATCATAAATGAACATCTCAAAGTACTAAATATTCAGAAAAGCAAGAGAAATGTGAAACTGGTGACTTCCCAGCTCCTCATAATTAGCCCCTTCATAGTCAAATCATGCAACTATTTATTTTTTCATTCATGTAGAGATATAGGGAAATATACATATATATCTTATATTTCTCCAAATGTTTCTGCATATATTTGTATATTTAAGTTTAGATACAAGATACTCATTAAAGATACATTTTTGAGGGAAAATATATCACCCGCGTATATTTATATTAGCTGAGAATTTGCATGCTAGGTTCACATTAGGTTTGAGATTATGAGAAAGCATAAATTCAAATAGTTGACCTCTCCATGTCACTGGGTATTGTAGAAGCATCCCAGACAATCCCCTGTGGTTGTGGAAACCCTAAGATGCCAACCAAAGTGAGATCACTCTGCTCAAATAGCTTCTTCAGAAATAGGTCAGTGATGCTATGAGCCAAGGTTTGCATGTCACATATAAGAAGAATGGGCAGGACAAGCCCAAAAGAGCACTTTGCAGTTCCATTAGTTGAAGCATGAGGAGTGTTCTCATTCAGAATACAGATATAAAGCAAGAGTGCCAAGATAAAATCTATACAATTTAATAAATGGCTCAGAGAACTACCCAATATTTTTAGAGCAGAAACACTAAGAATCTGAATTGTCTAATTTTTATTTAGGTCAATTAAATATTATGAAAGAGGTTTCAAAGAAGTTTGGTGAAAAATTAATAGATATGAAATGGTCTTTTATACCTATTAGGTATAAAAGTTTATATATAAAAATCTAAATAATTATATATAAATTATACATAAAATTTATTGTATGTAAGTGTGTATATAGAAACTTATGTGTTATTATGCTATTAGATTTTTCCTGTTGGATCTCCAACTGAAATTATTTCAAGAATTTAAAAATATTTTATTTATTTATTTTTAGACAGAGGGGGAGGGAGGAAGAAAGAGAAGAAGACAAACATTAATGTGCAGTTGCCTCTTGAGCGTCCCCAACTGGGCACCTGGCCTGTAACCCAGGCATGTGCCCTGACTGGGAATTGAACCTTCAACCTTTTGGTTCACAGGCTGGCCCACAGTCCACTGAGTCACACCAGCCAGAGCTCAAGAATTCTTTTTTTAAATTGTATTTTAAGTCTTTCATCTGTGTTTTGGTTTATTTGTTCCTGTTTTCAAAATCAGTGTAAGGTAATGCATGCACTGGTCATGCCCTTACTTTGAGTGCTATATCCTATTCCCAGACAAATGACTTCCAGTCTATCAGTTCCTTTTCTAACAGTCAGGTTTGTATGATACCTATCTAAATTAATTATTCAAAACCAAATGTGCAGAACTGAGGGACATATGCTTGCATCAAAGCCTAGTAATATCACCTAACACAGGATAGCTTCTCTATTGAGGTGAACTTTCCCATGCAAATGTGCCTTGGTTTAATTCATCCGTTTTCTTCCTGTGTGTATGTCTTACACCTCTAATAGATTAGAAACACCTGAAAAAAAATCTCACATTTAACTTGTACCTCAGTCACTTCCTGAAAAGGATTCAATCAACTAGGCAGGGAAGACAAACACACAGAAAACAAAGCAATAGAATGCAAAAGTGCATGGGACTCTTGTAGAGTAACTCAGGGAGGAAGTGTACTACCCTGCACACCAGGAAGATTGGCCTGAAACAATGTGCTCTGTGTCAGGAAGATTCACTCCTGCATTTTGCTCTAGCAATTTGCCCCTTTAAGTTTTGTTTCTTCTTGTTTACCAGGAATGCCTGCAATATACATAAAGGGTGTAAAGTTCTCCTCGATGACTGTATCTACAAATAGAGAAGCAACAATAACTTTCTATCAGAATGAAACTGAATTGTAGAATAATAAGGTCAGAAGGGATTTTCAGAGGTTATCCAGTCCATCCATCTGCCTTTAGCCTGGACTGAACCCAAATGTACCTAGACAGATTGTTATCTACACAATTTGGAAAGCCTCTGGGGAGAGAAATCCTAACAACCATTTTTAGAAAGGTAGTCAATTTGCATTCTTAGCAAGTGCTTGCATATTGTATTATAAAATTCTCCATACCCTGTCAGCTTCTAGCTTTTCCCCTCCAACAGATTCTGTATTACTTGACTTAATCATGTTTTTCTTCCACTTCTCCAGATAGCCTTAAATTTTCAGATCTCAAAGTTATAAATCACCCCTCCCAACTAAGATGCATTTTAAGTGGGACTAGTATCTGACTGTCATAGCACCTAACTCCTGTGATTCCTTTTTGCATATTTTCTTACACTTTAGCATTGCCTTGTTCACACATATTGTATCAGTTAGGAATTGAAGTTCATTTTTCTGTCATGTAAAAAAAATTCAGATATAGATAGATATTCCAAGGCAGGTAAGGTGGTTTTGTGATGATTTAGACTCCTGTGTTTCTCTTCTGCCACCTTGCCCCTTGTTTTACATTCTCTAGGTAGGCTAATGGTCATAGAAGGCCACCTCAGCTCCAAATATCATTACCTCCATTCCAGGAAGAAGGAAAAGGAACAAACTGTCCCTGCTAAGCAAGTCAACCTCTTTCTTGTGCTACTTTCCAGAAGCCTAATTCCACAGTTTGTATCATCATGCCATTGGTCAAAATTTTAACACAGAACCAACCTCATTTTCACAAAATGCTGGGAGGGATAGTTTTTTAAGTGTACAAATACTGTTTCAATAAAATCAGCCTTGGAAGAGGAGGAGAGTCTTGGATATTTGGCAGGAACTAGAAGTTTATTCTCAATCTGCTTTAAGAGAGCAATTAAACAGTTGATTGCATACCAGATATGGTTGCTGTTGTACTATGTTTGACAAACATTATAAAAAGATTCTAAAGGAGAGACCTTGTCATTACCTCTATGGCTTTGAAAATCAGTAAAATGAGATGTTTACAAAATGAACTAAGCTTTATTCCAGATATAAAGTTGTATAAATTAATAAAAGATTCAGTATATCTGGGAAGTATAAGAGAAAGGTCAAGTTGTGCTATAGCAAAGCATTACCAAATGTTCCACTGAATGTCCACTGAGAATAGTTCCTGAAGAACAAGCAGGGGCTTGCTGCTGTCTTGGAAAAAACCCAGGTAAGGTTTATAGGACAAAGACTCTCTCTCTTTCTCCCTCCCGTCACCCTATTCTGTCCTATTTGTTTTTTCACTATTTTCTCTCATTTTTTTCCTTTTCCTCTACTGCTATCCTTACTCCCTAAATTATATCTCATATTTTTCAACCTTTATTTTACATTTTTATCCTTACACAATTGGGCTTAAACTTGAGACTTTTTATTGACTGTACATTTCAAAATCTTTGCTACTATTTTACATCTGTGGTTAGTCGAGCATATTTTATCATTTGTTTTTACTATGTGGTTTGTCATTGTGCATATGTTTTTGTGGTTTGACTTAATATTTTGAGCAAGCTATATCATGGTATATTGCTTTATTCTCTCTCTGATGGTAAAAGTCCTACTCTCTCCAATCAAATATACAATAAATATTTTATTTTATTGCTCTTGACTTTTGTTTCATTTCAAAGGATACTTTAATTAGTTTTCCTTTGAATTCCAAATTTTATAAGGTTTAATTCTTCTACTTTTTATACCCCCAAATAAATTTATATCTGTGAAATCCCAATTAAGAAAGCCATTTTTGCCATATGGTTCTAGAGAAAAAGTATTTATTTTCTGGTCACTGGAGCAAACACAAAATATTGGGTAGTTTTAAAAATATAGGTAAAGAGAGAGGAAGGGAGAGAGACAGAGAATACATATTGTAGTATAACTTGATACCTATTATAATTAGTTCTAAAATTAAAATCCTGGATATCTCAATAAGAGAAGAGTAAAATAAAGAGTTCCTTTTTGTTTTTACTGATGTTCAAGTACAGTCATCTCCATTTTCTCCTCACCTCTACCCCCCACCACAGCCATCCCCACGTCCTACCCTAGATCTTTTCTAGACCCCTTTAGCTTTGTCCATGTGTCCTTTATACATATTTCTTGACAACCCTTCCCCTTTGTGTCCCCATCATGCCATTCCACCTCCCCTCACATGACTGTGAGTTTATTCTTAATTTAAATGTCTCTGGTTATATTTTGCTTGCTTGCTTGTTTTGTTGATTAGGTTTCACTTATAGATGAGATCATATGGTATTTGTCTTTCATTTCTGGCTTATTTCATTTAGCATAATGCTCTCCAGATCCATCTATGCTGTTGCAAAGGGTAGGCATTCCTTCTTTCTTTCTGCTGTGTAATATTTCATAGTGTAAATTTACCACAGTTTTTTGATCCACTCATTTACTGATTGGCATTTAGGCTGTTTCCAGCACTTGGATATTGTAAATTGTGCTACTATGAACATTGGGGTGCATAGGTTCTTTTGAATTGGTGTTTCAGAATTCTTAGGGTATAGGCCCAGCAGTGGAATTGCCAGGTCAAAAGGCAGTTCCATTTTTAGTTTTCTGAGGAAATTCCATACTGATTTCCACAGTGGCTACACAAATCTGCATTCCCACCAACAGTGCATCCCTTTTCTCCACAACCTCGCCAGAACTTGTTTGTTAATTTGCTTATGCTGGCCATTCTGACTGGTGTGAAATGATATCTCATTGTGGTTTTAATTTGCATCTTTCTGATGGCTAGTGATGCTGAGCATCCTTTCATATGTCGCTGGGCCCTCTGTATGTCCTCCTTGGAATAGTGTCTATTCAGGTCCTTTGCTCAATTTTTAATTGGTTTGTTTGTCTTCCTTGTATGGAGTGGTATGAGTTATTTATATATTTTGGATATCAAACCCTTGTCTAAGATATCATTGGCAAATATATTTTCGATATGGTTGGTTCTCTTCTCATTGTGTTGATGTTTTCCTTAGCCATGTAGAAGCTTTTTAATTTGATGAGGTCTCATTTGTTTATTCTTTCCTTTATGTCCTTTGCTCTAGGGGACATATCAGTGAAAATATTGCTGCATGGAATATCTGAGATTTTCCTTCCTCTGTTCTCCTCAAGGACTTTCATGGTGTCACAGCGTATATTTAAATCTTATATCTACCTTGAATTTATTTTGGTATATAGTGTAAGTTGGTGGTTGAGTTTCATTTTATTTGCACATCGCTGTCCACATCGCCCAACACCATTTGTTGAAGAGGCTGTTTTTACTCTATTTTATGATTCTGCCCCCTTTGTCAAATATTAATTGACCATAGAGACTTGGGTTTATTTATGGGCTCTCTATTCTGTTCCATTGATCCATGTTTCTGTTCTTATGACAGTACCAGTGTGTTTTGATTACTGTGGCCCTCTAATATAGTTTGATATCAGGTATTGTGATCCCTCCTACTTTGTTATTCTTTCTCAAAATTGCTGTGGCTATTCAGGGTCATTTATGGTTCCATATAAATTTTTGAAATGTTTGTACTCTATCTGTGAAATATATCATTGATATTTTAATAGGGATTGTGTTGAATCTATAAATTACTTTGGGTAGTATGGACATTTTGATGATGTTAATTCTTCCAATCCCTGAACACAGTATATGTTTCCATTTGTTTGTGTCTTCCTTAATTTCTTTCTTCAGTGTTGTGTAGTTTTTGGAGTACAGGTCTTTTACCTCCTTGGTTCGGTTTATTCCTAGGTAATTAATTTTTCTTGTTGCTATATCAAATGGGATTTTTTCCTGATTTCTTTTTCTAATATTCCATTGTTGATGTACAAAATGCCTTTGATTTCTGAATATTGACTTTGTATTCTGCTGTTTCGCCAAATTCACTTATTAGATCAAGTAGTTTTTTGTGGAATCTATAGAATTTTCTATGTACACTATCATGTCATCTGCAAACGATGACAGTTTTGCTTCCTCCTTTCCAATTTGGATGCCTTTTATTTATTTTTCTTGTCTGATCATCATGGCTAGGAATTCCAATACTATGTTGAATACAAATGGTGAAAGTGGACAACCTTGTCTTGTTCCTGATCTTAGTGGGAAATATCTAAGTTTTTTCCCATTGAGTATCATGTTGGCTGTAGGTCTCTCACATATGGCCTTTATTATGTTGAGGAATGCTCCCTCTACTCCCACTTTGCTGAGTGTTTTTATCATAAGTGGGTGCTGTACATCATTAAATGTTTTTTCCTGCATCTATTGATATAATCATGTGATTTTTGTCTTGTTTTTGTTTATGTGATGTATTACATTTACTGATTTGCGAATATTGTGCCATCCTTGCATCCCTGGGATGAATTCCAGTTGATCATGGTATATGATCTTTTTAATGTATTGCTGGATATGGTTTGCCAATATTTTGTTGCAGGTTTTAGTGTCTATGTTCATTAGCGATTTTGACCATAAGTTTTCTTTCTATGTTGTGTCTTTATCTGGTTGTGGGATTAAGATGATTCTGGCTTCATAAAATGAGTTTGGGAGTCTTCCCTCTGTAAGGTGAAGAATTCTACATGCCATGCTGAGATGAATGAAAGTCATAAACAAATTATTAGTTACTCTATCAAATTTACTATACATGTAACTCACCAAATTTTTCTTTTCATTTTTAACAGGGGGTAAATCCACATCAATGTGGTGGTATGCTTCTCTTTGAATGGGTAGTTTAGGGGGTGAGGAACCTCTTGGGTTGACAGTAAAATTCTTTTTTTACCTTGCCACTATGTATTAAGAAGCTCTTTGTGAGTTAAGCAACCAGGGCCTTGTGGCTTTTATGGTATAAACAATTCATGTCTTTTAGGAGCCTGGAGTTGAGATAGATGTTATCAAATTGCAGTAAGCAATCTCTACCAAACTGGAATTTCTGTATTTCTATTTTTTACATTGCAGTGCATTTTGCAGCTCTTAAAGTCAGGAGGAGAAAAATAAAAATAATAAAGTTGAAGCACACATATAAAAACATGGCTTTTAAAATTATTAATATATATTTATTTTTTGCTGAAATAGCAATAGTTACTATGGAAGAGAGAAATAGAAGCCCCACTTTAACAATGTCTAGATACAGAGATATCCTTTATTATTGTCAATAACTATTTTTGTTTGTTCCACTGCTGTTCCAGTGCTAAAGTATTCATACTGTAATCTAAAGATTTTTTTTTCTATTTGACTGTTGGATTTTTCTTTCAAAGTTTAGTTCATTGATGTATATCTCTCTTTCCAATACTTTTTAAAAATCTTTATGTGTCATTGTTTTATTTTGAACAGGACTAATATTACCCAAAGCAAATATAAACATTTTCAACAGAGTAAATTACAATATATCTTTATATTCAGATACACAAGACATATACAATAACTCTTATGAAGAGGCAATTAACAATTCAGTGAGTTGGGGTTGTATAACATTTTTGATATTTTGTTTTAATTTATTACATGCAACCAAGGTACTATGTATCTACAAAGGACCAATGCTAATTTAAATGATCTACTACTGTAGAATATTAAAGGACCATCCACTTTTTATGAGGTCACAGACAGGTTGTTTATTTTCTGCTTACTCAGTTTAGCTTGTTATTCAGCTGCATTCAACCTAAATAAACTCACAATTAGAAAATTGTATCCAAAGAATTTCCTAACTCATTAAAAAGAAATTATAATATATGCATCTGTCATAGATACAAACTGTTTTGGATGTTTAGGATCATATTTCAACCTGTAATAGCCATTAAAACTCAATATTTTAAAGTGTATTATTTGCTCACTTTTCAGTTGGATACATGATTTGAGTTTTTGTTGTTGCTGGCTTTAGACATCTGGTTACTACTAATATAGTGACAAACAAGGCATGCAACAAAAACTTAAACTTTCTTTTTTGATATGTTAGGGAATCTTTATTTGAGGAATAAAAGGAAAGTTTGAAATATTTTCCTCTGTTCTTACTGTATATTGGGAAGAGAATATATTTAAACTAAGATTAAATATGAAGTTATAATTTAACTAATATCTTTAAAGATCAAATAAATGTTCAGCTTTTGGTACTGTTAGGATTAAATTATAACTATTTCTGAATATCTTGTAGAGGTCTAATTTAGTAATATGGGGAAGATTGGGTCCCATTAGTGTAATCATGTTGATATAATAGACTGGGAACTACAATAAAGTATCCATAGATGGAAGATATAGCAAATAAAAGACAAAACATCTTATGTCTGAGAGAAGGCTTTGGAGACATTGGTTTATTCAAACTCATTAAAATGGATTTGAAACCTGATACATTGGTCCTGGAAACTGTGATGTTTTAGTGAGGTTAAGAGCCAAATGGCAGGAAAATGGTGTAAAATGAGCATTTTGTTTTGGGGTATCCATGCAGTAGAGTAAACTGGAGTGAATAAAGAAAAACATAGTTTTATAGAGGGTGATTTCCAAAGTTGATTCAATGTCAACTATTTTGTATGATGACAAAGAATTATTCACTTTAATGTCTTTGTAACTGTTGAAGTTAGGTGATGAAAACCAGATCTTAAGTTGAAATGAAGTAAATCAGTTGTGAAAAAGATAGACTTCTGCCTTCCAAAAGAAGTGGGGGGATCGGGCATAGAAGAATAACATTTGAAAATATTTATTTTATTTAAAAACATGCTCAACAACTGTTGCTTGGGTCAGATATCACTGAAGGTAGCTTTCTTATCGAGTTGCACATTTATGCTAATTTCTTATTCTTAAAATCATTTGTCAGAAATGTCATTGCTTCATCCTTTCTTTTATTTAACTATTGGATAAATATTTGCTGAAAATCCACTATAGGCCACTCACTATGCTGGGCTCTGGGGATATGCAGATGATCCTTATCCTAAGTGGTTCTCATTATTGTATTTGTATATAACTCACTAGCAGGTAATTGTAAACTAATGTAGTTAGAGCACTGATAATACATTATTGCCTTTAGAGAAGCCACATTGGACCTGAAGCTCAAGTTTCCTAGAGTAGTGATTTTCAATCTTTTTCATCTCATGGCACACATAAACTAATTGCTGAAATTATATTACACACCAAAAATTTTTATCACATTTTTTGCTGATCTGACAAAAATAGATATGATTTTGATTTATTCACAACATACAGCTATTGTGTTGACTATTGTCATTTTTCTTGTCTGAAAATCTAAAGGAAAAGAAGTCAGTGCCCCTGACTAAATAGTCAGGTATTACATGTTTTAAAAACTCCTGTGTCACACAGTTTGAAAATAGCTTCCCTAGAGGCACATTGCCATGGATCAATTATAAGTATATACATATATTACTCAGAATGAACTGGTTACAATAAACAAAATTTTAGGAATGAAATAATGAAGAAGTCCATTGAAAAGTTTTCCAAGTGTACTTTTTAGTGTCTTTCATTTGTTATTGAGCATAATACTTCCAAATGTCATTTTATTTTTTTATTTTTATTTTTTATTTTTTAAAATATATTTTATTGATTATGCTATTAGGCAAGAATAGCATGGGAAATGTAGAAGCAAAGAAATTATGACACGTGGACCAAATGTCATTTTAAAAAAATGAGGATGTATTGGCTCAGGTAACTTCATTTCGGGCCTCACCCAATGGTCCTATTGACTTCATTATTAAGTTCTCACTCTTCCAAGTCCAGAGGATGAATAGCTATTTTTGCCAATATTTCCAATCCATGTCTTGGACCTGCACTTTTGTAGCCCCTCCCCTGTGCCTTCTGTACCACTCATTAGGAATGAAGTAGAAATGCCAGATGCCCACTGTTCTGTACTCCTTCCCTCTCTGTGTTGAATCTATCAGTGCATATGCTGATGTCTGTATTTTATCTTTTTACCCATTTGTGTCTATTATCACATAACTGTAATCATCACAAAGGCTCTTATTTTGTCTTCTTTTCTTAGTGTTCCCATGTGCCCTCTGTAACTCACAGTTCACTATCTGTAGAACTCCCTACATACTCAACCTAATCTCTCAAAGATCTCATCAGCTTCTTGATAAAGAACACCTGGACTTCCTGATTCTCCTTCAGACCTCTCAAATTAAAACTCTTTTACCCCAACAATTCTCCTACCACTGCACCTAAAATTGGAATAAATTGCCTCCCTTCTCCTTATTGCTGCATGCAGACCATTTTTCCTCCCTCCCTAAAGAGGTCCAGCTTCGTAGCTCATGCCATTAGATTATTTTATTCACTACTCTTCATTGCTGTTATTATCTACTGACACCAGGTCATTCCCTCTTCTTTCTCAATGATTGATTGTAGCTCTGTCTCCAGTACTACCTTTGTCTTAATTCCTCGCAAATTTAATATACTTTGAGATGTTTATAGTATTTTGGACTCTCCATTTCTCTACCTAACTTCAATTACTCACACAAATTGCCATTCTCTGGAGTCTAGACTTTGCTGTTGATCATCATTGCAAGCTATTATCTATTATCTCAATTATCTCTATTATCTCAATTTTAGGCAGTCCTCTTTTTGACCATACCACCTATCTTTCTAGATTACTACTTGTAGTAACTCTCATTACCTCTATTACTTCTACCCCAATAATCCATTAAAATATTATATCCACTTATACATCCTCCTCATTCTTCTGTTGTATGATCTATCATTTAATCATTACACTGAAAAATACCTCAAGTCCCTAGCTATTCTCTTGCTCCCTCCCACTGGGAAAGCTACATCCCTAGTTAAATCCAACTCTGCACTTTCTCTGACCTCTACCTGTGCAACTGAACCTGGATGGAAAAAAATAAATGCACGTGCTTGACTTGATTCACTTTCAATTCATGCCCATAAATCTCAATTTTACTCTTAATGTTATTAGTTAATGATACATTTTCAGTTAATTTATTGTCCTTGAAGTCTAATTTACATCCTGTTATCTTTTCTCAAAGCCACATTTTCTCACCCATTGTCACTCTCAATGATTTTACTTCCCATGTGGCTGAGAAAATTTGAAGCAATCAGAAAAAAAATGTGCACTGACTTCCATCACTATACATACCTATTTTTTGGTATCTGCACTTACATCCTCTACCTTCTGACCTGTTACTATAAATGACCTATCCATAGTCTTATCTGAAGCCAATACTAGACCTCATGTGTTTCAGACTAATCAAATGCATGGCTTCAGCTCTCCCATCTCTCCTACATCATCCATTTCTCACTTTATATGTTTTATTGTTGTTCAGTTACAGTTGTCCCAATTCCCCTCCACTGCTCTCCCCTGCGTACCCCCCACTTCATCTTTCATATACACAAAGTCGTATTATATCTTCCATTTAAAATTTTTTTCTTGATTCCACTTCTCCTGCCATCTACTGTGCTACTTCTCTGCTGTCTTGTGTTCATTGTCTCAATTTCTCTTATTCTCGTTCTCTATTTAACATACTCCATTAAGTTTTCACTTTCACCATTCCACTGAAGCTGCTCTCCTCAAGGTCACAAACAAACTCTATAATGGTATACCCATTGGTCAGTTTAAAATACTTTCTCTTAACTTCACTATCAGTATTTCTGACATAGATGCTTACCCCTCCTCCTTATTTCACATTCTTTATTTGCCTTTTAGGTTATCACCTCACTCTTTTTGTATTCTTCCTAGCTCACTAGTTACTCTTTTTCTCATCTATTTTATATCTGCCCCATAATCAACTTCAACCCTAGGCTTTCTTCTTTATTTAGCATACAGTCGTGTTGATCTAACTTAGTCTTACAGTTTTTAATAGAGAGTGGTGACTCTCTAACTCCAGATATGTATATCCAACTGCTTTTTCAACATTTCCACTTGGATGCATAATAGATATCTTAAGCGCACATGCCCAGGATCTTCTCCACTCCTCAGAATTATTATACCTATAGTTCTTTTTCTTCCCAATTGGTGACAAGTATTTTAGTTACAGCAAAAATACTAGACAGATCTCTGACTTCTTTCTTTTTATTTCTTCATATTGAATCCTTCAAGATATATTATTAGTCATACCTTTTAATATGTCTAAAATTCTATTACATTTTACCAGCTCTACTGCTACTATCCAGCAATTATCTTGTATGTGGGTGACTGTAACAGACACATAGTGGTCTCCCTTATAATAACCTGGTCACACTATATTCTATTTTCTAAAAAAAAAAAATAATAGGTGACCTTTTAAAACTTTTATCATATTATATCAGTACGTTACTGTTTTCCTAAAACCTAATCTATCTCCTCATTATATGTGAAATAAAATTTAAAATCCCCTTGTGACATACAAAACCCTATATAATCTGTCCCCTTGTTGTCAAACTGTATCTCTAGTTAGTGCTCCCAATCCCACAATTGCTTGTTCCTTCAAGTGTATTGACTTTCTTAATATTCCTAAAATATGAGTCCAGCAGAAGTAATGCCTGCTTGAGTGTGGTTAAGTAGGGTAATCATATGGGTGTAATAATTTATAGTTTTAATTTGAACATTTCACCTGAAATGTCATATGGTATGCTTGAGTGTGATATCATTATGTTACAGAATTACCAGTTTATGATTTTGTAATAAAAGATTTTATAATTAAAAAGGGGAATGATTTGTGCCAGACCCTGTATATCAGAAATGCTTCTGCTTTGATCCTTTGCATGACTTGTTCCATAAAAAAGAGGGAAATGTTTCATTATTATCATTTAATTATTTTAGAATTCCTATCATTAGAAAGAGCTAAAGATTCTAATGGGTGATTGGAATAGTGAAAAATTGTTATCTTTGGATGGCAGATTGGCAATTTTTGAAAAAAGCAAATACTTAACCCTCTGAAGAGAATGCAATCTGATAACCATTACTTGCCAAAAGTACTTGAAAATACATCATAAAAAGTTTTAGAAAGCTCAGATTTAAGAGGAACTGTGTCTCTGAGTGCTTGAGTGAATTTATCTTAGTGTTTTGTTCTGCTTTACAATTCTAAGAACAATATGGGACACACTAGCCTTTTAGAGTTTTTATTTCTACAATTACACAAAACCTTTCCATCCCCTTTATTTTCTATCCATCTATAGCATCTTGTTTTCCTGACACTCAGGTAGAGAATTAAAGTGAAGGCCCTTATTGTTGTCCTTGCTCCCTTAAAAGATTCAAAAGAAAGTGCACTCAGATTTAAGTTTAGGCTAAGGAACATCAGCCTGTACCAACATTTCAACCCAAGACATCTATTAACTTTATCTTGAACTAAGTGACTATTCCATACACAAGCCTTGTACCCAAAGCATCTAATTTATTTGGGAGATGGGTCCAGTTGTCCTTTTACTAGGTTATTTGCAATAGTACATATGTATTTTTTATGTTGTGACTTTGTAGCCAAAGTTGGAGATACGGTACTTGTGTATTCTGTTCAACATATACTACTGCCTGAGAAAATGATTAGTGGTAGGTCCCTGGAAGCTTTTTCAGCTAGATAGGTGTTGAACAGATGGTCCTGTCCAGCTCTGAGTCAAACTTTTACTCATCTTTATTAATCAGAAACTGACATTCTAAATCAGGGTGCTATTATACTGCCTTTTCATCTGTGTTAGGGCCCTGGAGAGCAGTTGTTCCCTGACAACTAATCATAGCCCTGAGGCCAATTTTCTTCCTACAGATTACTATGCAAAAATAGTAGAAATAAACCATGTTTCATTCTGAGAAGTTCAAACACTTATATTCACATATTCACAAACATGTGTGTGACATATTAAGGAAAGAGTTTGAGGAGGAACATGACTCTTTCCTAGGTTCAAGAAAAATTTGTTCTTTTTAATAATTGCTGAGCTTAGTGTGTCTAAGCAGCTGGTCTATAAGTGTGTCATAGAAGAAGTTCCCCCAAATTTTCAATATGTCTTCTTTTTTGTGTGTGACTTAAAGACACAAAATGAAATTAGATTTTTCCTTTTATAATTGGGGAAACAACACTGAGTTAACCTGAAAAAAATCACATTCACTTTGGATGGACACTATATATACTAACTGCTGCAGAATGATTGCTATATATTACTTTTCTACCACCTTAGATTAAACCCTTCTCCTCCTGACCTGGAGAGAATAACATTAGACTAAATGTCTTGACAAAACAATGAATTGGAAAAAAGAAGTAGCCTTCATGGCTCATTAACCCTCATATTGAATGGTATGTCACTGCCAAACCAATTGTTACCCCTTTTTCTCAGCCTTTTTTCTAGTTTATATTGAGAATTCTGATGTTGGTTCGAGAGTAAGGGAGGTAGAAACCCATCAAAACACCAGGTATCTTAGACATACTTGCATATTTATTTGTTCTCATTTATGTTTATAGAAACCTGGGCTAAATGTGGATAATAGTATTGAGTCATGACTTCAATATAAGAAGACATTCACCCTCCAGGAATGACCCTGTCACACATTTCTTTCACAGCCAATATTCTAGGAGAAAAAAAAATAGCTTACAAATAGTACCTTATTCTTTTTTATTCACGATGAATGCTTATCTGTTTATTCTAGAGCATTTTAACTGCTGATCTCTCTCTCCATCATACTGCACTGTTTCCTGAATTATTTTGAGCCCTATGGGCATATGAAGTTTTTCTTTCTCTTCACCACCACAACTCCCCAGCTCTTGTTATTCCCTGGGCTACCATCTTCTGCCTGGCTCTTCTTATTTTAGTTACCACCTACTTACCAAAGCCTTCTACCTCTACTTTTCTTTTTCTTTTGAGATCCAGGTGTGTATTTCTGACTATCTCCTAGACACTTCACATGAATTCTCCACAAGCATATCAAACTTATATTCAAAACTGAGCTTATCACATTATACTCTAACCTATGATTCCTTCTATCTATCTTGATTAACTTTGTGATAATTTACATAATGACCCCAAACAGGTTCCTAAAACCATATGACACCAATTTCAAATTATATTCACTCTTGGCTAATTCTAGGATCTACCAAGTTTTATGAATCTAAACTGCTTTTGAGTTTTGCTTCTGCTAACATTTCAGTAAGGGTAAAGTTACAATCATTCCTTTTTTTTAAGTTTTGTATATTATGTTCCCACTCCTTGAATCATCTTTATTATGGAGTATTCTTTTAGACTACTCATCTTTAGAAAGGTCTAGGAAGGTTTTCTGGAACAGAATTGCCCTTTTCACAGCTCTTAAAATTATATTCACTTAGTATTTAATTTGTTTAACAAATTTTATTTTAATTGTTGTTCAAGTACAATTTTCTATCTTTTACTCTCATCCCAGCCCACCCACCCAACCCTCCCCACCTCCCTCCCATTTCCACCCACCCCTTGTTTTTGTCCATGTGTCCTTTATACTTGTTCCTGTAAACCCTTCCCCTTTCCCCCTGAAATTCCCCATAAATTCCCTCCCCTTTCCCCTCTGAACACTGATAGCCTGTTCTCTATTTCATTGTCTTTCATTATATTTTGCTTGTTTCTTTGTTTTGTTGATTAGGTTCCTGTTAAAGGTGAGATCATATGGTATTTGTCTTTCAGTGCCTGGCTTATTTTGCTTAGCATAATGCTTTCCAGTGTTGTTGTTGTTTAACAAATATTTTTAAAATATTTTATTTATTTATTTTTAGAGAGAGGGAAAGGAAGGGAGAAAGTAAGGAAGGGAAACATCAATGTGTGGTTGCCTCTTGGATGCCCTCTATTGGGGACCTGGTCTGCAACCCAGGCATGTGCCCTGGCTGGGAATTGGACTGGTAACCCTTTGGTTTGCAGGCCATCACTTAATCTGATGTGTCACACCAGCCAGGCCTATTTAACAAATACTTACTGACAATCTGAAATGTATTTGGCTATGTGCTGGGTGGAGATTCAAAAATAAAATGATGTTGTCTCCAATCTCAAATGCTCAAAGAAAAGGAGAAAACAGACCTGTAAGCAAGCAATTACAAAGCAATATAAATGATTTCAGAATATTGTATTTGAAATAATATGATGTGACCCTATGAAGATTGTAGGCATATCAATCAGAATCATACAGGATTATAGAAATCACTCTGTGTTTAAACAGAGGGAACTTAGGAAAGGACATTTTTTACAAAGTTGGTGGAAGAACTCAAAGTCAACAGTAGATGATGTGTTAACCTAGAGATCAGCAATATCAAGAAGCCACTATTACCTCCAGGATGAAAAGGAAAAGGGAGGATTGTGTAGTGTGGTCTCACTATGTCCCAGGGAAGCCATAGTTATAGAGAAGATGCAGCTAATGCTATAGAAGCAAAGTAAAGCAGAGAGGGAGAGGGAAAATGCCCATCTCTTCTCCAATTTCAGTTGCTGTTCTATACTGAGGAACTCATTCAGAAACTAGTAGATAAAGGATAAGTAATCTATCAGATGCAGAGTTCTAAACACTGGTTATAAGGATGCTTGAGGAATGTAGGACTTCAACAGCATGGAAAAGACCCATACATAAACAAAGATACACTAATTACAATAAAGAACAATTTATAGGGAAACAAGAATAGAGTGGATAAAGTCAAGAATCAAATCTATGATTTGGAACATAAGGAAACATAAAACAACCAATTGAACAACAAAGAGAAAAATTAATTTAAAAAAATGAGGATGGTATAAGCAGCCTTTGGGGCAATTTCAAGCAGTCTGACATTCACATCATAGGGAGGCCAGAAGGAGAGGAGAAAGAGGAAGAAATTGAAGATCTATTTTTAAAAATAATGAAAGAAAACTTCCCTAATTTGGTGAAGGAAATAAACATGCAAGTCCAGGAAGCACAGAGTCCCCCCAAAAGATGGATGCAAACAGACCCATTCCAAGACACATCATAATTAAAATACCAAAGGTTATAGATAAAGAGAGGATCTTAAAAGCAGTAAGAGAAAAGCAGTTACTTACCCAGGAGAATTCCTGTAAGACTGTCAGCTGATTTCTCAAAAGAAACTTTGCTGGTTAGAAGGGATTGGCAAAAAATATTCAAAGTCATGAAAAGCAGGGATCTATAGCCAAGACTGTAGATAAATAAATAAAATTATCAATAATTTTATAATAGAAATTGAATTATTTTGAGATACTTTGAATATAAAAAATGGAGTTTTGTAAATGCAACTTTGAGCCTTGATTTTCTCATTTATTTTATGGGACAGTAAGGCCTATCTCGATGAGCTAGTGTGATAATTGGTGGTAAAGTATATAATACAGTTTGATAGTGCACTGGAAAAATGGTATTCTCTGAATGAATATCTTTATCAATTTTCATATATTCAAATTTAAATGGCAATAGAGTTTTAAAATTTGGCATTTACCAGTTTGCCTCATTGCCTTTGTGGTTCCGACACTCAGCAGAGTATCTGGAAGATAATTCTTATTCAAAATTATTATTATTTTATTTTTAATATATTCAACATCATTTGTGACTGTGTATATTAAGTTAGATGCTAAGAATATACAATGTATTCTTGCTCCATAATTCAGTGGATCTATTTAGATTTCACGATGGAAGATTTCTTGATCCCACTCTTGTCCCCACCCACAACTTTTAGTAGTCTCTTGTGGGATGCATTAACAACAAAAGAAAACTGAATGTGACTATATATTTAAATACTTGCAGTGCCTGTTTTTCCTGCACAGACCCAAATTTACCTGACTAGGACACCTCAGGTTGCACTCTGAGAAGATGCTGACTGCTGAATAAGTAGCAAAGGCACTTACATATCTCTTAGGGAAATATATAAATTAAAATTTTCTTCCACTTATTTTTCTAATGGTGGCTTTGAAATATTTACTCTCGTAGGTAGACATCAGATACCTCCTATAATTGATTAAATAGATAAATATTTTAAAAGGTTTTTGATCAGCATAGATTTATATAGCACATAGGCATTTTCTTCCGTAAAATAAGAGACTGTTTACATTCATATTTGTAAAAGTAAAACCCATTGCAATTTTGCAATGTAAGGTAAATGATTACTTGTGACTAGAAATTTTCAGCTGTAACTTGAGTTCAAAGACAGCTTTGAAGAAAAATATGATCAAAAAGCTTTGGCCAACATTTTTGGCTATTGTACATAGAGCTGATATAGGAGAATTTCCATAGTCCACTTGGTCTTGGACAATTCCCTAAATTGAGGTTCCAGATGAGCATTTTAACTCCTTTCTGGAAGGTACTGGTGAGCTATAAGTAGACAAAGTGGATGAGTAAGAATGGCAGCCCCTGACCTATGTGTCCTGATAGCTGTTCCATAGCCTCTAGATTTATGGTAAATATCAAATCTACCCTTAAGGCTGAAGCTCCAGGACAAGTAAATAGGCCTTTTTCTCAGGAAGACCAGAGGTATGCTTCAGTCTGTTGTCTTTTTTGTTCCCTAGGGCTGATAGCCTGCCAAGAACTGTCTGTCCAATTGTTTCAGTCCCTTAGGGGCCATAAGTTCAGGACCCCTGGCCACCAGAGCCAGGCACTCAAGGGGCAGTCCCTGTGTGGACTGAGCACACCTGTGGGTTTCATTCATCGTGGCCACAGAGAAGTCTGGAGTTGTGGCAAGCCCTCAGGCTTCAGTGGGGCCACTGGAGACCCCAGGTCTGTGGCAAACCCATCAGATGCAGAGGAGCTGCAGGGAGTGTGTGGGGTCAGACAAGGCCTTCCAGTGCTTTGGAAGTAGCATGAGTACCAAAACACTGCCTTCCTGTGCCAGCACAGACAAATTTTGGAGCACAAAAGTGGTGCCATCACCTCTGTCCTCAGAGAAAGTGCCAGCAGACCCCTGCATCTTGGCCAGACACTTTAATAATTAGCTAATGAATCTTCTTCATGTGTGGTCTAGGCTGCTTTCAAACTGCCGCTTTTGTGCTGGGTCCTATGGTGAATGAGTCTGTGCCTGAGCCCTTTGGGAGCAGACTTTTCCTTCCCAACCACCCTTTGGGGTTCATGTTTCCAGTGTTGGTCTCAAAGTTTGGGATGCTTGATGTGGGGCATGAACCCCAATCCTTCCTCAGAGGGAAGCTGTGTTTGTGAGAACTTTTCTGACTATCGTCATGCAAGAGGTGGGGTTCTTGTGAAACTGTCTCTACTGTCCTACACATCTCTGTGCGGTCCTTTTCTTCTTTGTTGTGCAGGATCTGTTCATCCAGTGTTCAGGTCTTTTTCAGAGAAGATTGTTCCATGTGTATGTACAGATTTGGTTTGCCCATGGAACCAGGTGAATTCAAGATCTCCTGTGCTACCATGTTGAGCTACCTCTGCTAAAGACTATTTTAAATGAAGAAAAATGGTCTCAAATAACAGTTTCAGGATGCAAGAGGAATGGTGAAAAAATATCGGTCAATATGTAGGTAAATCTAAAGCAATATTATGTTAACTATTTTTTTCTTTAAATAGAAGGAAACCCTTCTTCCTATTTCCTACTCTACCTTTCCCCCTCCCCTCAGGCTATTGTTACATTGTTCTTGATTTCAATGATTCTGGTTATATTTTGTTTTCATTTTTCTTTTGTTGATCATGTTTCAGTTAAAGGTGAGATCATATGGTATTTGTCCCTCACCACCTGGCTTTTTTCTTTCTTTAATTGTTATTCTACTACAGTTGTCCCAATTGACCCCCTTTTCCAGCCCTCTGCTCCCACAGTCAATCACAACACCATTGTCCATGTCCATGGGTCATTCATACTTGTTCTTTGGCTAGTTCCCTCCCCTTCTTTCCACCATTATCCTCCTCTCTGCTCCTCTCTGGCTGCTATCAATCTGTTCCATGTTTCCATGTCTCTGCTTCTATTTTGCTCATTAGTCTTTTTATATGTTAAATTCCTCTTATAAGTGAGATTGCATGGTATTTGTCCTTCACTAGTTTATTTCATTTTGCATAATATTCTCCATTCCCATCCATGCTATTGCAAAAGGTAGGTGTTCCTTCTTTCTTTGTGCTGAGTAGTATTCCATTGTTTAAATGTACCACAGTTTTTTCTGATCTACTCATCTACTGATGAGTTCCTAGGCTCTTTGCAGCACTTGGCTATTGAAAGTAATGCTGCTATGAAAATAAGATTGCATGAGTTCTTTTGAATTGGTCTTTTGGAATTCTTAGGGCATTCCCAGCACTGGAATCACAGGGTCAAAAGGCAGTTCCATTTTTAATTCTATGAGGAAATTGCATACTGTTTTCTACAGTGGCTGCACCAGTCTGCATTCCCATCAACAGTACACTAGGGTTACCTTTTCTCCACAACCTCGCCAGCACTTGCTGTTTGTGATTTATTGATGATAGCCATTCTGACAGGTGTGAGATGACATCTCATTTTTATAATTTGCATTCCTCTAATGGCTAGTGATGTTCAGCATCTTTTCATATGTCTATGGGCCACCTATATGTCCTCCTTTGAGAAGTGTCTATTCAGGTCCTTTGCCCATTTCTTTTAATTGGATTGTTTGTGTTCCTGGTGTTGAGTCGTAGAGTTCTTTATATATTTTGGAGATTAAACCTTTGTCCAATGTATTGACAACTATGTTCACCTATGCAGTTGGTTCCTTTTTCATTTAGGTGATGGTTTCTTTAGCCATGCCGAAGCATTTTAATATGATGTGGTCACATTTGTTTATTTTTCCTTTATTTCTCTTGCCATTGAAGATATATCAGCAACAGTATTGCTATGTGGGATATCTGAAATTTTGCTGCCTAAGTTTTCTTCTAGGACTTTTGTGGTATCACAACTTGTATTTAACTCATTTATCCATTTTGAGTTTAGTGTAGTGTATGGTGTAATTTGATCAAGTTTTATTTTTTTTTTACATGTACTAGTCCAATTCTCCCAACACCATTTATTGAAAAGACTATTTTTACTCCATTTTATGTTCCTGCCCCCTTTGTCAAATATCAATTGGACATAGATGCAGGGGTTTATTTCTGGATTCTCTCTCCTGTTCCATTGAATGTGTGTCTGTTCTTATGCCAATATCAGACTGTTTTGATTGCAGTAGCCTTGTAGTATATTTTTGTATCAGGTCCTGTGATCCTTCCTACTTTCCTCTTCTTTATCAAAATTGCTGAAGCTATCTGGGGTCTTTTATGGATCCATATAAATTTTTGGAGTAGTTGTTCTTGATCAGTGAAATATATCATTGGTATTTTAATAGGGATGCATGGAATCTATAGATTGCTTTGGGGAGTATGGACATTTTAATGATGTTAATTCTTCCAATCCACAAACATGGTATATGCTCCCATTTATTTGTACCTTCGGTTTCCTTCCCCAATGTTCTATAGTTTTCTGAGTATAAGTCTTTTACTTCCTTGGTTAGATTAATTCTTAAGTACTTTATTTCCCTTGTTGTTATAATAAATGGAATTTTTCCCTACTTCCTCTTCCTAATAGTTCATTGTTGGTGAATAAAAATACCATTGATTTCTGAATATTGACTTTGTATCCTGCTACTTTGCCAAATTCATTTATTAGGTTGAATAGTTTTTTTAGAGGAGCCTGTAGTGTTTTCTATGTACATTATCATGTTGTCTGCAAATAATGACAGTCTTACTTTTTCCTTCCCAATTTGGATGTTTTCTATTTCATTTTCGTGTCTGATGGCTGTGACTATATCGTCAGTACTATGTTGAATAAGAGTGGTGAAAGTGTACCCCCTTGTCTTCTTCCTGATCTTAAGGGAAAAGCTTTAAATTTTTCCCATTGAATATGATGTTGGCTGTAGGTTTCTCATACATGGCCTTTGTTTGTTGAGGTATGCTCCTTCTACTCCCACTTTGCTGTGTGCTTTTATCATAAATGGGTGTTATATTTTATCAAATGCATTTCGAATTTATCAATATGACGCTGTGGTTTTTGTTCTTCATTTTTTATGTGGTGTATTATGTTTATTGATTTGCCAATTTTGTATTTTGTATTATGTTTATTGATTTGCCAATTTTTGCCATCCTTGCATTGCTGGGATAGATCTTACTTGCTCATGGAATATGACCTTTTTAATGTGTTATTGGGTCCAGATGGACCCAATATTTTCTTGAGAATTTTATCATCTACATTTACCAGTGGTATTAATCTGTAATTTTCTTTCCTCATTGTGTCTTTACCCAGTTTTGGAATTACAGTAATACTGGCCTGGTAAAAAGTGTTTGGGATTCTTCCTTCTTCATGAGTTTTTTGGAATGGTTTGAAAAGAATAGGAGTTAGTTCTTCTTTGAATGTTTGGTAAAATTCACCTGTGAAGTCATTTGGTCCATGGCTTTTGTGTGCAGGAAGTTTTTTGATTACTGCTTTGATTTTGTTAGTTGTTATTGGCCTATTCAGGCTTTCTGGTTTTTCTTGATTCACTTTGGAAGATTGTATGTTTCTAGAAATTTATCCATTGCACTCAGGTTGTCCAATTTCTTGGCATATACTTTTTCATAGTATTTTCTTACAATCCTTTGTATTTCTGTGGTGTTGGAAAATAATAAATGTCAATGTAAATCATAGTAAAGGGGTAATTGGAAATGAAGTTTTCTTTAGCTGGTTTTCACAAACCATTTAAATGGTCCCACAGTAGTGGTGCCCATAGCGTGGTGGGCAAGAGGTCTTAGAGGGAGGTTGGAAGTTCCTTCTAGCCCATTCCTTGTTTTACTCTTGCCAAGAAGCATCTCTCACTCACTCATGAGAGAAACTTTGTGCAGTCTCTACTCTTTACTATCATTTTTATAAAAGTGGATGGCTAAAAAACAATATTTTTGACAGCAGGGTCTGGGGAGGTCCAGTCCATTATAGACAAGTCATTTTTAATTGAGTAGTTTACAAATTATATTTTGGTTCAGAGACAGCCCATGTGCTTTTATTTTTCATATATGGAGAAAAAGTTAGATGCCAAATTTCCAGTTTTAATTTTTTTCTAAGCAAGCTTTTAAATATATACTTGGAGTCAAGATAATGAGGGTTGCAATAAAATATAGTGCATGATTCTTATATTTAAAAAAATAACTTAAATAGCTGATGACATGATATACACTAGAAAGAATAAATGCCAAGAAGACTTTTAATATACATTTAAAAATAATTATGGAAACAATTTCAAAAGATGATATAAAATTATTTACTGACAGAAATAATAGGTACATTACCTAGGACAGAACCTGGTAAGAGCATGTCAATAAACATTTGATGACATGTACAACCACTGTTTGAGTTTGGATATAGTGAAAGTGGAAATTGGATGACTATAGAAAGCCAACAGAAAAGGAGTTTCAGTTGAGAACTGGGACTGAAATTTGTTTTTGAACAATGGGAAGAAGGGAAAGAAGAAGCATTCTAGACTGGTAAAATAGCATGAATAAAATCAGAAAAACAGGAAAGTAAATCCAAATCCATTTTCTTTTTACTGCAGCCCTCAGATTCAGGGTAGTATTATATTTTGAAGGAGGATTTATACAAGACAGGCCCTTTGTTAATAATGTATTCATTCATTGGTAATGTCAGAAAATATAAAAGCAGTAAGAGTGGTTATATCCTGAAGTTATAAAATTGTGAGATACTTTTCTAAGTAGGTTACCTCCTGAGAAAGAAATTACCTCCCAGAAGAACCAGCAAATTGGTATGGTACCCAAAGATTACAGCTGTTTTATCAGCCAGAGACGAAGAGGAATAACTATATGCAGGTGAGTAGATTCTGGAGTGGTGACAAATGTAACAGCCAACTTTACAGCTACCTGGGAAACTTCCTTACTATAATGGATTAGAGATGATTAGGTCTTATTTTAAGATCCTGGGTTTCTATGTGGTAGTTGATTATATATATATATATATTATATTATATATATATATATATATATATATATAGAGAGAGAGAGAGAGAGAGAGAGAGAGAGAGAAAATTATGCTAATATAAATGCATCTATCACTTACACTGGAGTTTAGAGAAAACAGTGTAGAATTAATCATTCAGGGAATTGATCAAGTTGAAGGAAAGGCAAATTGATAGCAAATGTACTCCATTCTCTCTCAAAGAAATAAAAGAATTTCCATTAAAAAATGTTCCCATCATGCATTGCCAATATTCCAAATTCGACCCAGTTGTTCCAGTATAATATTATTTGTGCCCAAATTAGGAGGATGCTCCTTTCTGGGCTTGAGTTAGAATTTTAGGCATTTTCCTTAGACACTTCCAATTTGGGGAAGTATCCAGTGGTACTCTACAACTCTTTCCATTTATTTCAAACTCCCTTAATTCACACACTCCAAGTAAATTATTCTTTTTTTTTTTCTGAATTTTGTATAGCCTTACATCATGGTAATGAGTTAGATAGTTATAGGAAAATCCATTCTCCTCTTTTCCATGGCTATTATTTAAAATAGCCACAAAGAGTCATTTAATAAATATTTGTTGAAGAAATGAATGAAAGGTAAATACTTCATGAAAGGTCGAACTTGGTTCCTTTATTCAAAGGGTCACTTCAGAAAATAGAGCTCATTGCCTGTCTTTGCCTTCCTGTCCTCTTTGCCACAATTTTACTTGAAATTACTTTGGATTTTGCTATTAATTGAGATGTAAAATATTTGGTATTATTGAGATTGAAATTATTTTAAAATATATAACATCTTCATTTTTGTTCAAAACTAATATTGGAAACATTTATTTTGATAAAAGTTTTATGTTGGATAATTAATTTCTTTAAAAAATCAGGGATATTATACAATAGGAGATAATTGAAGGTCTCAAGTGTGTATTTTTACATGAGAAGACCTCTTTGTGACCAGTCTTTTTCATAGCTTATAATTTCTTCCCTGAGGAAAATAAAATACATAAGTCACCAAATAGGTATAATTTTATTATAGATGAATCATGCAAGGACAGTTTTGTTGTTCAGCAATACATCAGTCCGGAGTGTTGATATGTGTTAAGCATACAAAATCTGTTTTCTCAATTAATACCCATATAACTGTCTAGGTAGCTTTACAATTATTAGTGTAGATCATTCTGTAATTTAAATAATCTGTCTCTCTTACAAATATAAATATTTTTTCAACATTGAGTTTCTAAGATGATGCTGGTGATTTATTGAGACATTAAAATCACAGCACTGTATTGATAAAAATTACTTGAATTTAAGATTTACAAATTGTATTCTATTTAAGGTAAACACAGATGGATTAAGACTTCAAACAACACCACTCAGTGCATGTTGTATAAGCATAAGTTTCTTGCTGGAGAGTATTTAGATTATTTTAGTTTAGAACTAAATTCGCATGGATTGTAGAGGCTAAGTACACAGTTGTGTTAAACCATTTTTAAACTGGTATCTATTAGTGTAAATAGATACATTTTGGAATGTGGAATAGTTTATAAACACTTTAATATTTTAAACTTTTACCATTACTTTTACTGCTTTAAAATTTTTGTTTTGGGCACTGAATCCTTAGAATTTATAATTGTATATATATTGTATATAACCCTGAGAGCTATCTTAGCCTTGAAAATTATACTTTAAAAAATAGACCCAATCTGAGTTTTCTACTCCTCCTCCTCCACCAAATCTTCAAGTAAATTGAGGATTTACTTATGTGAATAAATGCTCTGTAAATTTATTGTAAATTAATGTTATGGTTCTGTTAGTGTTAAACCATTTTTATTTTTAGTGTAACTTGGAAAACATTAATATTTAATAATTTTCATGTTTCCCTCATAGCTGGACTCTAGAACTAGTGCTCTATATATTCTAGTTCATAACTAATTTGTTGAACTTCAGAACAAATGACATGTGTCTTAGGTAGGAACTGGTACACATGAAGGCAGGAGACAGTGTGCTGATGGTAAGATTTTCCTCTCTCTGTCCCTCCACTGGTTCTCAACTGGGTAATTTTTCCACTCAGAGAATATTTGGCAATGTCTGGGGACATTTTTGATTGTCTTATCTAGGATGATGCAATTGTCATCTAATGGCTAGAGGCCAGGGGTGCTGCCAAACATCCTATAATATATAGAACAACCCCTCCCTACCAACAAAGAATTATCTGGTCACAAACATCAATAGTATATTTTAGAAGCACTGGCTTAAACTGGGAAATCGATGACATTATCTCCAGAAAAAAAAGTGTATATTTGTCTATATCTTCATAGCAAATCTTACTGTTCTATTTAAATTTGAAAGAAAATACATGTTGTTGACCAAAGATGATTCTATATTTGTAATATTTCACAGTAGAGTCAATGTAGTTCTCCTTACTTAAGTTAAATCCTTCCCTCTTTCATTGTCTTTTATTTTTCATATATCTTGATCAAAATATTCAATGCTCTTCCTGATCCCTTTAGCCAGTACAATGGGGACAATATAGGGAGGGCAAAGTGGAGTTTGTGAGAGAGTGGAGAGAAGGAGGCAACAAATGAATCAGAAATACAAAAAGATATGAAATTTGAGGGAGTCTCATGTGCTTCATTAAACTCCAATTTCAATTTTTTTCCCTACAGTAAAATATTTAAATAAATCTGTGTTCTCTAAAATTTATTCACATTTGCATGCAGTTTTCCAAATGTCAATTTCAATAGTCATAACATTGTAATTGAAATTACATGCTAAAAAATGTCATAAATGTTCTATGCAATGGTGAATTTCATATAATAATCAAGCAGAAATGCAGAATTTATAGAGTAGCTTAGTTTTAATAAATTTGTGTTTATCTTTCCATATGAAAAAATAAAAGAACATCTCACCAAAAATATATTACTTGACTTGGCAAACAACAACAAAAAGTAATGACTATTAAAATTAAGAAAAGGAAGATTCCCCCAATATTTTTAAATTACCATGTGAATGTTATCTGTAGTATGTCATTTAAAGTCACAAATCTTCATTAACAAAGGTTCTGCTGCTGTAAGCATATTTTGTAAGCAAAATTTAGCAGCTTTGTTCAATAAATTGGATAGCTGTCAAAATTCAGAACAGCTTAAAAGACCTAAAATTTTTTTTAAATATGAAAATTAACTTATTTAAAATGCATGAATATTAAACACAGCATTTTCCGAATATTTTCAGTATATTTTCCATTGTTCTTCACATGACTTTTCATTATTTATCTATTGTGCTTCAAAAATAAATAATTTTTTAAAGTATGACATATGAAAAACCTTAATTTTATTTTGACATATGTATATTTTGCTATTTTGGATATTTATAAAATCCAATTTTTCAACACAAAATTTTATTTAAAGCATCATCTTAAAGAATGTTACAATCAGCTTTCAAATCTCATTTGTGTAAAGTGCTCCAGGGTGATGTTTTAAGAGCTCTTTTGAAAATGTAATTTTTACTCATGTTTAGATAACATGTATGGATTAAAAATTATAGAAAGTAATTGAAAACTTTGATTAACTGAAATTGGATGCTCTGACAAATTGATTTCTCTGGTTAACACACTGTTACCTGAAAAAATATCTTTTGTTTCAACTTGCATTATTGAAAGACTTTCTAGACCGTAGTGTTCGATGTTCCTATTTTCATAATTAGACTACATTGCTAAACGTGACTCTCTCCTTGTGAATTGATTCTCCTGAAGCATCCTAGTTTGCTTATTCTATACATCTGTTATAATATATTGCAATGCATAATGTGTAAAGATTAAGAATGATTAGGCCACTGGACTACTTCTTAGACCAAGATTGCTGAAGTGAACTTTTTAAAATCCCTTTTGTCTTATTTTAAAGTACAGAACAGAAAAATAGTTTTAGTAAATTTAGGACTCCTATTAGTTGGTCTCCTGGTATTTAAGATTTGAATGTGCCTCTAACTTACCTGAGATTCTCTAGCAATCAGGTAGAAAGCCAATAATGATGAGCATTTGTTTTTATAACCTAGGACTTCTCAATCTGGCAATTTTAACATTTATGGCTAGATAAAAGTTTTCTTTTGGGGAGCTTTTAAACATTATGCAATGCACAATGCAATGTTTAAGAGTGTCCCTGTAACACTTCACCTTCTCCAGTTTTAACACGTAAAATACCTTCTGACTCAGCCCCATATGAGAACCACTATTGTCACCCATTACAATTAAACCTAAATTTTCACAAAATCACGAGACATATAGATCAGTGCACTCTTTAATGACTATTCTTTTTAATGTTATAGATTTGTGATGGTTAAAATGGGCAAACACAATGATCTATTTAATCTAGAGGGAGACTTTGTGCAGGTGTGTAAAGTATATACACAGGGCATGTCATAATGCAGGCAGTGAAAGCTATCAGAGTGAGTAAGGGAATCACGGCCCCCAATAGGGCTGACTCCACCCACGTAGGACCCAGTTTCACCCCAAGTGGCTGTAGGCTTTGTGGGCCTGGGACACGGCTCACTTTGTGTGGTGAGGAGGCAGCTGAGTTGGGTGCTGCCTGGTTGGGGCCTCTAGATGTACAAGGGGACATGAGATAATGCATAGGAGTCTTTAAATAGTCCACTCAGTAATGAGGTATCTTTTCTTTACAGACCCTGGAGTAGGAGGGCTAGGCTGGTTGCAAATCCTGCCTTTGTCATTCTGTCCCAGACTATGACAAAGCACTAATCCAACTCTGCCCATGGTAAAATGGTGCCAAAGATTCCTGTGGCACGGGGAAGGGTTTCAGTAACAAAAGTGATGGACCTGTAATCTTCAATGTGCCTGTAAACAAGGGATTATTGAAATTATTCTTGTGGTTATGTGTTCTCTCTAGAAAAGTGCTGAATTTGCCTGAGTTTCTGTGGAGCAGTCATGGTTAGCCTTGTAGTCTTTATTTTTCTAATTAAAATAAAATTTTAATATTTTTTCAATTACAATTGATGTATAACATTATGCTAGTTTTAGGTATACTACATAGTGATTGGACATTTATATATCTTTCTAAGTGGTCACCCTGATAAATCTAGTATCAATCTGTTACCATACATAATTGTTATATTAGTGCATATACCCTCAAAAAAGGGAAGGGATTAAGAAGTACAAATTTGTATTTACTTTAGTCATTTTTTTAGTGCCATTATCTCTCGATTCTTTTTATAATGGCTGTGTTTGAAGGCCGTGAGCCTGGGTGTCTGAAACCCTATACTGGACAATTGCAAATAGTTCTTATTAAACTTCTTCTTTCTGTCACACAAGGAATAATGATCTTGGTCTCTAATATAGGGAGACTGAGTCCAGGAAAATTTGTCTTATCATGAACTAGATTGAAAGTTACTATAGATGGTCATTTTAAAATCTGAATAAGGAAATATAGGAGTTTATACTAAATCATCTGGGTAGTTTAAAGGTCAAAGAAGCTGGTTAATGAGTGAGCTCAGATGATATCCTGATGTTTTGCTCTCAGTGAGTTCATTTTGACTGTCTTAAAACTGAAGTTTTAGTTAACTAATTTGTTTAACAAAAACAAAAATTTCCCCCAAATGATTTTAAATACCTTCTCTTGGATCTGTTCTGAGTTGAAGCAAGAAATTCAGTTTTCTTATTAACCTTTGTTTTTTTACTCAGTCTTACTTAAACAAAAATAAAAAATAAGTGTTTTCCTATTATGTGGATAGATTTTTGAGGTTTTATTTTATTTTATTTTTTTTACTTTGCATCATGCATTCCTTGACTTTTTTTTCAGAAGACTAAACATAGAAAAATAATCAACTGGTAACTCCTTACACTGATTAACTCTACCTACACTGTGATCTGAGTCTGAACAACAAACTGTGTGCAATTCTATTGACCTATTAGACCCCGATGTTGATTTAAGAGTAAGCCAGTAGTTAGCTGAATATTTCATGAGAAATTATATAACTTTGCAGTGCAAGTTGTGTCTTTAAGTGTCATTAAATGCGATTATAGCATAAAATTATTGCAAATTGGTTATTTTTTAGAAGTTACTAATTTGCTTTGATTATGTTATAGTCATTACTTCTAGTTCTAAAGTGGACCATAAAGGATATCTGCCAGAGTTTTAAAAGCAAAATTAAATTCACTTTTGGTAGAAGTGGACTTAAAAACTGCCTTCTTGTTACTTCTGGCCAACACTGCAGGAAAACTGATAAATAATCATAATAATGATAATAATAAATAACAAAAAGAAAAATAGTTTGTGCTAATGCACATGCACTTTTTAAATTTAATATGTCTTCATGTTGTACTTAATAAATTGTTTCATAGTCAAAATCAGAGAAGCTGATGTGAGAAGTCCATATCAATTTTTCCCTTACTGCAAAACAATTAGAACTCATGCAATTTTAAAATTAGATTGTTTTGCTGTTTGTCTTTTTAAGTTTGTAGAGTTTTGTAAAGATTTTATTTAATGACTAAAGTTCTAAATCCCATGGTTCTAAACATTCTAAAAGCACTATTTTGTTTCTAGAACTCAACATAAAAGATTACAATGTTGTGAGCACAATTTCAGAAAGGCCTTATTAAATCCCATGTTTCATCCTGCAATATGGTCTCTCTAAGATGAGAAATACATGTCCAAAAGTTCTGTTTACTAGGCCCTTTTCTTGTCTATATAACTAAATCTTAGCTCTCATTTTTAATTCCTCCCTAAGACCAAATCTATTTCTTTTTACTCAGCTATGTTTAACTCCTTGGCTTTCATTTGTGTGCAGGGTTGACCACTCATGGTGATTTGGCTGCTTTTTCAGGTTATTAGTCCAGAATAGACCTTATCTCTGATTTCTGATGTTTCATTATTCCTGACTGAACCCTGAATATTTATTCTGTACTAAATACTGAACCTGTCCCCTTCATGATACTAGTCAACTACTTCCCTTTTAGCTGCTTTTCCATAATACATAGCTACCTTCTAGGAACACTCCCACAGATAGGCTGAAGAAAATAGGAGGCATGAAGGTCATTCTAACAAGTGGTAGGCATTTGTGTAATTAGAAATAAATAAATGTATATGCAATAACTCTGGACCTAGAGGTAAATAGAATACAGTCCTAGTTATAATTTTTCAGGTATTCACCCATCTATTTATTTATTCACTTTAATACATACTGGGTACTGTTATGTTCCAAATACATATGCACACAACACTGACATACACAGACACAAACACACACAAGGTGCATTGTAGTAAATCCCATAGATAAAAAATAAAATGTAATCATAGATGAAGCAACGCCAAGGTTGACCTAAAGCTTCAACTATCCTGATATATTTAAACTTTCTACAGAGTTCACTGTATACAGAGAAAGATGTTGCTAGCTTACGATTAAAAATCTACATTTAAATGTTAATTCAGAAATATTTTTATCTACATGCTGTGGGAAATAGTTTAATTTAGATGCTTCCCTTCCTAACATTATACAATCAAGGCACCCCTGTCACCCAGAATCCCTATATTGAGAATTTTATGCATGATATATAAAAGTCAGAGAATACTCTATATTATTCAAATAATTACTTGCATTTTAAATGCAAAGTTATTAAGAATAGTTAATGTAGATAAGTAGTCAACTGGCCATGCCTTAGCTCCAGCAGTTTACACATAAAAATTGGTAAAGTAATTTTTCTGGTTGTGAATATGCTTGGCATGTGGACATTCCCATTGCTCTTCTGTTTGAATGCTTTGTGACTATAAAAACAGCACACATTGTATTAAGATGCCAAGAAGACAGTGCTGATTTTATTCTCATGACAATTCTCAATATCAGTGTATTCCAGAAAATATTGTAGAACTAAGGGGAGGGATGGGTGGGTGGGCTAGAATGGGGATAAAGGATAGAAACTGTACTGAATAAACTAAAATAAAAAAATAAAAAAATTTAAATTAAGCTCATGTTATTGATAACAGTTTGTACTAAATTTTTATATTTGGAAATCTTTTGAAAGCAGTGAGTACAATAATTCAAAATAAGAATAAAATTATGGTTACATAAATAAACTCTGATAACTGAACAGTAATGTCAAGATAATTCAAGCTTTTTACATATGATTCTTATATACTCATAAAGGAGATATTTGAAACATAGACATACTTTAAACTCCACCTCTCTTCATTCCTTGTCCTCTTTCTCCCATTTAAGCAGCTGGTTTCTTACTAATATCTTCAAAATTACTTTCAAAACTTCTTCCACTTCTTTAGATACTGGTTCATTTTCTACCAGTCCAATAATTTCTCCTGATTCTAAAGTGCAAACCTCCCTGAGAGAACCCCTTTACAAACCTTCTTTTGCAGAAAGCGGGAGTGGTAGAAGTGTGAATATCCATACACTAATAACTTGCTTCTCTTGTCATATATACATCAGTGAGCTTTGATTTATGATAATTTACAGTTCTTATGCTTAGGCAGTGGAGAAAAGTTTAAGGAGCTTGAGAGTTGTTTAGAGATAGAGTATTAGCTTTTTTAGACTGAATAAAATGGAGGCCATTGATGCATCCATTTTCATTAATGGTAGTTAGCAACTGCTGCTTATATCTCATAATTAGATTTATCAAAATGCCAAGATGAGAAATCCAGGGATGCAGCACAATACATTATCCTCATTCAAAGGGTGTTTTTTTTTGTCTGAAGAGAGAGATGGCATGTTCTGATAAAACCTATGTGTATAGCTTTAGTTGCTAAAGTAAATTACCAATATGAAATCTGCCAAAAAAGTGGTTTACTTTTTTTCTCTTTGTGAGCACAAACTGTTCCTTAAAAAACTGAAACAGTTATCTGAAAGAATCTATTTAGAAGCATATTCTATACAGTAATAATATCTACTATTAATTTTCAAGGTGGGATCAGAATTCAAGTAAAATAATAAAAATGCAAATGCAGTGGAAAAACAAACAAACAGAAAAACAAAGAAACAAAATTTCACCTAGGGAAAGAAAGACTTGTGGAAAATTTGGTAGATCCTTTTCACAGGAAAACAGTAATTTCACTGATAAAACTTTTTGTTTTTTCATCTAGTCATTGAAAATCTCCAGAAATTGCCTGAAGGGCATTAAGAAAATGAAGACATACTCACTGAAAAAAAAAATATACTTAGTTTTTGACACAACAGCAAGAGACTGTGGCATTTAAGCCATGATCTACTTTCCACCATCCTTCCCACTTCTTCAGCTCCATGTTAGGGAAGCTATGCCCTGGGCATGTGTAGTAAAGAAGGTGGGATGCCTTCTTGCATTTTCAAGTGTAGGGGTAAAGTTTTACCCAGGAGGGGCAGGCTGCCAGTCTTTCTCATTCTACCCAGTTAGTACATGTTTCTGAAGCTCTATTCTTGGCAGATCTAGTCAAGAAAACTAATTCTTTCTTCCATCTACCTTCCACTTATAGCACAGAAGCTCTACTCTAGGTACTGAAGGCCAAGAATATTAGAGGCTTGATCTCTTTGACCCAGAATATACATAGGGCAGGAGTTCAAAATGGAGAGGATCAAGCTAAGAAGACCAGGATATGCCAACCACCTTGTTCCCTGCACCCCCTCAGAGAGTGAGAGAGACACTCAGTGAATATATGAAGGCCCTATCCCCATCACCAGTGCAATGCTGACAGAAATCTTCCCCAAGGAAATAGGACATAAGATGAGAAGTTCTGCAGCTGTACTGTAGGGCCCTGACTTTATTTGGAACAAGGTGAGTAGAAATTCATGCCTAAGGAAATTTTCAAGAAAAATAGGTTGTAATACCCCAAATATGGAAACAGCCTAAATGTCCAATGGATAAAGAGGATGTGGTATATCACAATACTGTTCAGCCATAAAAAGGAATAAAATATTGCTGTTGTGCAAACATGGATGGAGCTTGAAGGCATGCTTAGTGAAATAAGTCAAACTGAGACAGATAAATATTCTGTGACCTCACATATGCGAAGTTAAAAAGAAATAAGCTTATAGATATAGAGAACACATTGGTGGTTGTCAGAGGTGGGAGGGCGGACAAAATGGGTAAAAAAGGTCAAAAGCTATAAACTTGCAGTAATGAAATAAGTCATGGGCATGTAATGTGCAACATGGTGACTATACTTAATAATACTGTATTGGATATTTGGTTACTAAGAATAAATCTTAAAAGTTCTCATTGCAAAAAAAAAAAAAAAGAACAATGGTGATCTTGACAGAGACCAATTCAAAGCACTCTGATAAGTCCAGGATCAAGTAAAATAGCAGAGCAGCCATAAGTTTAAGCCATAGGGAGAGCCAGGTAAATAGATAGCCAGGTAGTAGCATGAAGAGCCCTCCTGTGATAACAACTGATTTGGGGAATTGGGAAGGTTGTGAATATGCATTAGGCTCCACTCATTCAGGATCAGTCAGATAGGAATTGAAAGTCACATGCAGATATCTCAGTATAGAGTGGATGCTTCACTGCCACGAGGGGCTTAAACAGTACTTCAGGCCAAATACTGACTGAGCAATAAGCTACTCTGACCTGGGAATGACTCTTAGAAAATCAGGTTTTAAAGTAAAATCATGCTTGGCAGACTATAAATCTGTGTGCATACTCAAGGCTACACCCTCTCAGGAGTGAACAAGGGGGAACCCTCAAGCTAGTAGTTCCTGGCTGAATGTGTAGGGAAATAGACTCAATGATGTGGGATAGCTATAAGCTGATACATATTCCCTGATACAGTATAAAAATCTGACAGAGGGGCCCAAAGCACAACCTTTGACTAAAAGTGGCTTCTGCTGACCCAGGGGAGACCCCTAGGTAACCAGACTAAAAGTAAAATGAGGGGAGAAATCTGAGCACAGATGTCAAAGGTTGTGCACTACAGGAATAGAATCTGTAGAATTAGTTGAACCAACAAAGGAGGATATAAACAACAATAACAACTCATGCACCACCTGGGATTAGTAGTAAGGGTTTCAATACTATCTAAAATGTCAAGTTTTCAGGTAAAAAATTATGAAACATGTAAAAAAAGAAAAAGAAAAACAGGGAAGTGTGACACATACACAAGGGAAAATAAGATAATAAAACTGTCTTTGAATGATCCTAGCTGGTGCACTTAAGTACAGAGACTTCAAGGCAACTATTATACTTATGTATAAAGAACTAGAGGAAACAATATTTTAAGAATTAAAGTATGATGACAGTGTCTTATAAAATAGGGAATATAAGTAAAGAAATAGGAACTAATGAAGAACCAAATGGAAAATATAATGTTTAAAAGCATAAAAAACAAAATGCAAACTTCACTAGAGGAATTCAAGAGCTGGCAGATAAAAGAATCAGCAAGACAGAGTATGTAATCTGAAGAAGAGAGAGGGGAAGGTGAAGAAAAGTGAGCAAGGTTATATCAACTTTATTAACATACACATAATCAGAGTAGCAGCAGGTGAGGAGAGAGCTCCCCCCAAAAAAAGAAATAAGACTAAAAGCTCCCAAATATTTATTAAAAAGAGGAAATATTCAAGAAGTGCAACAGATTTCAAGTAGGACGAATACAAAGCGATCCACATCTATTCTGAATATGATAAGATACATCATGTTTTGAATATGACAAGATGCATCATATTCAGAATCTTGAAAGCAAAATATAAACAGAAAATCTTGAAAGTAGTAAGAGGAAAACAACTCATCACGTAAAAGGGAGCCTCAACAAAAAGAATAGCTAACTTACTGGAAATAGTAGATGCCAAGAGGTAGTAGCATGACATAGTCCAAAAACTGAAAATTAAAAATCAAGCACTGAAAAGTTACAGAATACAAGGAAAAATAGACAACTTAACAATAATAGTTGGAGACTTCAATATACCATTTTCTAAAAAATGGGTAAAACAAAAAGGCAGAAGATCAACAAGGAAATACAAGATCTGAATAACACAATCAACCTACTAAACTAAACATACATAACCTAACAGCAGCAGAATAAAGAATCTTCTGAAGCACACATGGACCATTTTCCAAGATAGGTTATATGCCAGTCAGAAAACAAGTCTCAATGAATTAAAAAATATTAAAACCATACAAGACATGTTCAATGAATAAAAGGGAATTAAATTAGACATCAATAACCCTAATGAAATTTGGAAAATGCACAAACAAAAAAATTTAATCACAGTCCTAAATAACCAGTGAGTCAAGAAGACATCACAAGGAAAATTAGAACATACTTTTGGATGAATAAAAATAAAAACAGAAAAAACAAAGTTATGGTATTAGCTAAAACAGTACTCACAGGAAAAGTTATAG
>CM052541.1:71843086-71868757 GCA_028533065.1 Trachops cirrhosus
ATTAATAAAAGATAGAGTAGATAATCAATAGAGCAAATGAATGAAACTAAAAGGTAGTTGTTTGAAACAAATTAAAATTAACAAATTTAACTTGACCAAGGAAAAAGAGAAAATGCTCAAATTATAAAAATTAGAAATTAAAGAGGTACATGTTACAGAAATATCAAGGTACATAAGGGAATGCTATGAACAACTGTATGACAACAAATTATATAAGTTAGATGAAATGTGTAATTTGTAGAAAGACACAAATAACTGAAAAGGGAGAAACAGACCATTGTAATACACTTGTAACACTAAAGCTATTGAATAGCTAATTAAATTTTCCACAAAGAAAAGCATAGGACCAATGGCTTCACTGGTAAATTCCACCAAACATTTAAAGATGACAATACTAACACTTTACAAACTATTTCAGAAATTAGAAGAGAACAATTTTCAATTCATGCTATTAGGGCAGTGTTGTCCTGATTCTAAAATCAGATAAAGATATTACAAGTATGATAGAGACTATTATCCCTTATGACTATGGATGCAAAAATCCTCAACACAGAATTAGCAAACCAGATCTGGCAACATATAAACATGATTATATGGCATGACCAAGTGAGATTTATCTGAGGAAAGCAAAATTGGTTTAACATTCTAAAATAACTAATTTTAATAGAAAAAAATCTGATATCTCAATAAATGCAGAAAATACATTTGACAAAACTCAACATTGTTTTATTATTAAAATGATCAGTAAACTAGAAGTAGAAAGGGACATTATCAATTTAATAAAGTCTAACTACAAAAATTCTACAGCTAACAACAGATTTAATAGTGAAATGATTAATGAGTTTATCCTCATATCAGGAAAAAGACAAGGATGGATGATCTTGTCACTTCAACATTGCATTTAGGTACCAACCAGGTCAATTAAGCAAGAAAAAGAATAAAAGTCATCCGAATTGGAAAACAAGAAGTAAAACTATCTATATATGCATATGACATGATTTTATATACGGGAATACCTAAGAGACATTGTGTTTAGTCCTACACTGCCATAATGAAGGGAATCACACAATATTTTGGTTTCCCCATGCATATAAATGCTAGGTTTATAAAATATTGTAGTTTATAAAGTGTGCAATAGCTTTATATCTCAAAAATCATATATATACCTTAATTAAAAAGAATTTATTGCTAAAAATTCTACCATCTGAGTGTGTTTTAAAAATGGCACCAATAGTCTTGCTCCATGTCCAGTTGCCACAAACCTCCAGCTTGTAAAAAATGCAGGTTTGTGAAGTGTGGTAAAGTGAGACACATAAAACAAGGTATGCCTGTGTAAAAATATCCTAATGGACCCACAAAAATCCTATTAGAACTTGTACATGATTTCAGCAAGTTTGTAGAATCCAAGATCAATTTACAAAAAGAGTTGTATCTTTATGCTGTCAAGTAACATTCTTAAAATAATTTAAAAAAGTTCAATAAACAATATCATTAAAAATATGATTATTTTGAATAAATTTAATGGAAGACTTGAAAGATTTATATACTGAAAACTGCAACACATCCTTGAGAGACATTTAAAAAGACCAAAATAAATGCAAAATTTCAGGTTCATGGATTGGAAAAACAATATTGTTAAATATTATTAAATATTAAATATTTGAGATATTGACATTTGCACATATTTTCAGACTCTCCAGTTTATATGGCATGCTCATTCAGTCATTTTATAAGGCCCAGCTAAATATAGAGTAATATCCCTAATTGTTTGCTCTCATTTGATGATTACTTTAGATTTGTTACAGTCATTAATTGCTTTTAAATTAGATGTCTCATTTAACTTTGGATTATTACTGTATTTTAATTCTTGATGATAAATAATGTCTCGACTACACAAGAGTTCCTAAACATTATTTAAAATTGAGCATCTAGTAGGTGAATGGATTAGTCAAAGAACATGTAAGAAAGACCAGTGGACATAGACAACGGTGTGGGGATTGACTATGTAAATGGGTGGAGGGCTGGGTGGGGGATGTAGAGGGGAAAATTTGTGCAACTGTAAATGCATAAACAATAAAACATTAAAAAATAGTTAACAAGCTCTAAGGTACTATTTAACAAAATGTCACCAATTAGATGACATTTATTTTAAGAAACAGTGTAGACACTACCTGGATAACACATTTTTCTTTATGCCCCCTTTATTTTAAACTTTGCACATTTACTGCCTTGATCTTAGATATGAACACTCAGGTGGGGTAGTAGGATGTAGACTTATTCCCAGTAAAACATAATCTTCACAGAGAGAAGAATAAACCATACAGGAAAAGAGAAGCAGAAGTCAAAGACTAAAGGGTCCCAGACAAAATGATAAAGTGACTGCCCAAGTTTGGCCACTTTGATACTCACATTCTTTTAGGAAATTCCACAGTTTTAGTTAACTCAGTATTTACCAGCTTCTGGCACTTTTAATTTATGAAACTTTAAGATATTTTCCCCCCACCCCCACAAAGTGATCAAGCTAGATTTTCTTATCTTCTGGTAAAATGCATGTTATCAGAGTATCATGCAAAAATCATTTGATATTTAATCCTACAACTGTTTTGTGTGTTATTGACTTGATTACTTGAGAATGCCAGTAGAAAATATTATGTATAGATTAAAAACTGTAAATGTTTCTGAATCATAAGTGAAAGCCTATTTTTCAATGGAAATTTAATTTTTAAGGATTTGATTGTTTTTATTTGCTTAAGGAAACAGAAACCATTTTACAGAAACAGGCAGAAATGCTGCCAGTCCAACATTCTGGCTTTTTCTCGTTCTACCCAACTCACTGATTGTCCAAGCATTGTTCTCATGTATCTCAATGGTAATTTTTCTTTGGTGTGGTGAAATGAACAATCTCCTAGACATTACTGAAAGCTTAAAAAATGTGCTGGCAATCATCTGTCAGTTCTGCTGAGAGAACCCTGATCAACCCAGAGGTCATAGGTTACAGAATGGATCCATAAGTTTGAGTAAGCATAAAGCAAATTGTAATGCATTCCAGGCAGTTATTCATATATGAATTCCTTTTTCTTAACTTTTTTTATTGTTGTTCAATTACCATTGTCTCCATTTTCCTGCCATCACCTTCCCCTGCCCCACCCACCCCTACCATGACTTCTTTATACGTGTTCCTCGATGACCCTTCCTATATGAATTCTTTTGGAAGATGGCAGTGTTTTTTTTAATCCTTTGTCAAGGCAGATATAAATATCCTAATAATCAGAAGAAATGAGAAATAATATACCTGATACTTAACAGAGACTAACAAAAACCTCAAGAGAAGTTCAGGTTCATACCTGCTAGCAGAGTGAGTCACATCCATGTTTCTGTCTGCATACAGAGAACAGTGAGAGGAGTTGACTCTGGGAAGAGCCTAAGCATCTTGGGATCTAAGCTGAACCTATGAAACCTATGGTAGAATGGGCTCAGCATTGGGACTTAAAAGTTCTTCTATTGCAGTTAATGTTTTGATTCATCAAAGGGAGAGGTTGATCTCAGGAGATGTACAATGATATTGACTTTGTGAAACTGCAAATGCATTCCAGAGTCAAATCAAAGGAATCACTCATCACAATTCAATCAGAAACCTATAAAGGAAAGCTATTAGGCTACTTAATATACCTAACATGTGCTGAAGTGAGAAATCACTTTGATGATTATTAAATGAAAACAAAAACAGGTACAAAAAGATAGTCCCATTATGATTCTAACAGGTGAAAAAGCAATGCATTAAAAATATGAAGTTGCTAATAGTGTTTGTTATTATAGTGACAGCATCCTGTTGGTTGGGATTTTTTGTTTTCATTTTGGTCGAGGGAGACTTATTCTTTTATAACTTTTGTGAAATATATTATACAATCACTAATAGTGAAATTATACTCAAATTTTAAAAGTTTAAAATGAAAATATTATTTCATTTTCATTCATGTAATGACATTCCTTCTTGACTTATGTGTACCATCGGTGCAATAACAAAACATTTTACAGCTTTTATATTGAGGGGAATATACACATAATAGTAATAAGCATTGCATTTATTTCAGTGATTTATTTCAAGCAAAGAAAATTATGTAAATCATAATGTTCTTTGGCCATAGTTAATTTTAGAAATAAGTAACCAACCAACAAGTTGAACAAAATAGAACACCATTTGAAAATGATTTATATATTAAGTAAGCATAATCTATATGTTAACATATACATGCTTATGAAACATTTATATTATATTACACATATTTGTTGGTGGGTGCTGGAGAGTATTACCACATTTATATTATATTATAGTAGCAATAGGGGTATTTTTGAGTACTGCTAGATTAATCAAGGCACCAATTTTGACATAAGTTAGGAAACCTGCCAACAATATAGTCAAATCCATAATGGTAAACATTATCTTCTTCCATTTACACCAAAAATGTATTGCTCACCTTGCCTTGTTTTGTAGTATGACCCTGTATTGATTCATTGGTTAAAATGAGCTTTTATGACTTGTTTTATTTATTATTATTCTATAATATCATCATTCTTAAATTACTTTAATATGGATATCTTATATATTCCATTCATGTTTCATATAAATATATAATATTTACATTCTTAAAGTTAAAAATAATGTAAGATTGCATTAATCACATTTTTAATGCCTAAGTTCCTGACTTGAGACAGCATCGAAATTGTAGAATAATAATATATGCACTAATAAAGATTCTTTGCATGAAATTTAGTAAAAAAATATAAAATACTGGAAAAGTTTTATATAAAGCAGGTTATTTATATTTGTTTCAGTTGAACCCCACTCTTTCTGCTCCTCTTGGGAAATCCAATCTAACAAAATTTAATAAATACCTATACATATATATAAATGAAAAAAATTAAAAACATTGATGTGAAAGTATGTGACTCTCTAAGTGAAATATGTGGGTAATGACTGGAAGAAAAAGGAGCAGGTGAAAAATCACTTTCCAACTTCTCTCTTATAGTCTCAGGTTTTGTTTCTAAACAGAGAATTTTTAATCAAGGATCCAAGTAAATCTGTTATTTCTTTGCCATTGTAAAGAAGCTTTGTTGGTATATTTTTATGAGACTAGAATAAGAGATAGGCCCAAACAAGGACATGATTATTCATATACTTCAGAATACTCAAATTGAATGTCATTTTTCTACAATCTGTATTTGAAATATAAGTAATCTTATGCTTATTTTATTTGAAACACCAGTACTGTAATTTCTTATTCTTGTGGTTATTGAAGTTAATTGTGTTCATTGAAACCTATTGCAAGGTTATCCCAAGGGCTAATACTATAGGAATGTATACTGAATAAATTATGAGAGATACAGATAGTTTTCAACATGCTAATAACATTTCTGGCTTTATAGTGAACCTTGGTCTGTAGAGCTCCTTTAAAGCAAAACCTATAGGGAAACATAGTGTTAATGAGATTAATGTAGTGTTTGAATTCAAAAGGAATAAAAGAGACAGAAGCCTTTAAATACTTTATATCACTAAAAAACCACAAGGTAATATGCACCATATGTTGCATTTATTTTTAATTTTGCTTATTCAAATTGCCTTTCAAATTTGGGTATAATAATGAAGATTCAGAAAGTTCAGTCTTGGAGTTATAAGTTAGTGTTTAAACTGCTCTAAAAGTTGGGTTTCATTGAAATAGTTATGTAAGATGCAGGCTTGTAATAGCCTCAGAGTCTGCTTAGAGTCTGCTTCTTAAACTTCGATCTACTCTAATAGCAATTGTGCTACTAGTTTTCTTTAGATGTTATGCCTTTTGAGTGAATTATATATATATTTTAAATAGAAGTGATATGTCTAACCAAATGATACTGAGGCATATAGAAAGTCAATGTAAATACCTTTTATTTAGTGTTTGTGTTCTCAAATATCCAAACACACTTTTAGATTTATACCCAAAAATATGTGTTTATAAATGTAGGTATTATTTTATAAGTACTGAAAAGGAAAACCAAAACAATAAAAAAAAAGTAGTACATTTAGGAGAGGGGAAAAGGGAAATAAACATGGTAATAAAAGGAGACTTGACTTGGGTTGGTGAACACACCACAGTATATAAATGATGCATTGTAGAGTTCTACACCTGAAACCTACATAATTTTATTAACCAATGTTACTGCAGTAAATTAAAAATAAGTTAATAATAATAAATACACAAATAAATAAATAAATAAATAAATAAAATTTACAGATAGAAAATTAGTATTGGTTTCAATCATATATTGTTTCACATAGTATAAAGTAAACATCAACAAATTAAAACACATTTTAACTCTACTGTAAATATTTTATTAAAAATCTATTATAAACAAGACTTCCAGCCAAGATGGAGGCACAGGTAGATACACTGTGCCTCCTTGCACAACCAAAAGAAGGACAACAACAAATTTAAAAACAAAAACAACCAGAACTGACAGAAAATTGAACTGTGTGGAAGTCCAACAAGAAAGGAGATAAAGAGAAACATTCATCTTGACTGGTGGGGGGGCAGAGACAGACAGCCAGCAAGGCAGTAGATTGCAGACTGGATGGTCCCACTTTCACATGCAGATAAACTGGGAGGAACAACTGGGAAACCTGACAGACCTCGCAACCCAGGATTCCAGTGCAGGAAAATAAAACCTCAATCCTCTAATTGAAAACACTTGTGGAGGTTGCTGCAGCAGCAGGAGAAACTCCCAGCCTCACAGGAGAGTGTGTTGGAGAGACCCACAGGGTCCTAGAACATACACAAGCCCACCCACCCAGGAATCAGCACCAGAAGGGCCCACTTTGCTTCTGGGTAGTGGGGGAAGTGACTGAAAGTGGGGAGAGAGCAGAGAAAGCAGCACTGTTCCCTCTTGGACCACTCCCCCACATACAGCATCACAACACAGTGATGCTGTGTTGCCCCACCCCGGTAAACATCTAAGGCTCTGACCCTTACTACATAACAGGCACGCTGAGACAAAAAAAAAAAAAAAAGTGTCCAAAATGAAAGAACAGATCAAAGCTCCAGAAAAAATACAACTACACAGTGAAGAGATAGCCAACCTATCAGATGCAAGTTCAAAACACTGGTAATCAGGATGTTCACAGAATTGGTTGAATTTGGTCACAAATTAGATGAAAAAATGAAGGCTATGATAAGTGAAATAAAGAAAAGTGTACAGGGAACCAACAGTGACGGGTAGGAAAGTGGGAGTCAATTCAACAGTGTGGAACAGAAGGAAGAAAGAAACATTCAACCAGAACAGAATGAAGAAATAAGAATTCAAAAAAATGAGGAGAGGCTTAGGAACCTCCAGGATATCTTTAAATGTTCCAACATCCAAGTCATAGTGGTGCCAGAAGGAGAAGAGGAAGAGCAAGAAACTGAAAACTTATTTGAACAAATAATGAAGGAGAATTTCCCCAATCTGGCAAAGGCAATAGATTTCCAGGAAGTCCAGGAAGCTCAAAGAGTCCCAAAGAAGTTGAACCCAAGGAGGAACACACCGTGACATATCATAATTACATTAGCCAAGATTAAAGATAAGGAGAGAATGTTAAAAGCAGCAAGAGAAAAGGAGACAGTTACTTATAAAGGAGTTCCCATACGACAGTCAGCTGATTTCTCAAAAGAAACCTTGCAGGCAAGAAGGGGTTGGAAAGAAGTATTCCAAGTCATGAAAGGCAAAAACGTACACCCAAGATTACTCTATCCAGCAAAGATGTCATTTAGAATGGAAGGGCAGATAAAGTGCTTCCAAGATAAGGTTAAGTTAAAAGAGTTCATCATCACCAAACCCTTATTATATGAAATGTTAAAGGACTTATCTAAGAAGAAGAAGATGAAAACTATGAACAGTAAAATGACAAGAAACTCAGCTATTAACACCTGAACCTAAATTAAAAACAAAAAGAAACTAAGCAAACAACTAGAACAAGAACAGAATCACAGAAATGGAGATCACATGGAGGGTTATCAGTGGGGGAGTGGGTGGGGAGAGAGGGAGAAAAGGTACAGAAAATAAGTAGCATAAATGGTAGGTAGAGGATAGACTGGAGGAGATTAAGAATAGTATAGGAAATGTAGAAGCCAAAGAACTTATATATATGACCCATGGATATGAACTAAAAGGGGGGGATATGGATGGGAGGGGGTATGCAGGGCAGAGGGGAATAAAAGGGGAAAAATGACACAACTGTGATAGCATAATCAAAAAATATATTTAAAAAAATAAAATAAAATAAATGAATCTGTCAGAGAAAGACAAATACTATATGATTTCATTTATATGTGGAATCTAATAAGAATCAACTAGCAAACAAAACAGAAACAGACACATAGACAGCAGCCTGACAGTTGTCGGGAGTGGGGGATGGATAAAAGGACTGAGCAAAAGAGGAAAACCTCTGGACGTAGACAAGTGTAGGGATTGCTGGGGAAAGGAGTGGGGTAGGTAGAAAAGAGTCTAGGGGCTGAGAAAAATAAAAATTAAAAACAAAGGAAAAAAGCATAACTATTGGGGACAAGAAAAAAAAACTTAATAAAGGTGACAAAAAAGGATTTTAAAATAAAGTGATAAATCCATCTTTGTTCATAAATTTGTTTTATTGTACTTTATCAGAATTGTATTACCTCTGTATAAGTAATATTATGTTTTTAATGATTGGTTACATTAATTATCAGAACTTTCCCATAAAAATTACTATCAACATAATGAATTCCAGGAACCTGTATACAAGGGCACTGTCTGTGAGGTTTTTTTCATTACCTCTACCTTTATCAAGGTATAAACCTGTGGTTTTCTTTAAATAGCTATTTAGATATCAAAGAAAATTTTGACTAGAGGAAAAAAATAGGATGGGTAACCTCTTTCACTGGAAAGGGCAGGCCAGACATTTTTTGGGGGTGATGCTGGTGGTTATTATGCATCTCATGAATTAAATATTTGTGAAAATCTTGGTACAACAGCTTAAATATTCCCACTTCTTCCAGTGGCTGTATTGAAGCCTTGAGCCTGCTGTGGAAGATAATTATTATTGTTGCCAGTTAACTGCTCTCTCTATTTGTGCATCAACTGTAAAGGATATTTGCCCCTCCCCCAAAAAAATATCTCTGGCTGTTGCCTGGTGAGAGGGCAATTGTAAACAGCTGCTTTCTAGAAAGGTACAGTATCAGGCAGTGCCAATACATTACATAGTGCGGTACCACTGAGAAAATTGTGTGCCAGTAGGTAAGGGTTAGAGAAAGAAAAGTCATTAGAGAGAGGGAAAAATTGAGTAAAACAACAAGATTAAATATTCACTCTTCTCCTCTTAACATTTCCCCCAGTTTGTTTCTTCCAATTTCTCATTTATGTTTTTTTCTTTCATAAAAAGCGAATAGTCTAGAATATGGTGGATAGTATCATTTTCATCTATAGACATTTTTTTCTGTAATCAATTTAATTCAATTATCAAATAGCTTAATTCTTTCTCTTCTTTCTTAATATCTTTAATATCAAATCATGGAGTTGGAAAATTGGTGGAATGCTTCCAAATTAATCTCCTCACAGATATTCTGTGCCACCAAGAATCCCATGAATGACATGAAAAGTCTTAGTATACAGAGAGGTAGGGAATTTTACAAACATAAAAAGAAGGGAAAAAGAAGAAAGGGAAGAATGGAGAATAAGGAAAAGTATAACATCATCAAGTATATAAGTGCAACTATTATGATCTGATGAGAACCAATGCACTCACAAAGGTACATATGTACTTAAAAGTTATAGATCACATGTAATCCAAAATGGAGAATAAATGAGTGTGTGTAGTGTGTACATGAAGTATTTTGTGGAACTCAATGTTATATTTTTCTTACAATTTTTCATAAAATAAAAAACATGTTACTGTGGCTGGTGTGGCTTAGTGGATTGAGTGCTGGACTGCAAACCAAAGAGAACTCTCTTTGCTAAGAGAACCTACTAGAGTAGGGCTGATACAGGGGTTGGGCCTTCCATGGTGGAGGGGAGTCAAGGGTGTAGTCCGAATTGGGCCCACTTTCCTACTGCAAGGAGAAGTAGGCCTGGTAGGGGAAGGAAGGGAGTATTTGGGCTAGGTAGGAAGATTTGTTGAAGCTCTCATGTGTTGGAGTTGGTAAGAAATCACACTGTGGATAGAATGAAGCCGATATCCCCAATACAGTTGTAAAGGATTGCTTGTAGGGCTGCTGTGTTAGTGTCCACTAGGCCGTATCATCATCTGATTAATAAGAAGGATACGATTCCTACCCCTTCTCAGCCAATGAGTAGTTGGAAAAGATTGTTAGCTGTTACTAGGATTAGCTTTGTGATTAAAAATATCAAAAGGTATTTGAAGAACCAGTTAATGTTGGTGTCTGAGTATATATATCACATCTAGAATTCTAGGATGGATCAGGTTACGAATAGTGCTACTGGTATAAATAGCATAGAGAAAAAGTCTAGTTTGAAACTGAGAGACAGTTTCAGGGTCTGTATGTTGATTCAGTGTCAGTTAGAGATTATTGTTTCTTGGCTGGAGTAGATAAATATGGTAGTGGGAATTATACTAATTAAGAAGGAGTAAGAGACCATAGTTTTTACATAGTGGGGGTAGTTGGGGTGGTTTTGAATATTTAAGGTTGTTGCTAGGATGGGTATAATTAGAATGGTCATGTATATAAGTATAGAAGAGGAGAATAAGTTTATTACTTTTATTTGGAGGTGCACCAATTTTTTGGTTCCTAAGACCAATGGATAGCTCCTATCATTTAAAAGTGTGGAAAAACCATACTGTTAGGCACGGGGGCATCCAGTTAGCAGTTCTTGCATGCTTTTACGGTAAGTAAGAAGGTTTATTTTCTGTTGTTAGATTCACAATATAATGCTTTTGTTAAACTATACTTACAGTAGGGTATTCATAGGATTTTGGGGTTAGTGGAGATCAGTAGAAGGGGGAGAATGTGTATGGTTATCAGGGTGTTATCTCATGTGTAAGAAGGCAGGATGTTATTTATGTGGTGGGTATGATTGCCTCATTGGGTTATAATTAATATGTATAGAGAGTATAAGACTGTAATAATAATATTTAGCCCTAGGATGATGAGCGAAAGGTTAGACCAAGAGAATGCAGATATTACTACAAACAGTTCTCCAATTAAGTTGATAGTTAGTAGAAGAGCTAGATTAGGGAGGCTTGCTAGAAGTCATCAGGTTGCCATCAGAGGCAGGAGGGTTTGGAGGCCTCAGGCTAGGATCATTGTTTGGCTATGTACTCCTTCGTTGTCTGAGTTAGCTAAGTAGAAGAGTATAGAGGAGGTTAGACCATGTGCCATTATTAGTGCTGTCGCCCCCATGAAGCTTCAAGGGGTTTAGATAAAGATGGCTACAATAACTAGGTCCATATGGCTCACTGAGGAGCAGGTGACGAGAGATTTAAGTTCTGTTTGGCATAGGCAAATAGAGCTAGTTATGATTATTCCTCATAGGGAGAGTATTATAAGGGGGTAGGCTATAAATTCCGTTAGTGGGGTGAGACGAATTGTGATACGTAGCATGCCATAGCCCCCCAGTTTTAGTAGAATTGCTGCTAGGACTATTGAGCCTGCAATAGGGGCTTCTACATGAGCTTTTGGTAGTCATAAGTGGAGGCCGTATAATGGTATTTTTACTATAAAGGCTATTATACATGCTAGTCATAGGAGGGTGGTGTTTCAGGAGGTAGGGAGGGGCTTTAGTCAGTACTGCATCAGGAGAAAGTTGAACCAGTGTTCAATTCCCAGTCAGGGCAATGCCTGGGTTGTAGGCTAGAGGGCACATGAGAGGCAACCACATATTGATGCTTCTCTCCCTCTCTTTCTCCCTCCCTTCCCCTCTCTCTAAAAAGAAATAAATAAAATCTTTAAAAAAATAACCAGTCTGAACATCAAAAGTTTACTATATCTAAGTTTTTAAAGATATTTTAATGATTTAAGCTGAAATTGATAGTAGCTATAAAGACAAGAAAACTTCCAAGAAGTATTTTGAGAAACAAGAAATGAGGATTACAATGCATATTCATTGACTTATAATTTTGGTTTATAGTTGTTTTATATTTCCCTTCAAATTTTCCTTTCTTTGTTCAGTATAAATTTTTTTCTGAAATTCAACCATGTTCCAAACTCATCCTAAACTTAAGTACTATGGTGAACATCTATATACGGGAAAGTAATTACAATAATAAGAGCTGACACATAATGATTAATGACCATTAACTGTTTTCCCTCTTGTTATAACTCTTATGTGATGGGTACTATAATTATCCCCATTTTATAAATGAAAGAAGTCACTGAGTCACAATAAAATCATATCATTTTTCAGAAGTCATTCACTCTTTCGAAAAATATTTACTGACTTCTATATGTCAGACTTTATTTTAGGCAATGTCGAATTCTACAATAAAAAAACAAAATCTCTGTCTTTGGAAATTTTATGTGCCAGTGGTATGTTTATCTTTAAAAAATCCAAAGGTAAAGGCAAGGCGAAAGAAATTACTTTCAGGTGGGAAAATCTCAGGAATGTCTTCAGAGAAGGGGGTTATATTTGATGCGGACCTTAGACAATGACAATTCTTTTCATATGCATAAATAAGAAAAAAGCCTCACTGGGAAGAGGAATAACACTAGCACAGAAGGTATAAAATGTCAAAGGCACAATTCTAGACAAAGATCAGCTAATACTAAACGTAGAAGCAATGACAGGAAGCAATACAAGATAAAATTTTAAATGTTCAAATTACAAGATATATTTGTTGCATATTATAATTAGCCTTTAGCATAGGTTGGTTATTACTTCCAAAAGATCTATCTAGCTGAACTAAAAAAAAACTTATTTTAATAAACAAATATTATGAAAATAAGTTTTAGAGAATTCCTTAAAACATTTAAAAATAAATCTCCAAAGTGACATCAGCCAAGTGGCAGAATAGGAAGGCCCTACAGAAATACTGATTTAACCCTGATATATGGACCAAAATATCTTTATAAGGATTTCAGAATCCAGTTAAGTTAATGCCCCAGACAAGCACAAAGCCAAGAAGAGCTGCATTAAAATGAATAAGAACAATTTCTCTTTACCAGCATCAGCCTCTTTCCCAGGCCAGCACAGCTTAGTTCTGGGATCAAACGCCCCAGCTCATGATTCCTCCCTAAAGACAAGAGTTTCAGCTCTTGTGAAACTCCTGTGAAACACATCCAGTGTTTCAGCTTCTTAGAGGGCTTTCCAAGCAGGTAGTTTTTTTCTTGCCTCATTTGGAGTGCTGATAAAACTGCTGCAATTTGGATGCCTGGGTCCACTGAAAACAAAGGAAAATGAGGGTTGGCTTGCTGTGCTAAGCACTACTGGGCATGCTTAGGAGAAAGAGAAAAACTTAAGTCTTGTACCTCAGGAGCGGGTGAGAGGAATGGAGCATGCATTTAATGTTCTGGATTCTCAGAGGGCTGCCCAAGCAACTTATATCTGTCTTGCCTGATTTGGGTACTGACAGGGAGATGGCATACTTGGGCTTGCTACTGAGAGCAAGGGTGGGCCAGGTAGGATGCTACTGTAGATCCAGGGAACTGCAGTTCCACACACAGAGAGCAGATGAGCAACACTATAAGTTCCTAAAAAAGAAACAAGTCTCTCTAGTAGAGCAATTACAGCCACAGGTGGATGTTGCATACCCCTCAATATATATTTTGGTCATCTCCAGAATCTTTAGCAGAGCAGACTGGTGAGTCTTTCCCCTATGTGAAGCTAATCATAAAGACTGGAAATGATGACTGCTTTTCAAATGTGAAAATCTGAACACAAAGTTGCTAGACACACAAAGAAACAAGGAAAAGTCCCAATCGAAGAAACAAAATAATTCTCTAGTAACCTACCCCAAAGAAATAGGAGTATATGAAATATTTGACAAATAATTCAAAATAACCATTGTAAAGATATTCTAGGAACTCAAGAATTTGATACATGAACAAAATGAGAATATCAATAAAATATAGAAAATATATAATAGAACTGAACAAATTTTGGAGATGTAGGATATAATAATTGAACTAAAAAGTCTATTAAGGAGGTTCAATAATAGACTTGATTAAGCAGGAGAGAGAGCATCAGTAAACTTGAGGACAAGTCATTTGAAATTGTCTAGTCAGAGGAACAAAAAGACAAATGATGAAAAGGGGTAAGGAAAGCCTATGAAACATATAGGACACCATCAAGTGGGCCATTAGGCACATTAATGGAGTTCCAGAAGGGGAAAAAAAGAGAGAGAGAGAAAACGAGGTAGGCAGCCTATGTGAATTGACAATGCCTGAAAGTTTCCCAAATCTGGAGAAGGAAATGGACATTGAGATCCATGAAGCCCAACATACCTGAGTAATTTGAATCTAAAGAAATTCACACTGAGACACGTTATAGTCAGATTAAGTAAAAAACAATAAGAAAATGTAAAATTAGCAAGAAAAAAGTGAATTTCATTTAAAAGGAACCCCCCATAAGATCATCAGTGCATTTTTCAGCAGAAACCTTATAAGCTAGAAGGAAATAGGGTGATATTAAAACTGATAACAGAATTTTTAAAAAAGACTAAACTTTTCTGAGTACTATATCTGGCAAACTGTTCTTTAAAAATAGAGAAATAAAGGCTTTTCCAGATGAGCAAAAGCTTGGGGAATTGATTACTTGTGTTATGAGAAATGCTGAAGAAGGCCTTAAAGTTGAAGCAAAAGGAGATTGAAAGAATATGAAAGCACTTGGCAGTGTAAGGCTCTGGGCAAAGGTAACTATTCAGACAAACACAGAGTACTGCAGTCCTATAGCACTGAAAGATAATGAATAACTCACTTTTAATCCTAGCATAGAATTTAAAAGATAGAAATATGAAAACTATAACTATAAAATTACCTTAGTGGATACACAATATAAAAAATGTGATTTATGACATCAATACCAAATTGTGGTGGGAGAATAAAAAGGTTGACTGTTTGTATACTATTGAAGTTAGGTTGTATAGACTTGAAATAAATTGTTAGAACTATAAGATGTTTTATGTAAGCCCCATGGAAACGACAAAGAAATACCAAAAAGAAAGAGAAAGGGATCAAAGCAAGTCACTTCAAAAAATTCAGCACAACACAACATAAGACAGCAGGAAAGAAAATGAGAGACGAAAGTGATTTTAAACAAGACAGAAAATAATGAAAAAATAGCAACAATAAACCTAGTAAATCTTCCCCAATCAATAATGACTTTAAAGTAAATGAATTAAAATTTCCAGAAGACACAGAGTGTCAAAAGAAACATGACCCAACTATATGTTGCCTGCAAGAGACTTTAGATTGAAGGACATATATACGCTGAAAATGAAATGATGGTCAAAGATTCCATGCAAATGGTAATGAAAAAGCGCAGAGATGGTATACTTCTATCCAATTAGGCCTTGACTTAGAAATTGACCAGAAAGAAATAGAAAGTTATTATATAATGATATATTGGCCAGTTAACATTTTATAACAATTATATATGCTCCCAACATCAGAGCACACAAATATATGAAGTACACATTGACAGAACTGAGGGGAGAAACAGCAACATGAGAATAATACACTATTTTAATACCCCATTTCCAATAAAGATAGAATATCTAGAGAGAAGATCAGTAAGGAAACTGGGGACTTGAACAACACTATATATATCAAATAGACCTAACAGATCTAATAGAAGATTTCACCCAGCAGCCACAGAAAACACATTCCGCTCAAGTATACACAGAAAATTATCAAGGATAGCTCGTATTAGGTCATAACATAAGTCAGTCACATGTTCTAACCACAATAAAATGGAACTATAAATTAATGGCAGAAGGAAAACTGGAAAATTCATATATACAGGGGTAAGCAAAAGTAGATTTACAATTGTGGCTACACAAAACAGAGTTTATTCCTGTATTGTTATTTATGAATCATTATGTTATTTTCCATATAGATAACTGAACCTACTTTTCCCACCCCTATATATTGAAATTAAACAACACACTCTTGAACAACAAATAGGCCAAAGAAAAATACAATGGAAAATTAGAAAAAATCTTGAGATAAGAAAATACGAAAATAAAACACCAAAACATATGGGATATAGCAAAAGCAGTTTGAAGAGAAAAGTTTATAATAATAAATGCCTACATTATCTTCATAAAGGAAATTTGGACATTAGTTAGAACTCTGGTAATTCTTACATCATGGATTTCTGACTTATTCTGGTGAAACCTTTTCATAGTCACCCTCTAGAAAATCCCATTTTTAGAAAACACATTTAAGTATCCTTCTATCCTTGAAGGATAAGGCTGGAGAAAGGGTCAAGTCTATGTGTAAAAGCCCTTTTGTTCTTTAATTGCCCCAAAGATCCCACAGAGCAGTGTTTAAAAATTGATGATGGGTATGTAAATATAATAAAAATAATTGTTGTTAATATTGAGAATTTGTTATGGGCCAAATTTTTGCATGGTTTGTCCAAATGAATCCTGTCAATAATCTTTGAGAAATATACCATTACTTTTGTCATGTTATAGAAAAAAAGAATTATTAAGTAAATAACCAAAGATCACTTGCCTTCTGAGGGAAAGAACCAAAGTTTGACCTCAGGCAATCTCAAGGGAGTCTAGAGTCCACAGCCATAACTACTACTCTATGGACTGGCCAAGAACCTCACCTGGAAGTGAAGCTGCACAGCTGAATTTTCTGCACTAAATTATGTTTTCACTGAAAGAATGGATCAGATGAATTGGAAAATCGCTGTGTTTTCACTATTTTTCTTGAACCTGTAGATGGATATTTCACTTGAAAACATCACTTCACTATTGGGGAGGTCTTATTTAAGACAGACAGTAGTCTGGAGATTAATTTTTATGTATTTCAGAGTGTTTCAAGTGGAGTCATCCACTCCTGTTATATTTGTTAAAAGCAACAATCTCTACATTTAGTCTTCTGATTTGTACCCTAAGAACTTTCTTTAATGTATTGCCTCTTTGTTTATGATCACATGTACAATTATCTTAGCTAAGACTGCTATATCAAATTATTATACACTGGGTGGCTTAAACACCAATTTTTTTCACAGTCCTGGAGGCTGGAAGTCAGACATCAGGTTGCCAACATAGTTGTGTTCCATGAGAGCCTTTTTGTGGTTTGCAGATGGCTATCTTCTTGCTGTGTCCTCACACAGTGGAGAGAAGAAAAGAGGAAAAGAGGGGAGGGGAGGCGAGGAGAGGAGAGTAGAGTGATCAAGCTCTCTTATGTCTCTTTGTATAAAGTCACTAATCTCATCCTGAGGACTGTACTACCATGACCTAATTACCTCTTCAAGATCCTGTATCCTAAAGGCAACCCATTAATGGCTGAAAGTTTCAACATAAGAATTTCGGTGGGGACAAAGCATAAATATTAAGGACATGCAGCTATTTTCTTAAGTAAGAAAAGAAAGTGACTCAGAAGAGATAATTCCTTATAAGCAGAACAGAAATGTATACATGGCAAGTATTGTCTGCAACTTTTGTTCTCCTATGAAGTTTACTTATGAATTGCCACTTTTATAAGACTTGAGAAAGTCAGTCAGAAAGGGACTGAATTTCCCTGGGCATATAAAGTAAATAGTATGAGAAGAAATAATACTAAGGAACATGCATGAATGACTCATGGACCTGCACAACAGCATGGGGATTGTCTGTGGGAACGGGGGGGTGGGCTGGGCAGAACAGAGCAAAGGGGGTAAAATTGTGACAACTGTAATAGAACAACAATAAAATATTTATTTAAAATACATATTGATAGTCTTAAAAATAAAAATAAAGTAAAATTAAAAATAATCCAAATGCTCTAAGCAGATAATCATTTTGCTTTTAATACCAACATTATAAATCTGTGAAAAATCTGTTTCATTTGGTGTTGCCTGGGCATAATAGTATGTGTATTTAGGATGACTATTAGCCCTCCTAATGTAGTTTCTTGGATTAGCTCTTCTCTTGAAGGAAGAGGAATGACAGAACTGTCTACTTTTGATGAGCTGTAAAGTGCAATGTGGGAAAAATCAAATTGATGTTTATGTTAGGAATAAGTCTAGATATGTGGGCTGCACAACCAAGGAGGGGTTGTAAGGATGAACATTATAAGAAAATATACTTCAATTATGTCAGACTTGTCAAAATAAATTTCTTCAAAGCCTGTTTAGGTGCATACTCATTCACTGAAATGTTTGTAGACCATTTAGGACTCTTTCATTGCAAATCATAAAAAACAGTTCTGGTTATAAACAACAATACTATTATTATTTGGGGTAATGTCAGATGAATATTCAGGAAAGACTGGTATTGTAACAGAAAGAGTTATAACAGGAACAAAAGAGAAACTAGAGTAGTTCTGGGTGTCTGGAATGCAGAATGTACCTCCCATCTTATTTCTCTAATTCCTGCTCAGGAACTAAAGACCCTGGAGAGAGAATTTGATTTACTTGGCTTAGATGAAATGCTTGAATCACCAGAGCCAGATCTGTTGGAGCTAGAATTTACAGTTCCACTAAAAATACGTACAATGAGAAAGAAGCTCCCAAATTTGGACTTTATTAAGAGTTGAGAAGGGATACTAGGGAGAGCAAAAAATAAATATCCACTTCAACAGTCTTTCACAACTGAAGTGAAGTCTTCAAATAATAGCATGTAAACTTATAACTATATACCTCATCTTTTGTTAGGATCTTAAGTAAGACAGTATGGGGGGAGAGGTTTTCTTGCATTAGTTTTCTACGCTCTATAACAAATTACCACAGCCTTAGGGGATTAGACCATTACAAATGTATCATCGTATTGTCTGTATGTCAGGGATCTGAGACAGTCTTGTGTTGAAGATGTTGACAGAGTTGCATTCATTTCTGGAGGCTCTAGGACACAATCCATGTTCTTGTTTTTACCAGCAGCTGAAGACTTCCCACACTGCTTGGCTCATAGCCCCACTCCTGCATCTTTAAAACCTTGGGGATTGCATCTCTCTTACCATGACTCCATAGTCACATAACCTCTGACCACAGCCAGCTATGGTCTCCATTTTAAAGCACATATAATTAGACTGGGCTACCTGGATAACCCAGCATAATCTCCCCATCTCAAGATCCTTAATCTTAATCACATCTTCAAAGTACCCTTTGCCTTATAAATAAATTGATTCACAGGTTCACAGAATGAGCAAATACTGTACTCTGGGGAGGCATTATTTCACCTACTGTAGACCCTATCTTATAATTGAGAAGATATAACTTGCCCACTTAATGCAGACCCTATTTTTATAATTGGAAATGTATAACTTTGAGGAATTTAGGATTTATAATCTCTACCTGAATGGATTTTCTCTTTGATTACTCTCTTTTTTTATTATTCTTATTGTTCAAGGAAAACTAAACAAAATATTTAGGAAAACTCTAGGAGAGCAAAAATCCTTTGGGAAATATGTAGTACATGAAAAAAGTGTACTTTAAAAATTATACAAAAGTACAAGAAATAACTTTTCTAGGTGTATTGAGTACAGTACATATACAAGATCTTGATAAAACATGTTTGATTATGACAGTGACATAGTTGAGGAAATACTCAACTCCCCTCTCTTGGTTGCATGGAGCTAAATACCCTCATAACTGTGTGCTTCTGTTTAAGCAAGTTACCTTTGTATTTATCAGGAATAATTCTTCCTATAAAATAAATTATTGTGTAATGCTGTTCTGAACCAAAGAGAAACTACAAGAGGGAAAAGAGCACATTTGTATGAATTTTCTTTCCTGTTGTAGAACCCCAGTGAGGATATCTGATTAAATTAAGAAAATTATTTTAGCCAGGCTTTAAGCTATAAAAGTTCTTTCAGATGAAGGGGTCAGTATGACCTAGAATTAAAACTCATAATCTTGGGCTGGATAAGAACTCTAACTGTTTAACTGCATTAACCAAAACTGACAGTTTTACAGTTTCCAAATGGTTGCCTGTTGTGGCAAAATTGCCTGGTGTTTGCTGATTAATAGTAGACAACTTGGAGTTGTTAACGTTTCACGACCCAAGTATACTTAACTCTAACGTAATGGCTCTTTTCCTATTTCTCAACAATCTGTTATGAGGGGCAATAGTTTATAGAAAACAGTGAAAACTTTGTTCTATTTGTATTCTGGTTCAAAATCGAATTCTCTGCATGAAGGAAAAACTATTTTTAAAATTCTTATCACAGCACTCTGTTTATGCTTTTAATTAATCAATACATTCTAGCACTCTTTTGCTCAGGTTACATTTTTTTCTCTTGACATATTTAGAGTAATGTTTTGATCAGCCATTCTTTATAGTCCATTATTTTTCTTGTCTCTGATAATAATCAATTTTTTGACACTGGAAGTCTGAGGACGTCAGATGAAAGCCTACTGAATTTGTTGGATCAATGGCATTAGCAGCACAGAATACATACAAACTGGCATTGACACATCCTCATGCACTATCAGAACAGCTGCAAGTGTTCAAAGTAGCTGAAGTTACATATTCCATCTATTTAATCAAGTCTGGTGCCTACACATGTATCAAATTAAATCCTGTTTTCACAGTAATTCTCCCATCCAAGTACTAACCAGGCCTGACCCTGCTTAGCTTCCGAGATCAGACGAGATCAGGCGCATTCAGGGTGGGGTGGCTGTAGACTATTCCTGCTTTCCCAGTAATTCTCATATGTTATGACTCAGTATATAAGGGGATAGATTGGTAAATAGTTATTCTCAGCTTTTTTGAGAACCTTGGCATCTTCTGTTTTTTCTCCCTGAGCTGTGTCTCCCCAGCCTCCTCAAATTTCATATAAAAGATAAAGAGCAAACATCAGGAATATTATACCAGATATTGATCTGTTTCCAAAGTTGGAACAGATGTTATTTTGCAACTTTCAATTTTTAGTTTGCCTTTAAGTATTTGTAACTTCATTATTTCTCGATAATATTATAGGCTTAGAGATATAAGACCTAAGTTTATCAATTTATATTTCTACTTGCCTGGATGAAGTACAGTTTATTCCTATTGTCTCAGTGTGACTTTCAAAGCTTCCTTTCATTTTCATAAGTATCTTGGTTTGGATAATAATTTATATGATTGTTTATATCCCCACGATATGAAAACTAGTTCTCTTGTTATTTAAAAATAACTTAAAAAAGCAAGTTATTTATTGTGAGGAAGGACCATTTACTTAGCAATTAGGAGTAATGGCTTTATGCTTCAGTTTTCTCATTTGTAAAATAGGAATAATAATATCCACCTTATTGTTTTGTTATGGGGATCAAATTAGTTGCTACAAGCATCCACTTAGAAGAAGGCTTATGTAAAGAATTAAGTCCATGTTCTCTTTATTTGTTCTGCTATACATATGATATATTGACATAAGTTTTAAATGGTCATGCTTTATAATAAATAAATGTTTAATACATACAAATTGCACTGTGGCATGTGAAAAGCTGTACTGAAAGACATGTGAAAATGGAAGAATGGCAAAAATGTTAAAATTATTAATCATAAAATTTGAAATATCCATGTTTTACTGACATATTATATCAATTTGCAATAAAGAAATTAAATACTTGTTTATGCAAAATTCCATATTTTTACTATAAAAATAATAAGACTTAATTCTTATCTTGATCTGGGCTTTTAGACCTTGTACTTTATTATATATTCCCTACTCATTTGCAGCATATTGTACCAACAAAATAATAAGAAGATTAATTTCTATATTAAATAAAAGATTATGGTAATATTTTTAGTTTCTATTCTTATATGGATGACCAAGGAAGGTCATGATTTCTGGATAATTTTGGCTTCTCCTTAAACAAATATCTTTTGTTAGTACCCAGACTACAAAGTTCCTATGTGTATCGAATTGGCTGTTAAAAGTATTATAGTAACCATTTAAATAACTTTTTCCTCTTGTATATGTTATATTATGAGATTTTGACTGTTAATACCATTCTATACTCATGTGAATTATCCCAAGCAATAATAATTTAGTTTTTAATTATTCTTGGCCAAATGATAGTATCTAGAGCATTCTAATTGTTCTAAAATACTGTATTTTCCAAAGCACTGAAAAGCATTATTTTGGTGCATCCAGACAAGAAAAATCTACTGTGTAATTCCACTACAATGATCAATATAGCCTAATTTTTTCAATACCTGAAAAAAACAAAATATTTTTTTCCTTTATTAGTATTTTTTCATGGTCAAAAACCCCCAAAAATATATATACATACATATACATACATATACATACATATATACATATATATTATATATATTTTCTATTTTAATTAAGGCTCTGCCCAAAATGAAGATGAAAAATACAAAAATAGTTGGTTTTGGTATTATTTTAATCTAATTATTTGCATTTTATTATTTTCAGAAGCACTCAATTACTTTGACCCTAAAGAAGATTCCTATGAGTCCCACATAATTAGTCTGTTGTAGGCAATACCAATATAACTATAGCAGCTGATAGTTTATTTGTTTCAAGCTGTGCTATTATGCATTCAGCACTATTTCAACTTGTTGCTAACCTAGAGTACATTCAACTCTGTGTATTTGTTCAACTAGAATATCAGTATTAACTTATAACATCTATACTCTCAAACCTACATGTTTAGAAAAAAGTAAATTCAGCTTTGTCACGCAAAGCATGATTCCAAAGTTAAAATGCATAACAAATACAAATGTTAGATTTTTAGAACTTGTTATTTTTTTTTCTTTTTATACATTCTACTTTTCATCCTTTCTATTTTCTTTTTTAGGATTATTTTGAGAATTACCTTTAATTTTTATAAAATACCTTGAAGAACACATTGCAATTGAAAAGAAAGAAAAATAAGATGGATGTTACTTAAAGTAGCTGCTACCATCCCTATCTCATCAAAGAAATTTATAAATGAGTGTCAAAAAATCTAACCAGATTATTTGCTTTGTAAACTAGCCTCAGGGCTAAAATGCTGTGTGCTATTAATTTGAGCTTTGAACATTAATCACCTATATGTGTTTGACATAACATGGGATTGAGTAATTGTGTTGACAAGTCATTTACTTCTTATAACTTAGTGATTTAGACGCATCTGGAATCTTTCTGAGTTTATATTTATATAAGATATTCACACCATGGAGATTACATTAAGGGTTTAGAGATCCAGGACTACAAAAGAGCAAGAATGTAATCTCATTGTTTGAAAGGATTATTAAACCAAACATATTCCCAGATTATGATAGTAACCCTTAGAGTGGAACCAGAAGCAGGAAAATGGAACTGTGGTTACCCTGGGGTGGGGGGCAATTGGCAGAGACACTTGTAGTTTACGTATACATGAGGCTACATTCAAAAATAATTCTTCAGAGTCCTGAGTTAGTCATATAATAAAAGCTCTTTCCTTAAGTATTCCATAGTAAAGATAGGTTTTTACAGCAAATAGTGAAATTAGGGATTTTCAAAGAATCTGAAATTAGTATCATAATAGATTAGCAGCTCCTGAAAATTTTTGAGTTCAAAATATAACTAAGCTGTTGGCTCATTAAAGTAAATATCAGTTCAGAGTTTTGTGAATCACTAAACAATTGTTTTCAGCCCTAGGTAAAATCCCAGACTACTTTTATGTAATAATAAAATTTCTGAGGAAGATAGAAGCTAATTTTAGCTCTCATGTAAAACTCAGGCTCACATAGATGAAATGACCAGAATTTCACATTCCTAAAATAAAGATTATATACCCTAAGGTAGTTGTATTTGTAAAATTCAAATAAATGGTGGAATTAAACAGGGAGGAAAAAAATAATTGCATTGTTTTTATTTAGTGTTTTAAATTTTAGTTTTTCCTATTAAAGAAATACAAAATAAAGACTGACATATCTCATCCTAAATTATTTTAAACAACAAAGTCTACTAAAACACATAAGAAATATGCTATCAGGGTCACATCAGTTTAATGGATAAATTTGTTTCTCAACAAAACAAGGCTATTTTTTTTAGTTTGAAGACAGAGTTTTAACAGTGGGGCTCAATACATTTTCCTTTGTGTTTAATTCTATAGGGCTTAGAAATGAATTTGTAGTATTGTTTTTTTGAAATCTTTGGAAATAAAGGCACTTATCTTTTATTTAATGCCTTCATTCTTAGAAGCAGCTAGTAATTTATCCCTTTGTTCCACACTTTATGTCTAAAATTTATGTAACTAATACAACTGAAAGCCCTTGAAAAAAAGAAGTTGAGAGTCCTTGTAACATATGCTACTACCAGTATTTTCTCCTGTCTGAATATATGGCAAAGATATTCATTATGAGTTACAAAAATGAAAAAGACAAAAAAACAAAAAAACACAAAAGACTCCAAAGTCAATAGTGTTGCCAAGTTCATAGTTATTGAACAAATGCATATTTTAGAACTCCGTGGTCATCTTCCTTGTCAGAAAAGAAGATAAAATAATTATGACAATGTGAGAATAATTCCAGTCTCTGAGATGTGAAGTACGAGCGGGCGATGCATGTGTCGCTAGTAAAAGCTATTGCAGTGTAATGTTGGCAGGCATATCGGGACAGATTTGGACCGTCTGCTCAACAGAGACCTCCAAAAGATCATCAAGTCTTGTGATAACCATGATGTTTTCAGTATTTTGACAGCACCAGTAACTTAAGCCATATTTTTATCAATAAAAATATAACAAAAAGTCTAGATGTTTTACTACTACTTACCCTAATATATATCCTGTATAGAAGATTTGTTTTGTTCTGTAGCTATGTTTGTGGGAGAGCGATAACTCCAATCAATGACTGGCATTCTTGATACTGATATCAGAATTTGTAATAGTTTCTTTTGTCCAAGTGTGTATAGGGTAGCTATTATATAAAAGCTGTAAGCAGATCATTGAAACTGCTCTCAGAAGTACTACCTAATAGCATCTCAGCAGAAATTAAAAGGTGATTATAAATCAGTGCTTTAATGTTGATAAGGAGATATTTTGTCACCTTGTATGGGCTTGCCTAACAGGTCACAAGATGCTGCAAAACACTGTGCATTTATAAATTTAATTGGTAATTTAAAAAAAATGATTGCAGTAAAGCATTTTCTCCAAATTGAATAGGATAAGCAAAGACACAGTGATAAAAGGAAGTTAAGAGTGTTGAAAAGGATGCAGGTCTGACTGGAGCAAAGCATTTACATTGGAATAGTGGTGTGTAAGGGTTGATTTATAATTAAACACAAGCTATACTATGAAAGGCATAGGATTTCCAAGATGGCGGCATGGTAGGATGCAGCAGATTCTACTCTCCCACAACCAGGAAAAAAATCCTAGCCATTCTAGGTAGGAACAGAGCAAAGAGCCAACATTATCACGACATAAATGAAAATAGGAGATCACAAATTGTAGCGGACATTGAAAAACCCGACGGTAAGGAGACTATGTGGACCAGCGCGGGGACTAGGGAGGTTGCAGCTCCAGGCCCCGCACTCAGGGGTTGGATGCTGGGCTCCTGGGAGAGAGCTGAGTCATCCGCTCCCTCCCTGGCCAAACAGGGACTGAGCAGCA
>CM052541.1:71869257-71912788 GCA_028533065.1 Trachops cirrhosus
TTTCTCTTAATCCCTCTTCATTCTTCCTGAGCCTCTTTTCCTGTTCTTGCTCTTTCTGGCTGCTTTTTCTACTTTGTCCTCCAGCTTGCTGATCCGATCTTCTGCTTCATCGATCCTGCTTTTCATTCCTTCTACTGTGTTCTTCAGTTCAGAAATTGTATTGTTCATTTCCTTTTGCCCCTTCTTGATAGTTTCTATTTCCTTTTTCATGCTGACATAGTTTGTTGTGAGTTCATTGTAGTTTCCCTGTAGTTTCTGGTAGCTCATTGTGAGCTCATTGAACTTCATGATAATCATTGCTTTGAACTCAGAATCTGAGAGCTGAAGTGCCTCTATTTCATTTAGCATTCTTTGTGTGGCTTCCTCCTTTCCCTTCATTTGTGGATTGTTTCTTTGTCTTCTCATTGTTCGTGAGACTCTTCTTGTTAGCCTCTGCTTCTTAAATTGATGTGTTCTGACTCCCTGGGTTTATGGTGTTAACCTCTGTGATTGAATACTTGTGAGATTCAGTGGTGCATTCCCCTTCGGGTGTCTTGCTGTTCACAGCTTCCCCCTACTCTTTTTTTAATCAGTTGGAGGGGTAAGGCAAAATGGTTTAAGACAGCAAGAGAATATTCTATGATATTTGTAGTAGCAGCCAGTAGAGAGGAGACAGAAGATCCTTTAGCTATGTGTAGTGGTAATTGTTATCTTCCACCCCTCTAGCCACTTTTTAGAAAGGATGTAAAGAAGATAACACTCTTGTTGGGCAGGAAAGGATTGTGGGTTGCCTCTAGAAAGCCGTGAGGATGTGGGAAGTCAGATTGTGAGGTAGGGTGAGAGTAAAGAGTAGTGAATAGGTGAAGTGTGTGAGAGAATAGAGTTAACCACCACAGTACTAAAGTTCAGGAAACTGAAGTGGGCTAAGATCTGGGATGGGTATTGTGAAGTATTTAAAATTGTATATAATAGCTATTATTTACAGTAATATTAGAGCAGCAATCATATGACAGAATCTTTGAGATCTAGGTAACAAGATTAGAGAGTATTGAGCCTTGTTCTCAATAGAGAGTATTGTACTAATGGAATACAAATGAAGAACAGTAAATTAGCAATACACTATGAATGAGATAACAGGGGAAACCTATTAAATGATACAATATAACCAGTCAAGCAAAGAAGACTATACAGAAAGAAGAGGAATACCAAAATTCTGTTAAATTAAAATGTGTAAGAATAATGAAATAATGGTAATACAATTATGCAATTACTTGCAGGTTAAAAAAAAAGTAAAGCAGAAGATGGAAGGAAGAAGAGATAAATTTGGAAAGCAAGGGAGAAAGTTCAACACTAGGATGACAGAAAGAGAAGCATAAAGAATTGATAGATCTAAAAATAATAAGAATTGAAAAATAAAAGGTTACTTAAAATAATTAAAAGAAAACAAAAACAAACAAACAAAAAACAAAAAAAAAAGAGAAAAAAATCACACATATTGTTGGTTTCGGACTGGCCAAACAGGTTTTTCTAGCTGGCTTAAGCAGTCTGAAGGGTGACTGGATACAGTTTTTCTCTGTTCCCATTCAAAACTCAGTCAGCCTCTGGCATATTGTTCCTAGGGTAGACACGCATTCTCCCCAGAGCCTGTCCAGTACCTCTCCGAAGGGTCCTGAGTGTGGGGTCTAGGTCATCTTATGCGTGTCCTTGGGAGTGCCTGTGCCTTTTCCAGGTTCACGGGTGCGCACTCTCTGGATCCCGAGGGGTGCCCACTTCCCCCAGATTCCTGGGCCTGGGAGTCATAGGTCCTGGGGAGTGCCTGCACCTTTTCCTTTTTCACCACTGTGGTTTCTGAGACTTCCACCAAACCACACTCTCTCCGGGTTGGGGACATGGGTGCACAGGTGGGCGCCTGTTTTTGCACAGCCGGGCACCTTTGGACACACTGGTTGGGGTGGACACTTTCACCAGGGCTATGCGTGGGTGGTTACAGCCCCTGTGTGGGTGCCTCTCCATCCTCACTCCCCTCTCTGTGCCCTCCAGTAAACTGGCCTACCCCAGTGCTGCTCAGTCCTTGTTTGGCCAGGGAGGGAGCCGTTGACCCAGCTCTCTCCAGGGAGCCCCGCAGCAGACCCCGGATTGCCGGGCCTGGAGCTGCAACCTCCCTGGTCCACATGCTGATCCCTGGGCCCTTATTATCCCGAAGTAGTCTCCTTACCGTTGGGTTTTTCAATGTCTGCTACAATTTGTGATCTCCTATTTTCATATATGTTGTGATAATGTTGGCTGTTTGCTCTCTTCCTACCTAGATCGGCTAGGATTTTCTCCCGTGTATAGGAGAAGTAGAATCTGTTCTCTTCTACGTCGCCACCATCTTCCTCTCTCCTCATTTCACTTTTAATTGAGGGAAATTATTTCCTCATGTCTAAATGTAACATATTAGAGAATCTAGAACCATGAAATGACTGAAAAATCTCTAATTTTGAGATATAGCTATATAATAGATCTGTTACAATAATTGAAAAAAACACAACGGATAAAGAATAGGAAAATCAGTACTTTCATGCTCATCCAACTCAAAATAATGATTATTTGAATTTATAAAGATAAATAAGAGTTAACTATTATATTTTTAACTGGTGATTATGTGGGTTTTTCCACATATAATTTATTTCTATGTGTAACTTGTCTAAGTACAAAAACTCTTTACAGGCATGCTGATCATCATATACAGAAAAGCACTCTCCCTTGAGTTTGTGTCCAAATAAGAACTGAAGGAAAAAGTTTTCATGGATGTGGACAACACTTTGGGGATTGCAGGAGCTTGAGGGGAAGGTTATAATGGGAATAAATGGTCATGAGAAATAATACAATAAAAATAAATTTAAATAAACCTGAATGCTGGATGAGGTTGAATTATCATATGAAGAGACAAATCAAATTGTGCCCCCAACCCCAGGAATTGGATTCCACTTACTTGGAGATTATGATAATTTGAAAATAATTTATGTTGAATTTACCTATGTTTAGAAAACATGTATTTATACAATATTTATTTTCATAAATTATCATTGTGAAAATTTTTGAACATGTAAGTAAAAATATGTTTTAAGTTTCTCCCAACATTTTAAAAGTGCTACCTACAAAAATATACATGTGAAATAAAAGTCTTAAGGAAATAGCTAAATTATTTCTACTAATATTTTATTGGATTAATTTGAGCAAGTTATTAGTATAAAAATATAAAATGGTATTTCCTTTTCATGAATGCCTCAGTTAATTTGAGTATATATTCAGGATATACTCTGAAATTTATTTATCAAATATTAATTGAATACATACTACACTTAAGATGCTGTGGTAGGCCTGTGTTTTCTAATTAAATTCCTGTAGGAATTTAATTTAGTAACAAAATATATTTAAAAGTGCATGACAGAAAAGCATCAACAAAATACAAAAACAACCCACAGAATGGGAGAACATATTTGACAATACACCTGTTAAGGGGTTAATATACAAAGTTTATGAAGAATTTACAAAACTCAACACCTAAAAAGCAAACAACCTAATTTAAAAGTGGATGAAGGAACTGAATAGACACTTATCCAAGAGGACATACAGATGGCCAACAAACACATAAAAAGATGCTCAACATCATTAATTATCAGATAAATACAAATTAAAACCACAATGAGATAGTATTCCATGCATGTCAGATTGGCTATCATCAGTAAATCAACAAACAAGTGCTGGCAAGAATGTGGAGAAAGGAGAATGCTTTTGCACTATTGGTGGAATGCAGATCAGTTCAACCACTGTGGAAAACAATATGGAGATACCTCAGAATATTAAAAATGGGTCTGCATTTTGACCCAGTGATGCCACTTCTGGGAATATAGCCAAAGGAACCCAAAACACTAATCTGAAAGAACATAAGCACCCCTATGTTCATTGCAGCATAGTTTACATCACCAAGATATGGAAGCCTCCCAAGTGTCCATCAGTAGATGAGTGGATAAAACAACTATGGGACATTTACACAATGGACTATACTACTCAGCCATAAGAAAAGAAGAAAATGTTACCCTTTGTGACAATATGGATGGACCTGGAGAATAGTATGCTAGGTAAAATAAGCCAGTCAGAGAAAGACAAATACCATATGATTTCCCTCAAACATGGAATCTAATGAACAAATTGAACTAATAAGGAAAATGAGGAAAGACTCATAGATGGAGACCAGGATGACAGCTGAGAGTGGGAAAGTTAAGGGGTTAGAGGTTTGAGCAAAAAAGGAAAAAGGACTCATGGGCATGGAGAACAGTATTGTGATTGCTGGGAGGAGAGCTGTATAAGGGGACTGAAGGGTAATAGAAATAAATATGTTAAAGGTTAAATTAACAAAAGAAAAATAAAAACCTCATGGTTTTAAAAAATAAAAATGCAATAACAAAATATGTATCTTTAAGAAAAAAATAAGAATATTGCAATGGGAATTGGGAGAATGTAGATATGTTTATTTCAAATATTTAAACTGGGTTTTGAAAACAAGTTAAGATTAAATAAAAATAGGTGGTGAGTTCTGGCTGTCTGAAGAGACAATATTGTGTCATATTTGGGAGAAAGAGACACATATAGAGTTCATACAAAGCAGTGACAGGTTGTTAGACTCTAAAAAGCTTTGGTACAAGATTGTGGTGGACCTTAAATTCTGGATCATAATTTCAACTATTTTGATTTGGACAATTAAAAAGAAAAGATTTTTATGCTAAGTACTGAAATGATCAGAGTTGTATTTATAGAACATCGAGCCATTGGTGGGAGGGCTAATGAAGTACTGGCATTTTCACCAAGTTTTCATAATGAACAGATGAGCCGATGCTTCCATTAGATGAATAGCAAAGTGAACCACATTATTACTTTAATGTTTGTATTTTTTTCCTGTAAATATTGGTGAATGCTTTAAAAGATTCACTTTGTTTATTTGTCTAATGGTGAATTAGATGGATCTTGACCCCAGTTCCAAACTTCATATAGGGTATGAAGTGCCAAAGTATTTATTGGGAACCCAAAAGAAGAGTAGCAGAACTTGTTAAGGAAGAATTTGAAATATTGTCTGTGAAATTATTGCTAAATTTTGAACCAAATGTCATATGCAGATTTAGAACTACCTCTTCCTGACTTGGCCAAAACTTTCACAGTATGAATTTCAGCTAATGAAATGAACACCCCACCATATGCCAAAGCAGCAAAGTTTTCTGCTGGTATAGCCACTCACTGTTCAGTGGAATGGGCTTCCTTTTGCTCTGTCCATGTGCTGATCACTTGGTGGTCATCTCCCACTGCCTTATCCATCTGGTGGCCACTTGCAGATGCCCTCCTATTGCACCATGCACTTGCTAGGACTGTTCTTCCCAAAATGCAATGCACCTCATCATTACCACTCAAACTGTAAATTAAATATTTACTTTTCTCTTATTAATAGGGCCAAAACAAGTTTAAATATTGATCAAGTAGGTCATACAAACACTTCCATTAAAGATGGGGTTGATCAAAGTGTAACTGCAAAATACTCAACAAAAAAACATTAAAAAAAGCAAAGAAAGTACCTATTACATTTAAAAAAATCACACTTCTTTGTTCTTATACTCTAAATAGGCACTGCAAATACTCTGTACAAGTTATAGGGGATTGCTCTGGGTTATTGTGGCTATTAAAATCTTTATTCTTAATATATCCCTGTTTAGTAGAAATGATTAAATTGATTTGAAAACTACCCCTCCCTGGGACAAATACTTGTTTGAGGGGGTATCAAGGTGGGAGAAATAGAGAAAAGATAATGTGCTTCAGTTCTGAATCTGCTCTTGGTGAAGTAAAAGTGATAATGGAATCATGCAGTGGAATGAACTGAATAATAGACTTAAAAATATAACTATCACTCACAAAGTGCCTGTAAAAACCTTGCTCAGATATATAGTTCTAAAGGACTTACAACATTCTTCTTCAGATAACTTGACATTATTAATTTTGTAAGGTATCAAAAGTTATCTTAGAAGTTTGAAATAGGAAATTCCCCTACCTACAAATAGCAAGTACTTCAAACCCTGAAATAATTAGTTCAAAGAAATGATAAATAATGCTAAAGAAAGAGATATGATTTGCAATACTGTGACACATTTAAGAATGCTTTACTCTTTAGTATTTATAATTTTACAGCTCTTAAAATATTTTAAAGCAATTTATTTCACATGTTTTTTTCTCTAAAGAAATCACTCCTGATTACAGTGGCCTTGTAATATAGCTGGATATCAGGTATTGTGATTCCTCCTACTTGGTTCTTTTGTTTCAAAAGACTATTGCTGCGACTATTTGGGCTTGTTTATTTCTCCATATAAATTTTTGAAAGGTTTGTTCTTTATCTGTGAAATATTCATTGGTATTAAAATAGGGATTGCATTGAATCCATAAATTGCTTTTGGTTATATGGATATTTTGATGATGTTAATTCTTCAAATCCATGAACATGATATATTCTTCCATGGAACTGGAGAGCATTATGTTAAGTGAAATAAGCCAGGCGGTGAAAGACAAATACCATATGATCTCACCTATAAGTGGAACCTAATCAACAAAACAAACAAGCAAGAAAAATATAACCAGAGGCATTGAAATAAAGAACAAAATTATAGTAATCAGAGGAGAGTGGGGAAGGGGATATCAGGGGAAAAAAGGGGAAGGGTTGTCAATGAATATGTATAAAGGACCCAGGGACAAAGCCAAAAGGGGATAGGATTGAGGGTGAGAGGTGGGGGGGGGGTAGAAAATGGAGACTATTGTACTTGAAAAACAATAAAATTTTTTTCAAAAAAAATCACTCCTGAAAATGATAATTTGTATGAATAGAATTTATATAATCTTAAATATGTTAAACTCATTTTTAAAATTTAGACCAGAAAGAAATAACCTATTCTGAGAGAAAGGACTGAATTAGTTCTTTCTTAAAAGGACTAAGAAAACATGTATTTAAACATTGTTTTAAAACATGAACAAAAGATAAGTTTTGTGTGTGCAGGGATGGTATCAACTTTGTGCTTCCTGATGTGGAACATAGCTCCACAATATATCTATCATAGCCAAAATTGTCCTTTGTTCTGATGTCACATTTCTGATAAATACTGGTAATGAAACTTCCATGTATTTTGCTATTTTGTTTTATAATTTAAATAAAATTGAGATTAATTTATGATAGCCCACTATTTAGCATCCATTATCTAACAACTTCCTAAATAATCATTTTAATATTAATTAAATTATAAGCTGTAGTCACTCAACTGTTCATTTTTGAAGGTACTTACTACAATATAGCTTCTAAAAATGCAGGTATAACAGACTGGATATTTCAGTTTAATGCTTTGACATTGTTTCATTTGCCAAGCAAACACATTTAAAGAATACAGCATATATTTACATGCTTGTGTATCTGTGTCTTTCTAGAGTTTTATTTTCTTTTATTTAACCACCCTAGCCTTCTATTTCTAGACACTGAATAAAAAGGATATTCAAATATGCTTAGTATGTATGTAGAGACAATAAATATCTGCAGAACTTCCTGCCAGGGAGTTATTCTTGTTTGAACACCATTCTGATGTTTTTCTTTTCATCCAAGCCCAAGGTGGTACTGGTTCAATTAAATCACCTGGAGTATATATACATGTAAATTTGAATTGAGGGGGGAAAAAAAGCAGTAAAAGTGAAGAAGGAATAAACCCACATTGAGGCTTAATTTGCATATCAGTTTGATAATAGTTACCATTATACCCATACTGTATACCTTCATAGATATATATTTATGCAGAAGTATTAAATCACAACACTACACAAGTATGCCTTCAAGATAATACTGGCATTAACTTCCAATACTGACCATAATGAATTACATTGGAGACAAAGCATTTAGCACATGGTCCAAATTTAGGTATCTGTCCTCTCTCATTGCCGCAAGTACTATTTTTATTTGACTCAATTTGACACTTTGCTTTTCCCAGTAAATTATTTTGTGCATAACATTCATAAAAATAAGATTTTCTCTCTTTTCTCACATGTAGGCATATGTACATTCTCATTCCATCATTTGTGCTGTTTTTCTTTCTTTTTTTCCTCCACCCACACCTTCCACATTCAATTCTCCCCCTGCCCCCATTGTCTTTGTCCATGGGAACTTTATACATGTTCCTTCATAAACCTTCCCATTCTTTCCCCAGTTATCACTATCCCTCCTTGCTTCTAATTACTGTCAGTTTGTTTTTATTTCCATGTCTCTGGTTTTATTTTGTTCACTTGTTTGTTATGTTGAATAGGTTGCACTTATAGGTGAGATCATATGGTATTTGTCTTTCATTGTCTAACTTATTTCACTTAGCATAATGCTCTCAAGTTCCAACCATGTCATCACAAAGGGTAGGAGCTCCTTCTTTCTTTCGGCTATATAGTATTTCATTGTGTAAATTTACCATAGTGTTTTGATCCACTCATTTACTGATTGGCACTTAGGCTTTTTCCCACACTTGGATATTGTAAATTGTGCTGCTATGAACATTAGGGTGAAGAGGTTCTTTTGAATTGGTGTTTCAGGGTTCTTAGGGTATAATCCCAGCAGTGAATTGCTGGGTCAAAAGACAGTTTCATTTTTAGTTTTTGAGGAAATTCCATACTGTTTTCCACAGTGGCTGCACCAATTTCCATTCCCATCAACAGTGTACTAGAGTTCCATTTTTTCCACAACCTTGCCAACACTTGTTTGTTGATTTGGTTATGCTGCCCATTCTGACTAGTGTGAAGTGGTATCTCATTGTGGTTTTAATTTGCATCTCTCTGATGGCTAGTGATGCTGAGCATCCTTTCATGTGTCTCTGGGCCCTCTGTATGTCCTTCTTGGGGAAGTATCTGTTCAGGTCCTTTGCCCATTTTTAAATTTGATTGTTTGTCTTCCTGGCATGGAGTTGTATGAGTTCTTTATATATTTTGGAGATTAAACCCTTGTGTGAGGTATCATTGGCAAATATATTTTCCAATACTGTTGGTTCCCTTTTCATTTTGCTGATGTTTTCTTTAGTAGTGCAGAAGCTTTTTATTTTGATGAAGTCCTATTTGTTTATTCTTTCCTGTATGTTCCTTGTTCTAGGGTATATATCAGTGCAAATATTGCTACATGGAATATTTGACATTTTCCTGCCTCTGTTCTCCTCTAGGATTTTTATGGTGTCATGATTTATATTTAAGCCTTTTATCCACTTTGAATTTATTTTGGTGTATGGTGTAAGTTGGTGGTTGAATTTCATTTTTTTGCATGTAGCTGTCCAGATCCCCCAACACCATTTGTTGAAGAGCCTATTTTTACTCTATTTTATGCTTCTGCCCCCTATGTCAAATATTAATTGACCATAGACTTGGGTTTATTTCTGGGCTCTCTATTCTGTTCCATTGATCCATTCATCTGTCTTATGCCAATACCAGAGTGTTTTGATTACTGTGGGCCTCTAATATAGTTTAATATCAGGTATTGTGATCTCTCCTACTTTACTCTTCTTTCTCAAAATTGCTATGGCTATTCAGAGTCATTTATGGTTCCATATAAATTTTTGAAATGTTTGTTCTCTATCTGTGAAATATGTAATTGATATTTTAATAGGGATTGTTTTGCATCCATAAATTATTTTGGGTAGTATGCACATTCTGATGATGTTAATTCTTCCAATCCATGAACATGGTACATGCTTCCATTTATTTGTGTCTTCCTTAATTTCTTTTTTCAGTGTTGTGTAGTTTTCTGAGTACAAGTCTTTTACCTCCTTGGTTCAGTTTATTCCTAGGTATTTTATTTTTCTTGTTGCTATAACAAATGAGTTTGTTTCTGAAATTATGTGTATCTTTAATAGCTTGCAGATTTACCTAGTAATTTTTTGTTTTGTTTTTACTTTTTCATTGATTTTTATGTTTGTTTCTATTATTTTATTCCTCTTAGTTTTTTTTTTTAGGTTTGATTTGTTGTTTTTATTTTTTTGAATTGGTAAAACTTATTTGTTTTCCATGAAATAATTTAGGCTATATATTTGCATCTAAATACCATTTTGACAACATCCCTATATTACTTTTTGTTTTTATTATTTTCTGTAATCATATATTTGCTTTCTGTAATATACATATTTTTAAAAGTTAAAATTGAATTGAACTTTCAAAATATTCTATTTAGTAATCTAATAATTAAATCAGAAACAATGGCTTTTACTATTCTATTTTTGGAATGTAAATATATGTCCTTTGAGAGTTATTATTTGATTATTTTAGATGTGTTTTATGGATACCTGAAAACATATTTTAGAGTTCATTGCTTGATATGTATCTTTTTTATGCAAATTTTCTGATTATGTCTTTATTTTTTGGTCTATTTTTTCTATAAAACAATGGGAGAGATTATGAAATTTCACAGACAATTTTATTTTTACTTACTCTCTCAAGATATGTTTCTTGAGTCTATATGTCATCCACTCTCCTAATTCTAAGAACAGAGTAGTGAGCAAAACTCTGTTTATAAAGCTAATAATGTAGTGCAAAAGTAGACAAGGAAATGAACTTTCCAACTGCCTTCTGCTTATAGTTGGCCAACAGAAAGGTGGACTAGAGGGTAGAAGGAAGACTGGAGGTCCAGAGGAAGAGAGACAGTAGGGTATTTCTCTTCCTCTCTTTCATCAGGTGCTACTCCAGTGGAGGCTGCATTTTCTCCATGGTTTCAGCCTGATCAGTCATTCCATCAAGGTTCTCTACCTTCTGCCAGAAGGCCTGAGCTGCTAGGTGTATTAATATAGCTTTTTCTATTTATCCCTCCAAACTTCAGGGTTGTAGTGCCTTCCTGTAGTTATAAATCTTGAGGTTGCTTTACATTTCCTATTTGTACTTTCCATTTGTCTAATAACTTTGAAATTATTTTTATATAAAATAAGCACAAGACTTTTAACTCAATATTTGGAATATGAGATAAATTTATAGCCAGCTGTTTAACTTTATCTTCATTTTAAATAACGTAAGTGTACTATTAGAGAAAGTTCTTCATTTGCTTATTGGGTTAGTATATTTTCTACCCAAATAATTGTATTTGTGATACTAAATATGTATATTTACATATTCATGGACTCTTTGTGTTCTGATTATATTTCATTGATATGAGTAATCTATAAATCTCCATTTAGTTAGCCTCCACTGCTAAGTGAATTTATCCATTTTCTGAGGGTACCAAGTTACATTCTTTTCAGATGTAAGATACAAGATACACAATTAAAACTGTTAACCAGTAGAGTATTTGTCATTTTTCAATATCATGATTCTGAGTGCAGTGTGGTTCAGGACTTTTTTTCATTGCTTAGCTTTGAATGTCCTTAATAATGGCTTGTCTCTTAGGTGATGGTTATCAATAAATGGTGGTTATAGTTTTAGAAGTCACATTTTAAGCAAACAAACAAAACCCAACAAAGTAAGGCAGGTATTTCTTCTCAAAAGATAACCTTTGTTATCTTTGGGACCCAAGTGTATCTGCCTCTAATCACAGCATCCTCACCAGAATGGAGTCCATGCCCTCCTTGCTTCTTCACAAAATGAACTTCTGATCCAACATCTGAGGCAGTTGCACATAATGCAATGCCCATGAAATGTGCTTATGATGTGTTACAAGAGGTTGGCAAATGAACGATTATAATTTTCAGGCTGTATATTATGAGGAGTGTTCTTCCAGATAACATGAGGATTACCTGGACAGAGGAAAAAGATTTAAAATGTAGAATGTTAAAAAGTGTTACAAATGTTTGTCACAGTGAGACTGAGAAAATAATCTGAATGAAAGATATACAGAGTGTCTAAAAAAGAATAGTGGCATTCAAGATCAATAAAATTATGGCAATCTTTCTAAAGTGCTTGTTAATTACCAACTCAGATAAAATTCTAGGAGACATCAGATTTTATAATAGTAGCTACTCAATTATATTTTCTTTTGCTTATCAATTTGGAATGTGACCTGATATTTGGGTTTTTAATTGTTTTTAAAAAAAGTGTTTTATATGCTCAAAGTAAGGCTATAAACCAATCTTAATTGGTTGTATTACTATTTTTATTCTGCCATTCAGTCATTAAACATCATTTTTAAATGTCAATTCTTAATAATATTACATTGTGACAAATAATATGATGTGAAATAAAAAGCAATAATTCTTACTGATGGCAGATTAGTAGACACATGGTCACAAGGCCGGTTTTTAGTTCTATTCATTTAGTACATGGTGGTACTTTTGTCCAAATATATCAATATTCAAATAAGATACAAATATGAAATAAAAGTTTTATGACACATAATTTTTCTTGCTAACAAATACATTTCCAATGGGACTTGTGAAAGGTGTGAAATACCCCCCAGAAAACATTTCAATACTAAGAGGAAAATGAATGATTAAAAAAAGTTCAATTTTCCTACTTTGCTACCAATGATTTACTAAATCTACAATTTGTCTCAACTCTGCTAATTCAGTTTCTAGTGATGTTATTAAATATTCTATAGAATTAATGTTTAAGTGACCTGGGTGTTTTCTTAGATTATGCTGTATATTTTTAGGTATTCATTTAATTAAAAAATATTTTATTTATTTACTTTTAGAGAGAGAGGGAGGGAGGAATAAAGAGAACGAGAGAAACATTGATCAGTTGCCTTTTGCATGCCTCCAATGGGGACCCAGCCTGAAACCCAGGCAAGTGCTATGAATGGGAATGGAACCAGTAACCTTTTGGCTGGCAGGGCAATACCCAGCTCACTGAGCTACACTAGTAAGGGCTTCACTGAATTTTGTTCAGTATTTTTATACACAGTAGCAGAGTTGATTGGACATTATTTGACTGGAAGCTATTTCTACTGAGGCAATGAACATTACCACTATGCTAAACAGTATTTTCTCATACCCTGCAGGATGTTCAACCTGCAGCCAAGGATGGCTATGAATGCAGCCCAACACAAAACTGTGAATGTATTTAAAACCTTTTTTCTTTTTGCTCATCAGTTTTTGTTACTGTTTGTGTATTTAATGTGTGGTCCCAGATGACTCTTATTCTTCCAGTGTGGCCTGGAGACATGAAAAGTTTGGACACTCCTGCCATAAAATATATTGCCACTTGCCCCTGCTTTTATATGATCAGATCTTTTCCAATTGTTAGTAAGACATAATGCAAATAAAGCACCCAGGTGAAAACACATTCCTTAGTTCTGTAAGAAGACCTGTTTTCCAATGTATCAACTTTAATCAATGGTGGTCTATAAAGATCCCCTAAGAAGTTTACCATATTTTGCCACCATGTACAATGTGCACTTTTTGCCCAAATTTTTGAGGGAAAAATAAGGGATGTGCATAATACATGGGTATAAAGCTTACATACTCTAGGTATAAAGGTATAATAATCCCATGTATAATGCACACTATATGTGGGTGTGCACTATACACAGCAACATATGGTACTTTGCTGCTCAAACTTTGCACACATAATGCTCTTTGTGTAAACAGTAAGACTTTACTAAGTGTTCTTTATGTTCTATGTAGAGGACATTGGTTTGGTCAGTACACATATTTATGTATTATCTTAATGACCCCTGAGTGATGGATTCTGCTTAACTTTTCCAAGATAACTACATCTCTGTATTCATGTAATGCCATCTGTGATGGTCACTTGGGCTCATTCTCTAAACACTAATTTTATTTAAACTAATTAGGAAAGAGATGAAAATAATACTTTTTATTTAATTCTTTTAAATTCCTTATAGAAGTACATTGCTTTTTCCCTTTTTAAATTAAGATCTCTTAATTTAGAAATCAGTGTTACAGAGTAAAATAACTTTCACTGGGAGTCATGACATGAGAGTAGTTATCCCAAAATTTTTCTTAGTATTTAGATTTAGGATCTTAAATGTTCACAATAGTGAATCAATGAATGAAGATAATAAGGATACTAGAAAGGGAAGAATTCGGGGGAATTAAACTAAAAGTTTTAATCCAAGGGTTTTTTCTTTTATATTATTTTAAAATATTTAAGCATAAGCTTCTAATCTATGAGCTTGGTTATTTCATTTAATACTTCCCTGTGCTGAGAAAAATAGATGATCAGAACATGTTTGCCAAATTGAATGATGATCTAAACTAATGTTAACAACATTAACAAATGTTATCAAAATCCTAGTAACTAAGATCTTTCTCTTAATGAAATATAAAATATTAGGATATGAAAATGTATTAAACAACACCCCCAGGAATTTCAGGGTTTCATAGACAGTTTAATTCTATTTCATTTTATGATCCTTCGCAGGTTGAGTGGCTGGTGGCTCCCCTCCAAATCCTTACTCAAAATGATCCAGGAACTTCCCATTATAAATACTTGATCACTTAGGTCATAATGGAATGACAAGAGTAGAGTTAATAATGCAGTAGGTTAATGGCCATCTATAGAAGTAATGTATATCACATGTTATCATGTTATGAAAGCAAGGATTGATTATATATTTGATTTCCTACTAGACTGGAACTTTATGCAGATGGGTCTACATTATTGTATTCCCAATGTGTAGGACAGTGTCTGCTACATAGTAGGCTTTATTCACATTTGATAACTAAAGAAATGAATAAAAAATTAAAGATTATGCAATGGATTTTAATCCTAAGGGAAATTTTTTGAAAGAAGTAAGCATGTCCTAAATTAAGGATTAGAGAAGATACTGTTACAGAATGCAGGGGGGCCTGGAGTGATATACTATTACCAGAAGGAACCCCCCAGGTCCATTATGTCTGCCGCCTTATAGGAAAAACATCTCTCAATGCCAGAGATTCGTGAAAAGGAAAGGAAATGTTTATTTAATGCTGTACAGACTTAAAGTAGTGACCTAATGTCTTCATCAAAATCCCAAAGTCCCTTAAAACACCCACAAACACACACAGTCCTTCCTTCCCCCCTTTGCCCAGTCTGGGGTACCGTATCTCAGGAAAAGAAATAGAAGTCTGTGGCTCAGGCAGCCCCCAGTTGTTCCCAGTAATCCATCTTGGCTGGTGGGACTCCCTAGGTTCCCGGCACCATCAGCTGTGTCATCGGGATCTCTGCTAAAGACCGGTGGTGGTTCCCCACTCTGGCAAAGCTGAGTGGCTCTCCTTTCTATTGCCACAGCCACATGGTTCTCTGCAATGTCCCAGCTGAGTGGTCCTCTCTGCACAATGGCCGTGGGAATCCCCACTCTGGCAAAGCCGTATGGTTCTCTCTCACAGGGCTGTGGCCCTCTCTCTGCAATGGCTGTGAGGAGAGGGTGGTCACCACTCTGCCAAAGCCGCATTGTGGTTCCCCCTACTAAAGCCACATGGTGATTCTCTCTCACAGGGCTGCAGGAGTCCCCACTCTGCTGAAGACCGAGTGGTCCTCCATTCTGGCTAAGCAACATGGTTCTCTCTCCTCAGTGGCTGCTGAGTCTGGGTTTAAATCCCTGCGCCAATCTTCCTATGCAACCCCATTTCCGACTCCTCCCACAATCAGCTATACCTGCCAGCACTCTCATATCCTTCCAGCTTTACTGGGCTGCCATCGTGAGTCTGGGCAAGCATGGCCCCATGTCATGGAGCCAATCTTCTCCAAGCTCCCTGCAGGTGCTGTAACTCGGGGGACCTGCCCCCCAGTTATGTGTTGGTGGGGAAGTTACTTCCATTCCCCTGGCTAAGAGCATGGCCACAGCTATTTAACATATCTATGTAACCAGTTAAAGGTTAGAGATATGTTAAATGACCACACCAGAGGTTAGCTGAAAGCTGTTGCTATGCAAAACAGCTCTCAATGGCCCTGCTCCATTTGTCCCTTCCCCCAACTCACACCTGAAGAGGGAAGGGAGGAGGACATCTTATATGTCTTTCTAATATTTTCTGGACACCCTGAGTTCTGGGCCCCATTCCAAATCCCTATTTGGGGTCCCCCTCTTGCCTGCACCCTGTTACAATATGATTTGCATTCTCCATTGTTTCTAGGACATCTTGATTAAAAGCTCTGAAGCTAATAATCATGCACAATCAGTATTTGGAAAGTTAAGAAAAAGAAGAAAAGTGAAAATAAAAGGAACTGATTTTGAAGTATAATAGGGTAAATATGTTTAATAAAATAATACATTTTTTAGTTAGAAGAAATCTTAAAGATATCATTTAGACAAAAGGAAAATTTGATTCAGAAATATTCAGTGACTTCTTGAAGACATATGAAAAGTTAGTGGTAGAATGAAACAAAAAAGGATGACTCTTGATTCTCTGAATTTTTCATCCTCTAGACTTTCTTGATTCTTAATCTGGTGCTCAAACCCTGACTAGTGTTGCATCGTCCCACAAACAGCAACAGTGTTGGTTTGATTCTCTAGGTACATGCCTGGGTTGCCGTCCAGGTCACCAGTTGGGGACATGAGAGAGGCAACTGATAGATAGATGTTTCTTTCACATATCATATTTCTCTCCCTCTCTTTCTCCCTGCCTTCTCTTTCTAAAAGTAATAAATAAAATCTTTAAAAATAATCAGGGCTCACCGTCATTATCCTAATCTGATGCAGGCTCAGTTTACAGCTCATCTCCTGAATATTTTGAGAAAGGAAATTACTTTAAAATGACTCAATCAGACAAGTACAAAATATGTTAAACTGGGACTTAATTTTTCCCAGGTTGCACACTTAGTATTATAAAAAGGTTTCAACCTGACAGAACTTTGAAGAGTGTTGAAAGCCCCAAATCCCTTGTGAAATATGATGTCATGATTCCAATTCATTCCAAATTTAATGTCTAAATCAGAGCTTTAGAAACTTTTACCAAAATATGTTTTGCCTGATTTCTGATTCCAGGTTAGTTGAAAAGAGCAGCATGCCTCAAAATTCTTAATATCTGTAAGTGACCATCCAAAATTGAAGAAAAAAATATCAGTCCAGTCCAAACAAAGGTGAACCCAGGCCAGTTTTTGGAATAGGCCATATTTTCTTTCATGCATTTGTTTTGAACTGTTTCCTTTTCCTCATAACTTTCCCAGAGTCTACCTTACAGCTCTTCACTGATCTCCTAACAAACTGAGCACCATACCCTTCATATTAGTAACCCAACCTTAATGTTTACTACCCCCATATTTATGCCTTTGCAATGTTTTTTCTAATCCAAAATAACATCACTTTCTTTACACAGCTGTATTTCTTATATCTTCACTATTATACTCTTTGATAGCTATTAATGAGAAAAAAACAACAAAAACCTCAAGGCATAGTCTAATGATATCATAACCCCATCCACCACATACCTCCTACCCCCAAACATCATATTTTAACTCGACTATGCTGACAACTTAGAGTGATGTTTAACTGGTTTTACTATGTAAAGTGATATACAGTGTTACAGATGACAAATGGCATACCAGTGCCACCACACACACAGGCTTCTCTTCCATTGAAATTTGCCTATAGGGTAATTTCCCTTATGATGGTTCTGCTGCAGGGGATGGGATGGAGTTTCTATCAAGATTATCAGATTTTAGTAAACTACAGAGGTTTGTGATTCACCTTCCTCATTACCCCAAGATTTGTTTAAAAATCACTCTTCAAATATGGTTCTCCATATTGTTTATTTTTCTCTCCATCTACTTCAGAAATTACAGGTCCTTTAATTAAAGTGATGGTTGTTAAATAGAGACCTGGAGACAGTGCCACAATGGGCTCCGGTGCTCCCACCCACGTGTGCATGTGTGTGTGTTTCTGTGTGCCAATAGATATTACACTTTAAGAGGGGTGGACATGTGGCCATTGGTTTTTATTATTTGTTTACCATCATTGCTGGTGATAATATCCCTGACACTTCAAAGCTTCTTATAAGAGGGTCTGGATCCTTGGGAGTATCTTGTAGTTTGATTTCCTTGTAACAAAGTTATTTGACACATTCAATAGGAGAGCTCTCAAAGATTACCTCCAAATCAGACCTGTTGTACATAATTGTGCTCCACAGCTAATACTGTTCAAAACAAAAACAAGGAAATGCTGATAAATCATCAAAATCATAACTTCAGAAAAATATATTAAACTGCCATTTTTGGGGTTGATTTAAAATAATTTTTACTATATGTAACAATATTTTTATTATAAATTTTAGACTATTAATACATGACCATAATATTATCTGGTACCCCTTTGCTTTGAAATCTAATTTACTAAATGAAAGTTAGAATAATTCTGTGCTTAGAAAATTGTATATTTTAACACTAAAAGTAATCAGTCCCTGTTTTCAACACACATTTCAAAATCTATTTGCACTGTCTTCTGAATTTCTCTTCCTCCACACATCTTCCCACTTTATTCAAGATTTCTTGCATTTTCTACTCTGATAGCTCATTTTTGCCACTTTTATCTAAACAGTGGGATAAGCTGATGCATAGATATTGCAGTTAGTTGGAATTTTAGACTGAAACCCTTTGCCTTTAAAATCAGTATGAGTATGAAAAGCACTCGGAGATGTGTTAGCCATTCTAGGATTCTATAATGCACACTGATGTGGATATGGTAGACCGAACTTATCTAGATTGATGTTCAGTGCCCTATATCATTGGATAGGCCCATTCTATTTTCTGAAGTGCTATGTCACCATCTCAAGAAATGTTTTGGACATGTTCTTTAAAATACTTATTGTCATTCAACTTTTGTAAGATTAAGTTTTCAGGGCAATAATTTACAATCTTTTATCTCATAATATTAGGTTTTAATATTCCATTCTTGTTTTGTTATAGTGCCAAAATATTGCTTGATCCTAATCACAACCACTAGTACAAATAAACTCAATGAAAATATTAGTAGCTGAATGATTCCTCTTCATCAGAAATGAACTGTCGTGCAGTACTCTAGGGTACTGCTTCATTTTCTGCTCTATCTGAAAAGTAAATTGAATGTCACAGTAGTTTCTTAAACTGAGTTGATTTTATTAAAAATTAAAAATACATTATATTAAATCTGATTTACATGGACATCTGAAAGTATGCCTTTATGTGAACAAAGGAATAGGTTTTGTATAGCTCAGTAGGTCTTATATTAAGTTTTAAATTATTTTTCTTGTAATTCACTATTGTTATTGTATTCAGAGAATCTTAGAAAGTTATCATATAGTTAATTTTACACATACCTACAAGTCCCAATGGATTAAGTATTCAAAACTCTTTAACCTACTGAATAAGTACCTGTTCTATTTTTTAAAAATTTGAGATTGCCTTATGTTAAAGTTTGACTTCTATTGACTTTTCAAGTCATTTAAATTACCACTTAAATTCTTACTATGTTATTAGAACACAAATGAAATGGAAAAAAGTTCTAACTGACTTAAAATGTAGCATGAATAAAAGGGAAGCCAGAATTAGATCTGATATAATATGTTTAGAAAAGTTAAATACATTTGATAGGCAGATGATAGCTAACTAGCTAGCTAGATAGATTGATAGATAATAGATAGATATAGATATTGATATAATATGCTAAGAAAATGGAAGGAAGGGAAATAAGGAGCATAAGATGTAGGTAGTAGATTTAGATAGGATGGCCACAGCATTTCTTGAAGTGAATGTAGTATTTGAAGAGCCAGCCATTTGGTTATCTGGGAAAGAACACTCCAGACAGAGAAAGCAAGGGTAAAGGACCTGAGAGGAGAGGGATGCATGCTTAACTTATTTAATAAACGGCAAGGGGATCGTTGTAGCTAGCACAGATAGTGAAAGGGAGAGTCATAGTAAATGACTCCAGGATGAAAACTGGGCTCAGTTAATGTAGGACCTTGCAGACCTACAAAAGGACTTTGGCTGTTACTAGGTGAAATGGGAAGTGAAGATTTTTAAGCAGAACAATGACATCACCATATTTAAATTTTAATAAGAAAATTCCACTTCCAAGGGGAAGTACCAGAGATGCTACTTACCCTTTCACCTAAAATAATAACAAAATTAACAAAATATATGAAACAATAATTTTCAAGATATTGGACATCAAGTAACAAAGAAAGTTGTTCCCTTTGTAGTCATGAAACAAATGAAGTTAATCCTCTGATTGTCCAGCTGTCATACAGGGAGATTCCCCCAAAGGGGACTCTAACTATCTCCCTGAGTTGAAGATAGAGAGTTGGGAGGCCATGGGGGAGAAGGCAGCTGGTGTTCACAGGAAAGGGAGAATGGAGATCCTTCTCTTATTCAGATGAGAACATTAATGAGCACATACTATGAGGAAACTACACAAGACCAGGTAAAGAGCTACCTATAAAAATTAAAGTAAAAAACTAGACAGTTCATATAAGACTGGGAATAGTGTCTGCTCCTACCAACCAGACTAGAAAACTTTGTAATTCATAGGTTATCACATAGTCTTATCCGAAGTATTTTGTTTTAGTAGTCCAGAAAACTTTGTCTTAGAATAAATACTGTTCTGCCTCTCCCCTAAAAAAGTCAAGGCTTAAAATAAAGATCAGGAGGAATCAAACTATATCCCAATAACTATTCCAAAAACCAAAATTGAAGAACATTTATAAATATCTAGCAGAGTAACAGTAACAGTGTAAAATCACAATTCCTGACATCCAATCAAATGTTGACAACAATTCAAAAAGGCAGGAAAATACCAATATTGATGATAAAAATCAGATGAAACTAAATTAGAAAATGGCATTGATAAATAATGAGCATATATAGCTATTAGAATAGCTATTATAACTCTATTCCTTAAGTTCAGGAAACTGGAGGAAATATTAGATATAAGTATCTATATGAAAGTTATAAAAAGACATCATGGAAATTCTACTTCTAAAGTTATAATGTTAAAAATTATGTAGTTTATTATAAGCTCTATTACATAAATTAAATTAAATAACACTTCATACCTGTTTCCTAATAGCAGTTGATTGCATATGTGTGATTATAACTATATTACAGTAACTATATGGAGAAAATTTTAAAAATCTATGAATAGCTGAGAGGTACATTGTATTCATATTGGTAATTGTATTTGATGTTCAAAGTGTGCAAAGCCCGACCTTGTTTCAGTGATTCATTATCAAATAATGGTTCAGTAGACAAAGGTATGGTGGAGACTTTTGAAATGAAGCAGTTTACCTGGATAGCTTAGGCTTTAAGAATAGCGTGAAAATAAACTTTAACTTCAAACTGGTTATGCAGATTATACTTCTGTTACTTTTGTGTTCATTTCAACCATTTGGTTAATCACGGGAATCACTGGATGAAAGGTATGCTGTAACTCCAGCTCCACTATGCTGTATTTAAAAAAGTTAAATAAGTTTGAAAATGCTTAACTAAGGTTTTAAAAGTAATGTGTATTGTATATTTATTATATTTGCATGCACACAAACACAAACTATGAGTGCAGATCAGTACATTTTCACAAACTGACAGACCTGTAACTGTTACACAGGCCAACAAATAGACCATTACTGGGACACCTGAATGTGACTCTGCCTCCTCCCAGTCACTGTCTGCCTGGGAGCTCACCACTACCCTGCTGCTTCCAGGAAGAGAATGGCAGACAAGTGGAACAAAGCAGGGCAAACCAGCCAATTCCAGCTGAGATCAATTGATTACCCAACAAATGAGTGAGCTTAGAATATGATCATCAGAGCCACATAAGTAACCTGCACTAACCCTCAGCAACCTCATATGCAAAACAAATGAATGGTTATATCACTGAAATTTTATCAATGAAGAGATACATATATTATCTCTATCTCCTGGAATACTATATAATACAGAAGTAGAATAATGAAGTTTGTTGCATTAAAAAATAATAGGTTCAGGCAGTAAAAGACAAATACAATATGATATCACCTATAAGTGGAACCTAATCAACAAAACAAACAAACAATCAAAATATAACCAAAGACATTGAAATTAACAACAAATGGGCAGTCACCACAGGGGAGGTGGGAGGGGATATTGGGGGAAAAGAGGGAGAAGTGCTTTCAGGACCATGTATAATGGACACATGGAGAAAACCAAAGGGGGGTAGGATTGAGGGTGGGAGGTGGGGGTGGATGGGGTGGCAGGAGTGGCAGGGGGAAAAGGGAGACAACTGTACTTGAACAACAATAAAAAATAATAAGTTTACATACAGAACTCTGATGATAAGGTAACAATGAAAGAAAGGAACTAACCAGCATTTGTAGTCTTCTTAACAGTGTTCTTCTTAAGATGCTATTCTTAGCCACCAAGTTAAATAGCTTTAAAACACGGGGGCTTACTAAAGTAAATATGCTTGATTCACTTAAAACTTGAGGATGCCAACCCAGAGCCAGAATGAAACTATGTCTGCATGAGCAAAGAGCAGGAAGTACTGAGTGATTTGGGGATGAGTAAAGTTTCACAATATGGACATTCAAGGGAAAAGCAAGTATTTTGATTTAACTTAGAATTTGGCCCTTATAAAATCATAACCTGAGATCTGTCACTCTTTTTACCCTGATAATAATGGCCTATCAAATTAGTTCATCCCTGAGAATATTTTCTGATATTCTGTTTCATTTTCCTAGATTCCCCATCCTAATTAACTTCTATTTGTTTGTTTTCTTCTATTCAGAATAAATTTGTTAATAATAAAAATGTTTCATGTGAATAGAATTTCATACTTTGCATTTTGTTAGTTTTGTATTTGTTCTATTAAAATATGCTAAATGACTAGATGAATTAAGATTTTTCTGAAGATGAGATCATTTATTAGATTGTCCAATGTCAAAGAGCAAGCAAGTGACAGAGCCGGTATTACAGTTTAGACATTTTAGCTTCAAGTTAGTGTTATTTTGTTCAACCACAAAATATGGTTAGATGATAATCAATTAATGAGTTACTTTTTGGTATAATGTGTTTCCATTTATTCAGGAGATTGTAACCAAAGTTGTGAGTTGTATAAGGAAATTCAGATATCTATGGATAGGCCAGTGAAAGATTGATATTGGACAATGATACCTGTCAATGGTTTTAACATTTTTATCATTCAGGATAGTAGTGCTGGCTGCTATCATAAACATCCCTAAACTAGAATTATCTTTATACAATCAAAGTTTATAGCTATGTGGTTCAGGCAGTTCCTCTTTAAATTTTGCCTCAGTGTCCTGGGTCATCCTATCTTATGATACTGAAATTTTTAAAAATATATAACAGTAGAAAAAGAAAAATATGTGGATAATCTTACAAATGGTTATATGACAAGGCCTGGATCGTTTCTGTCCACATTCATTAGGGTCGAGTCACATGGTCTCTACCTAAGTACAAGGACAGCTAGAAAATGTAGTTTTGCTACCTATCCAGGAAAAGAAAATGGTATCAGTTAGCATGTAGCCAATCTCTGCTGCCATGTCACCGAAACATGAAAGCAAGTGTATTAAATGGAGAATAAAGCAAGGTGGTATAAAAGAGAAAAAATAGTGAGTCAAGTAGCATGGAATGAGAGTGAAGAAAGAGAGAAAGAGACACAGCGAGAATCAGAATCAAACTGAGATGCAGGCCAACCTCTGCTATTTTAGTGAGGAGAAATTGGAAACTGAGCTGAAAACTATATGTGTGCCTGTGTCTATGAAGGGGTGCATATATCCTTTCTGATTAGTGTTTTGGGTTTCTTTGAATATATTTCCAGAAGTGGGATTGCTGGGTCAAAAAAGTAGTTCCGTTTTTAATTTTTTGAGTTAACTCCATACTGTTTTCCATGGTGGCTGCACCAATCTGCATTCCTACCAGCAGTGCACAGCTGAATAGACTCCTAAGTTTTCCACTTTTCTTTTAGGTCTGATGTGTCCTCCTTCTAGCAAGCCTCAAGCTTTTATAAAACATACCCATTTGTTTTCTTTCATGAGCATCTTTTGAAGTAGGTGGTAACTATTTTCAGAACACATATGCACTCATAATGTAGAGATAATATCTAAGAAAAATATTCTAGGAATAAAAATTCCATGCATGAAAAAATAAAAAATATACCACAAATGATTACTTTCAGTGACTGTTTACATAGCAGTCCCTGAAAGTTGGACACTATCAGAATATCCCATAGGCAAAAATTGAGAAGATGTGGTTATACATATCCATATATTAGTATTTATACATATCCATAGATAGGATATGTATAAAGGAAAATGAGATTAAGACAATAAAGGAAAATGAGATTTTGGATTATTTCCATGTTTCTGATTTAGGTGATTGAGCAGAAATTAGTTAACTTCATAATACAAAAAGAAAAGCTGTTTTGGGAAAAACAAGTTCAGCTTTGATATTATGGAGCTTGAGGTAAACATAAGCATCTCAGGAAAATATTAAAGTTTACAAAAGAACAGTAAAATAAGTTGTAACTCAGAAGAAATAGTAAGCAAAGAGTAAGGGGAATGTCACCATTTAAGAAGCAGAAAGAAGCAAGTAGTCAAAGTGACTTCAGTATCATTCTGATATTTTCACTCTTTCACAAATCCAGGCTAGTTCTGCTAGTCTTTGGCAGCTCTGTGAAATCTTATAATGGTACTCCCTTACTTAAAAGAACTTTTAAGGCTTCTCATCATTTACATGATGAATTTTAAATATCTTAGAACATTAGTGAGCCTGGACCTCAGTCCCAGACGAAGAAAGCCACAGGAACGAGTAAAAATGTACATCGTTTTGTATGCTACATGTTGTTTTAGTCAAGTCAATCAATAGCAGCTGAATCAACAATTTTATGTCCGTATTTTACTTGATATGCACAGATGTGCATTCACCTACTAGTAAAACATATACGCACACACACATCAGTGTGTATCTCTCTCTCTCCTTTTTCCATCTCTTTGTGTGTCTTTCTTCCTGGAATGTATAATAGAAATTTCACACTGTTCAATTGGCCATGGTGGCTTCTTTTTTTCTCTGAAATCTATGACAGTTATGAAAGTTATCTGAATGTATTCTTCATTGAATGTTAAATATCAACTTATTTTGTGTATTTATAAACTATCTCATTTAATGAATCTTAGGATCCTTGATGCAGACACCAGCCTGCAGTGTCCACATCATTATGCATGAAATGAGACATTCACATGATTTACTGAATCTGGTGGAGGAAAAGGGACAGCATGGCTTTTCTCTTAAGGGGAGCAAAAGCTTCTGCCTCCACCATGACAGGCCTTTATTGAGTTTCTCCGCCCATTACATGATGGTCCTCACTTACTATGCACAAGTTCACTTTAGGTGGTTACCTTTTACAGAAAACAAAGGAGCCAATGCTGCTAATCACATCACAGGAGAGGGATATTTGCAAATGAAAAGGCAAAAGTGGTTGAACCGGGTACACTCATCCTTGGAAGGTTTAGCATGGATTTTAGGAAGTTACTTTGCAGTAAATGTCCTCAATTCAGGGTGAGAGAGTTTTAGCAAAAAGCAAGATTCAAAGTGGCCTAGGCACATTGCAGGCCTGATTCTCCATGGGAGAACCTATGCATGGGCGTGGGTCCTGTGCATCTTCCAGTGGGAGCTGGGCCCAAGTCACATAGAATGGTCTCCTACAGATCCTGAACATAGAGGTTATGTTTCAGACTATGCTTATATCTAACATTTCTTAAAATTCTTCAGTCAGTCTCTAGTGCTTGACTGATTGATAAGTTTCAAATACTTTGCATGGCAGACAAGGTCTTTAGTAGTTCACACTGCAAAATGCCACTCACTCTTAACCCGTCCTCTTCCAGCTTTCCTCACCAGTCATGATAAGCACTGACCATGCTAAGTTTGCGGGGGAGGTTTTGGGTATGTGTCTCTTATTTTTCTTTTGTTGTTGCCTAAGTCTAGAATGTTTCTTTCTTTTTTCCTGGTAATCTTCTGTTCAAAATACACAGACTTTCTTCTCCCAGATAAAAGTATCCTCCCTTCTTTTGCCTTCCACCTCATCTTGGCACAGCCACATATCTCATATTATGGTTATGTTTTGTGTCTGTCTTCTCCTTCAGATTGTGAATTCTTTGATAGGGAAACAGGTTTTTAACTCATCTCTCAATCTATAGGGCCTATTTTACTGTCATGCAAAAAAGATACAGCATAAGTAGCTATGGATAAAAAAATAATAATTTTTTGATGTCTAGCAAAGTACCTCATTCCAGGTCTTAATCAGAAGTAAGGTGATAGAAGTTAGAATAAGATGTATAAAGCTATCAAATCTTTCATGAAGATGAAGATTTGAATCCAGTTCACTCTTTTTAGCAAATAATCTTTCTCAGCAGACTTGGTTTGTTCCTACTCTAAACAAAAATGGGTGTATATGAGTATCACTATTTCTAGTGATACTAGTATGTTCAATAATCATGCATATTATGTCTTTAATAGGATGCTAAAAAAGGAACTCTAAAAAGACAGAAATGTACAAAGGGGACTCCAAAAAAGGAATTATCTTCTGTACGGTGGGCCCCATAGTATAGGCTTCCCTCATTAGATGAATGTTCTAGGAACCCATCTGTATCACTGGACCAGCTGGTGTTGTGAGAGGCTGTATTCAGCTTCAGTGAATTTTTTTGAAGAGTCTTTCAACGTGTTTGCCCATTTCATCATGGGTGATTTATGAGCACACCTGTTCACACCACACTGAGTGTTCAGCAGTTTTCGTCCAAAAATGTCATAACCCCAGGGACCACCCTCTCTATTCACCCACTCTCGTCCCAAGCAACTTCTTTTTTTTAATTTCCCTGCGTGAAAAAAGTCCTCAAAGGGAAATGTTTTGATGATGTGGAAGAGGTGAAACAAAAAATGGCAGAAACACTGTATTGTGACCATCATGGGATTTGGGCAGATGGAAGAAAAGTCACGGAGCCATTGGCATGTCTGACATACCTTTATTCTGGGGTGGGGCAATCCATGCATGCTTTAAGCTGGGTGTCTCCCTGTGTGTCCCCATCCCTGTCACACTGCATGTCACCTGTCCCCTCTCTCCCAGTGGGAAGTCCCAACTCCCTAATACACTAAATACAGACAAAGCTGGCAGGGAGCCAACAGATATTATGCAACAGCTTCAGAATACACATGAAAACCCACTCAAGGCTATGGGAACCTTTTCTCAGACCCAGTGTCAATGCTATGACAACACAGGTTATCTTAGTTATCCAGACATCTGGGTGAGGAAGTCAGACTGCCTTTGTTTACCATACAAACACTAAAAGGCATCAAAATTTAATGTGTTCAAAAACTGCTTTGAGCAGTGGAAAATACATCCTGATAGGTGTATTGCATTAAATGGAGAGTACTTTGAAGGTAAATGAAGTTTAAACATGTAAGAGTAAACACACAAATTTTTATAAATGAATTCCAGGGTTTTTTTTTTTTGGCCCAATGTCATATTATTATTTTGTTAGGGTTCTTCCAATTTTTATCTAGCAACAAACTTCTTTTTCCTAATGGTTATCTTCTTCAGGACTCTAGTTTTAAAGAGAATAATCACTAAATTTTTCTGATGGAGCCCAGGGAAAACAGGAGATCAAGAATACCATCATTTTGTATCTCCCCCATACATTATACATATACACATATGCACAACCTGGTGTTCTTTGAGGCACTTTTGCTAAAATATGAAGAATATACATGAAAATACAGAAATATATAAAAAATTATTCTTCTAGACAAGGGGTGCCAAACTCATTTTCATCAGGGTCCACATCAGCCTCATAGTTGCCTTCAAAGAGCCGAATGTAATTTTAGGACTGTATAATGCAACTACTCCTAACAGTTAAGTGAGAGCTCAGAGCTGCCGCCGGGTAGAAACAAAGTGCTGGGCCGGACAAAACAAGGTGGAGGGCTGGATTCGGCCTAGGCCTTGTGTTTGCCACCTGTGTTCTAGATGTTAGAAAATTGAACGAAGACAAATCTTTTATAGGAAAGCAGCTAACAAAATAATTGCTGGAATTGGAATCAGAAAAATGTATTGATAACTTGGTCTTAATGTCCTATAGTTATACAGCCCTTATAATTTACCTCACCTTTTTATCCTCAATTGTGAAATCTTTCAGATGGAGGTAATGATGTCCCTACATGGTTCCTATGAATCTTAAATAAGAGGACAGATGTTATTTGTAAATTACAGTATATTATACTAACATGAGATAATATTTTCCATTATTAGTACTTAGACAATACAGTTTCAATTATTTATTTATACTTTTGTGAACATTTGAGGACCATGATAAGGACATAATGAGAGTTATCCCTTTGGGCTACCGAGAGCATTGCCCATGTCCTTTCAACACAAGAAGAAAATTGACATATGGTAAGTTATGGGATCATAACCTCCATTTGCCTCTATGAAGTCAATAATTCTACCAATGGATTAGAAATACCCTAATCCACAAAGTTAAAAGAGTGAAATGTTTCCTCCTTACCACCATGGTAGTTATACCCTGTTGAATGACTACCACATTAGCTTCAGCTAGATATCATTTGTACAAGAGTACAGGACTGAAAGGCATTTGCATTGCTCAGTTCTCTTCAAGGGTAAATGCATACACTTTTAAAAATTAGTCTTGGTGAGTCTATCTTTATAAGCTGAAAGCAGAAATAAAGTGTTATATTTGAGGTCTGTTGTTTACTTTAAAAAAAACAAAAAGGTGAAAATAGTGGAAGATCACAGATACTAAGAGCTAAAAAATAAATAACACATAAATGATATGAAAATAAAAGTGGATTGGTTACTAATAAGTGAAAAGAAATAAATTAAAGGAGTCTGAAGTAGATCTGGGATTTTTCATCATGCTTTGGTGAATACCATACTCTGACACACAACTTTTTTTGTTTATTTTTAAACTTTAGATATGGAATTCAAAATGACATTCAAGGAAAACAGGAAATGGCTTCAACACTCTCCTTTTTATTTTCTAAAACAACAAAAATGTAAAAACATTTTTCATTAACCTAATTGAGAAATGCAGTTAGAGGTAGTATGAATTTGACCCATTCATTTTCAAGAGGAAAGATGTGGTTTGAACAGGAAACACACAGAATAGTAAGAGCATTCTCCTAAGCATTTTCAGAAGAAAGTCTTTAGTAGAAAACTCTGGCAGTGAAGTTTTCTATAATACTTTATAAAAAAGTCAAGGGCCATATGTAGAAAAACAGATCTATACTTTACTTTTCCTTTAGATATAGGATAAATGATCTATGTGAGTGAAGCATATTGCTGAAAAAGTTTTTAGTAAAATTGGTCATTGAGTAAGTATTACTACATAGTAAAGAAAAGAAAAAATGGAAATCTAGGTATGATGTCATATTCAAATTGTATAGAACATATTTTATGAGTAAGCCAGGTGATAATAGACTCATTTCACAGAGGAGAAACTCAAATTCACAAAAGTAAAATATGTAATTTAACGAACTGTCAAACCTTGTACTGGAAAATAGGTATAGGTAGTTGAATCTGTGAAATAGGCATATGGGCAGGATGCTGAAAGAATGTGGAAGTAAGACAAGTCAATCTGAGTGGCTTGTTTCAAAAATATTTACCAAAGGAAGGGTGACTTCTGAGATGATATTTTAAAATACGAGTAAGAATTTTCCAGGTGAAGAAGAGGTCACATTACTTGTAGCATGGAAATAAGTAACATGTTTAGGGAACAACAAGTTGGAGACCTTGGATAGAACAACAGCAACAAAAATACATTAAAGAAAAAAATAGAGGTTTGGAGACATTTCATTGACCTCGCATATTTCTTTACATCTAAGCATTAACAGATAATTTGCTCAAATGTATTAACATTCTTGGATATTAAAGATCGAGTATGTCTCCCTTTCCAGAGGCAACCCCAAATAATAATGATAAAGATATCTCCTACCCTCCCTGGATAAGATTTGCTACATTCCTGGGTAATAAAGACTATGTCTCTCCAGAGGGGAGAATAGGCAGATTTTGACTTTAAGAGTTTCCTGAGCTCAGGATTCCTCTGCTGTGGTAGATACACAGTTTGGGTGCAAAGTCTACCAAGACCCACCTCCACATCACCCCAGTGAGCCTTAAGGGGAAAGAAGAATTGAATTGAACAAAAAATTCTTGCTGCCTTTTATTCCCTGATCACTAACATGCATTTGAGCTCATTGTCCCCTTGGTAGCATAATCCGTGGAAGGATGGTGAGCCAAATTAGCAGTTATCATCATGCTGTTGCTTGGAAACTACTAGACCTTTTAACAGTAGGTCAGGGTCAGGTATGAGATAAGTAAGATAGGTTGGATGAAAAGGATATAGTAAACCAAACCTACATACGTCTCTTAAACAAAGCCAAATCAAAGTCTGCTTCTACCCACAAATGAATCTAGTAATATGGAATTGTGAGTTTAAAGAGCCTCATTTAGTTTAAATGGTATAATTTCATATTATTTTTGGGTTTAAGTAACCTCTATAGCAACTTGGATTTGCCTGGAAAAGGGCTAATATTCCCAGATCTCTTTAAAATAGCCTTGAATTTTACAATAACATAAACAGTTTCAGCAAGGACTTTGGGAGCTTTAAAAATATTTTCTCTGGAGTTAGGAAAGAATGAGCTATTGCTCTGGTTTTATTATGTACTAATAAGTCAATTCTACAGTATGAAAATTTTACTACATAACATGCCTATTCTGAAATTTGATGTTGAATTCCTTGAATTGTTTTAAATTGATTCAAGAGAGTATACACTTTTATATGGAACACATACAAAATACATTGGCAATATTGTTTTGGTGAATAAGAGTTATTATTGGCCTTTCTGAAAAAATGTAATTAGGACACATAGCTTTCTTGACACATTTGATTTTATCACATCAGTCTGAATACAGGTTACGATTAATATTGTTTGTGCAATTTTGGTGCAATCATTATTTAATCTTTATTCTATGGATGTTTTGATAATACTATACTACAAGAAACATGCATTTAGAAGTTCACGATTACTCATTTTACTCATTATATGAAATATAGGACTTCTACATGTAGCTTAGATTTCTTATCTTCAATGGTCAATCTGGAGGAAAATATCCAATGTAGTGCAGTTATGACACTATTTCAAGGAGTAAATTCATTGAGCATACAGTGAATATACACAAGTTTAGAAAGAACCTCCTATGTTTTTCTATATAACATATTTTGTCAGTGTATGATCTGATTTATTAGGATCTCTTCTTTTCTAATAAAATACTCTCTACCCTAAATGAACAAGAGCTCTGAAAAATACCATACATATGGATATTTGATTATTCTAAATCTAGATTTAAGCCTCAAAGCAAATATAAACAAAAATGTTACAACAATCACAAAATTACCAATAAAGTTCACACTTTTATGGTATAGTTATTAAAAGTTGAAGGAGATTTCAGATGTTATTAAAATGACCCTATTATTTCTAATAAGGAAGTCAGAACTCAAAAAAAAAACAGATATTCAAATAAGGTCACCAGTTCATTGGTAAATGAATAGAAAAAGAAACAGGCCTCAGAAAGGTCAGTCACCCCATCATTGAGCAGGAACACACTTGTGATCACCTCCCACCTTCTCAGAGCCTTCAAATCAGGTGCTCCTGCTCAACTCTCTTCCTGAATTGGAAGTATTTGAGCCCAGTGTTCATGATATAATGGCCACAGACAAAGGATTAGCAACATGTTAACCATTCTATTCATTCTCTATATATTGTAAGATCAGTGAGATAAGTAACTCACAGAACAGTAACCAAATGAGATAAGACGACTTTATTTATTAGCTTTACCAAAGAAGGATATACTGATGTAGAGTTTTCTTACAAATAATATTAGAGGACCTAAATCCTTAGTCCCAAGTGAAACTTACCATTGTCCCTGAAATAAAATGTTGGGTATCCTGCATATTACAGGAGTCTAAGAACAAAAGTATACTTATGTGAGCCCCTGGAGGGATGGAATATTGCAGGAAGACAGGGATGAAGTGGAGAAAGAAAACCCAAAGTGGTTAATAGTACTTGTGTAGTTTACTAGATGATAATCACAGTTCCAAGTGTTTTATAGTACAGTCTCATTAAATAATTACAACACTCATTAAGATAAGTGGTATTATTTTGTAGCTTACAGATGATAAAAGTGGAGATTGAGTATTCTGCTAAAAGTCATACAACTGAGAAAGTTAAGATCACAGATCCAGTGTTCTTAACAATGACTTTCAATCGTCTCTCTGTGTACATGAGATACACATGCATCTCGTGCATACACACGCATGTCTGCATGTACATATGCAGGTGTGCAGATGTGTGCCTGTAGATATAATGCACATATATACATATCTATATATTTAGAAAGAGAGGAGGGAGAGAGGAGGGAGGCTAATTGAAATGTAATTGGGAATAAATTAGATATTTAACATGCTTCCAAGGTACAGCCTAAGAAATTATCCATCTGGCTATGTTGAGGAGAAGAAAAAAGACAGATCATATATATATATATATATATATATATATATACACACACACACACACATTACATATGTACATAATATATATGCACATATATATTACATGATCTGTCTTTTTTCTTCTCATATATGCACATATATATTATAATAGATGAAATTAACTTTATTTTTTACTGTTGTTTCATTTTTTATTGTTTTTCAACTACAGTTGTCCCCACTTTCTCCCCACCATTCTTCATCACCCCACCCACCCCCACCTCCCACACTCAATCCTACCCCTCCCCATTGGCTTTGTCCGTGGGCTCTTTACACATGTTCCTTGAATACCCATTGATCATGGTCACTAACATGGTCTAACTAATGTCTTGAACTCTGATTAAGGATCTCATGTTCTTTCCTCTTATAGAGAAGCCAGAAAAGGGGCATATAAATCCTTGATGGAGCAGGGATACCATTGTATAATAGAAAATTTATTTTCTAAAGAATGTAGATGTGAGTTTGAATCTAGTCCTGTGACCTAAAGAAATATATTAAGGTTTATTGGGCCTCGACTTGCTTACCTATACAAAGTGTTCTTTAAAGAAGTAAGTTCTACTTCATCCTTATATACTCATCAATGATGTAGTTTGCCCAGCTTCTAGCTATCCACTACTATAACCAACACCATTAACACTACTGTACTGAAATTGTTCTTGAAATTTTTAACTGCATTTAGGAATTCCTTACATTTTACTATCCTCATGTTTATGTATTCAGCTACTTTCTAGTAACCTCATATATCATTCAGGTATCACAATTTAAGAAATCTAAAGCTGAATTCATCATCTTTCTTTTTTGACACTTCTTTCCTTTGGTACCTTTTTGAATAACATTACTGTTATTTTAAGTACTCAATCTAGAAATGAGAGTCATTCTACAATTCTTTCCTTTCTTAGTCACACGTAGTCTTCTATCATTGGTAGTTTCTTTCTTTTTTCCTCCTTTACTGCCACTGTCATTTTTCCACTATATTGGTGCAATAGGTTAAGTACAGGTCCTCCTGCCCTGATACTTCCCCTCATTTCTCTGCTCCAGCTCTAACTCACCTGACAACATGATGCTTATAAATGAAAACCATGCTATTGCAGGGCCTAAAAGCCTTCAATGATTTATCAGAGGTTTTCAGATAAAGCTCCATATTTTGGGTTAGAACACATCAAGTTTTCTCAGCTTTGATGCTATTGACACTTTGGGCCAGATAATTCTTGTTTGGCCTGGTTGGGGGAGGTACCTGTCTTGTACATTGTAGAAAGTCTAGCAGCATCCCTGGCCTTCATCCATTAGATGCCAGTTTTATCTCCTGCCCATTGTAACAACATAAAAAATGTGTTTTGACATTGCCTGATGTTTCCTGGGGACAAACTCTTCACTGGTTGAGAACTCAGGTGTGCTTGATCTGGCTACTGCATTTCCACTTCTCTGCAAAAATGCACACTGTATTTTGTACCTTTCCTCAAGACAAGCCCTTTATTCCAGTCAGCCCAACTACTTCCACTTTTCTAAGCATGTCCTGCTTTTCCATGCCCCCAAGCTTTTCCACGACTCTCTTCAAAATGATATTTTAGCTCATAATATCATTTCCTTCATCTAGTTGACTCCTACTTATCAACTGAAAAACACAGCTCAAGCAGTGATTTATCTTTGTAAATATTTTTTCTTGTTGATCTAGATGAATTTTGAAAATACCTTATCAAGGTACATAAGCTTTATTATATTTTTAAAAGAAAACTTCATTCATCTCTATCATGCTGTATATTCTTGGCAATAAGCATTATGTCTTATTTGGTTTGCATTCTTAATGCCTTGCCTGATGTGACAACCTCAATAGATGTTAGTCCTAATGAATGTTCAGTCCATAAGAATAAAGGAAATAAATCACATGGGTAAAGCACCAGTTAGTATCTTGTGTGCTGTAGTCATTAGGTTAATGCTAATTGTGTTTTTAATGCATTTCCTAAACCTCCTAATAGGATTATTGTACTAGGTTAAAAAATCTTTTGAGTTTTTCATATTTTAAAATTTTGGATAAAGTGTTATAGACTGGTAGCTTACATTTTAGGCACACATACTATCAAACTTGCTGCTTTCCAACTTCTGTCTTTCACTTTCTCTCCTGTGTAGCTCTCTGACCTCTCAAGCTGTGTAAATTTTTTTAACTAAAGAGGGCAACTTAATCCCAATTCCTGTGTGAATCCTTCTCCTAACACTCTAGCTCATATTATTTTATCCCCTATTATTAGACAATTATGCCTATTTTGCCTTTAATCACAAGAGTCTAAGCAAATTTAGTTCATTTTCCCTTTAAACCAAATTAGAGGGAAAATACTCTAAGGAAGACAAAGACTTATTAAAGACAATCAACCTGAAAATATAGGTAAGAGAAAAGCATCTAAATAACAAACAGGACTACATTATCTAGTAAGGTCTGTGACTGTTTGCAGTGACTTTTTTTCTCAAGAGATAAACTTTGCATAATTGTACTCTTTGGGTAATAATGGAAAAATATGATGCATTACAGAATATTTCCATAAAAAATATTAAAATTCAGATTAACCCTTGAAAAGGCATTTAATAAATAGAAATAATCTTTCTTTTCTACAGCCACTTTTAATTTAGAATACAAGAAAAATAAATGCATGTGAATGTTGGCCTGTTTTCCAAATGGCATCTGCATAAAGCCCATGTCTATTAGTTCTTCTCACTGTATAGAATTTGGGAAGCTATCCCATCACATTGTGGTATTCGCTCTGAAACTGCAACAATAGCATTGCCTCTATATCCTCATTTGCAGAGAGAGAGAGAGACCTTTAATATTCTATCCATGAATCTGAAAACATGATTGGTGTTTCTTAAAAAAAAAAAAGATTTTCTGTGGAGCTGTGAGGTTACAAGTATTTTATTTGTAAGAAAGTTTCTTTATAATTTAGTTTTCTATCTTCTGTGTTAAATAAAAGATTCTATCTTTATAATAGATTTCTCACTGGGGAGGAGAAAAGAGACACCATCTTAAAAGAAAGATTTTGTTTTGGAACCATATGTATGAAGTATTTAAATGAAAGAAAAGTTACTGTGTTATTTTGTATTTTCCATGACTTTAGATTATCAATAAGTATTTAATCATTTCTTTCAATATAAGGAAACCAGTAACTGTGCTTTTATTGACATAATCTGTCTTTGTTATTTTGACTTTTAAATGTAGGAAAAGTGTCCTCAAAACCAGTTTTCATGATTTTGTCTTGAATCAGTAATTGAGTAGCATTTATTCAAAAGATGGAACAATAGCAAATGCATAGAGCCTTTGTGAAGATTAAATCAGAAGTACAAATAATACCCAAATGGAACCCATTTTCTTCTCATATCCTTTAATCTGAAGTAAAAACAGTTTTATTTCTTGATACCTTGATAAAATTTATTTAAAAAATTGAGATATAAAGGGAAATGGAAAGGAGACAGCTGGCTAGTTTTCAGGGGACTCAGGATTCAGAAATAACATGACAGAAGCAAAAACTATTTCCCATAAATACAACAAAACCATTATGAAGACAGGATGTGTCTGCATGAGCACATTGAGAATACATTGGGAAGTAGTCTTTCTGTTTTTATTTTCTCTGCAATTCAGTATATATAAAGGCAGGAACAATTATTTTACATATTTATTTTATAATTATGATTACTCAGTTGATATATTTGTTTGTGTTTTTGTTTCTGGGAGGTAAAATTAGCTTTTGTTTTTGGCATTTATTTTTCTCCTTTTCACTGGGCTCTGGGTTGGTAGAAAAGTTGGAGAAAAGTTATGTAATGCTCCACTGGACCAACAAATTAGTGATGAGTAAAACTCCAAAAGGTCTAGAGGTTCAGCCAAGTTGGAGTTAGCATCACAAAGTCTATATGTATATTGAAACAGGCAGAAGCCTCTTGAGTCCACATCAATGACCTGTGAATTTGGTGATACAATGAATTTTGACAAGGCTTTCAGGATTCCTTATACCCAGAGAGAATGAAGCACTTTAAGAAGAGCTGTTATGCCTTAGGTTAGAGTACAGGAGTTTAGGGAACATAAAAATGAAAGAGAATGAAAAAAAATTACACCTCTTATACCACAAGAGTTTAGGTTTAAAGTTAAAGATAATGTTTGCAAGTTTTGTATTTTTCTTGAAAATACATATTTGTTGTGCCCAAAAGCATTTCATTGGGTCATTAAAAACAAAGATTTATTTTATACTTGGCTTTTAGACTATAAGAAATATGCTAGGAGATGTGTACTGGAGTTTCTATTTTTAGGGGTGAGAATGAAGGCATTTTGGAACTTCATATATACAGGGTGTTGAGTTTTGAGGTGAAAAAAATCATAAGCAAGAGATTACCTCAGAGTTTTCATCCTTATCAAGGATTCATATTACCTATTCACCATAGCTAGTTTGCCTGTCTTAGGAGGAAATGGCTAGGCCAAATGTGGCAGTGGTGGTGGTGATGGTAGTGACAGCAATAGTAGTAGTAGAAGCAGTAGTAGTAGTAACAACAGAATATCACACACTATACTAAATATTTTACATGTATTATTTCACCTTTACAAGCTGCTGTGGAAGATATTGTTGTTGTTTTCTGTTCAAAGTAGTGAATAGATGTAAAAAGATTCTCCAGCCAAGATAACTTAACAGAGCTGGAATTTTAATGTAGAATACTGAAACTCCAATATTCTTGTTTTACCAGATACTCTATTTTGCAAATCAGTAACTTGGAAGGGGAAGTGCCGTAGCTTTTGAATTTCTGGTATTAAACTCAAATGTAGAAATAATAACATAAAAAGAGATAGATGTATAACTGTGGTATGGTGAAGAGATTACAAATTCATTCATATCATTGATGAAAATACTTAGTTTCTGCCCCTCCAATAATTCTCCTTCACAAGATGATGATATTTGGGTGCTGGGAAATATGTCATCTTTCAACACAGTCTTATACCATAGAGGGATATTCTTAGTTGTGTAAGGGTGATCCATGTTGGTTCAAGAACCAGGCCATGAAAGATAAATTCCATATGATCTCACCTGTAAGTGGAACTTAATCAACAAAACAAATAAGCAAGCAAAATAGAACCAGAGACATTAAAATAAAGAACAAATTGACAGTAACCAGAGGGGAGTAGTAGGGGATAGTGGGGCAAAAAGGGGAAAGGGTTTTCAGGAACATGTATAGAGGACACATGGACAAAACCAAGAGGGGGTGGGATCAAGGATGGGAGGTGGGGATAGCTGAGGTGGGGGAGGTGGGGGGAATGGGGACAACTGTACTTGAGCAACAATAAAAAAAGTAAAAAAAAAAAAAAAACAGAAAAAAAGAATCACCTTTTCCAGCTGCTTCTTTTCAGATTTCACATGGAGAATGAGGGACTGTTGTCTTTACCCTCAGGGTTTCCTCTTAACAATTTGTATACCTGGTTGGAGACTGATGAAACCTGGGACTCAGGCTCTGGTATCTCTTTCATTTCTTCTCCCCCAAATAGTTCTGTATTAGGTAGATAATTTTTTCTTTTGTTTCTCTTTATTAAACATTTATTTTATATAGGAACACACCTCTGGCTTAGTAATTTCTGTTCTATACTGTGTTAGAGAAAATGTTGTTTTAGAAAAATCTTTCCCCTTTTCCATTCATAAGCCTATTGTCTTGCTTAAAGAGAAATACGTCTGACTGATAACATTGAGGACTAAGTCTCAAAAGTAGAAGGCTTATAGGTTATAAGCTTAAAATGCACTGATTTAATATTTTCTGACATTAATATTAATTTTAAAAATTCTAAGCGTTAATAATCAATGCCCTTAATGACAAGGAGATCACTGTTACCATTTTGAGAGTAGGTAAGGTACTAATTTACAAGATTAGAAATCAGAAGAACATACAGATAGGACTAGTTGTGTGTCTGAGCAAGTCACTTGACTTCTATTTCTAGTTTTTTTTTCTTATAAAATATGCTAAAATAGCTGCCTTTCCTACCATATGTATAGATATTGGGGTGAAATTACTTTGTAAACTACAAATTTTAAAATGTAAGATTTAAACATTCACTTTCATATTCTCTAAGACCTAAAAGACCAACAGTGGTGGGGGGAAGTACCATTCATTCATCTATATCCTTTAAAACTATAAAAAGTTTGGAATTTTTACTTTTATATTCCAGAAATTCTTCTTTTGACACATTTTATGATCATTCAAATTCATCAGAGAAATCCCAGGTGTGAGTGAGTGGTAAAAAAAGATCTGAAGAAAATATTTACTGAAATAACCTTACAAACAGGGAAGGATGTTTCATCACAGGTATTTTGATAAAATAAGGGTTATTTTATGATTTATTAATCCACAATATCTTCCAAATATATGAAAGCCTTTTCCATGAGCCTATACAGTATATCTTGTCATTTCTATGGTGGCAAAAACATTTACAGGAAAACAGAGACATATAATTCTTTGTCTAAAGAAACTTTTAATCTCAGAGAAACACAATACAAAAAGAATTGTTTGATGTATAAGGAAATTTATAAGAACATGTACTATGGAAAATAACTTGTTATTTAAACCACATGAGGTCATTTTATAGATACAGTCTGGTTCACATCTCTTATTTTTGTTTCTTAGATTCTGTTCATCATTCTCTTGCTAACAGAACCTAATTTTTGTTTTAGAATACCACTTCTTTACACACTCATATTATTTGGGGTCCGATAAGGAACTGACACTACAACAATATTAAACATAAAAGAGATTTATTGGGGGAGGGTACAAGAAACAGTGAGGAGAACTTTCAGTCTGCCATCAGTTCTGATACTTTTAACAGAGTGAAGGGGAGAGAACAAGGACAGAGGAATTTCAAATTATAGCCTCATGCCAAGAAAAGTTCAGTTAAGCCAGTGGGGGCTCCTTGAGCCCATGCTGCCCATAGAAAAAGTTACCTGTCTCCTAAGAATGGCCTGCATTCGTTTCCTGCTCCCCCATTGTGTTCAGTAACTATATGGGTTCCAGCACACATGGAACATGGTGACAGCACAGATGGAGTGGTAGGTCCAAAGGGTAGCTGGCATCTAGACTGTCAGTCAGTACGCGACTTTCACAGAGAGGTATGATTGGTGCAGTAATGGCTGTCACAACTCAGTTCACTGTCTTCTAGTGGGTTTTACCTCACATTGGTTCCAGGGTGGACACATGGATCAGGTCTGGCCAATTAGAACATTGTGTCCCCAGTGGCCAGAGCTACTGGTTCAGAGATGTGTAATGAGAAACGATAAGCTGTTTGCAGTATTGTTGGAAGTGGAGATTATATCCTCTTTTGAGACAATCTAAACTTTTAGCTGCTGAGAATCCATTATTGAGTATAACCACTTATGCAGTGCAGCAAAAGTCAGAGTATGAAATGGAGAAAAGCTGAATCTGATGACATTTTTTCACCCTTTGAATACAGCTGTCCCTGATTTTTGACCTTTTAATTTTATGAGCAAATGAATTTATATTTTATTTATTAACTGCTAATTGATATAGCTAGGGGTTGCTGAAATGACTGGGTATCGAGGTGAGGACTGTCCCACAAAGACGTCAACCAAGGATGAAGTCTGGGACAGTGTTAACTGCCTGATGGGCCTTTAGTCCTCAAACCCTAACACTAACCTGTCACATATTTTTACACCACATACTTAATAGTTAACAAATAAGTGTTTAATGAATTCACAAAGTCTTCAAAACGGCTTTTAAGAAAATAAAGAGGGGATTCTATGACCAAAAAAAAAGACAGAACATTTTCTTATGTCTCATAAACTCTTGGAAAATGGACTTCTTTAGATAGGGTATTCTTTTTTTTCCAAAGATTTTATTTATTTATTTTTAGAGAGAGGGGCAGGGAAGGAGAAAGAGAGGTAAAGAACCATTGATGTGCGGTTGCCTGTTTCAGGCCCCTCTCTGGGGACCTGGCCAGCAACCCAGGCATGTGCCCTGACTGGGAATAGAACCGATGACCCTTCAGTTTGCAGGCCAGCACTCAATCCACTGAGCCACACCAGCCAGGGCTAGATAGGGTATTCTTAAACACAATTCTCTAAGTTCCCTGAAACACACACTGCATAAGGCCATTTTATTCCTTACCTGTGTGAAACAAAATTCTCTTATGTCACTCCACTAACTCATTTACTAATAACAATGAATGGGTAGGTATGATTGGAAATGTGTATTTTTTTTTAAAATTTTACTTGGAACAGCATTCCCTGTAAATAGAATGTCAAGAGAAGGAGGAAGTGCATCCTTGCTTAATCAGTTAAGAGTAAAAGTACTAGACTGGCAGTTACTTGCAGACCCCTCTCCTCATAAAGTGTATTAAAAACCTGCTAACATACTACTGCAGGGGCTGATCTGTGTCAGGTTGCTGTAGGTCAGATTCATCACTGATCATTGTGCTCAGTGGCTCCAGGGAACAGGAAAGCCCACGTGAGGTGGGAGTGTCTACCCAGGGTAGTAGTATCACTGCCTTTAAATCACACTTTATTTTTGCCTTGCACCCCATGAGATTCAGAGTGGTGAATTTAAAGCTTTAATCCTAAACATATCACAGATATTTTGTGTCATCTGTAAGAATTTGAAATCTTATACTTTTGTTTTATTTCTTTTCTATATAGTTATAAAGAAAAGTGATTCTAAGAGAAAATCCAACTGTAAGACTAATCACAATGAACTCAAAAAGTTTGCAGAAGTATTACCAAATTTAATTGGAATGAATTGGCATGTCCTAAAATGGCTGTTTGGGATTGCCATACTTCCTTTGCTTTGTAGATGATTATGAAATTTCATGATGAATTGTGTACAATTGTGATAAGAGCATAGTCTGGCAGCATTGACATAATCAACTTATTAACAAAGCAGAATTTGAGGCCCCATTCCAGACCTACTGAGTCAGAATAAGTCCTTTCACAAGATTCCCAGGTAATTGGTTTGTTCATTAAAGTCTGAGAAGCAGTGCTCTAGATCAGAATATCAAAGGTTTAGGAGGTATTATTTCCTATTAAAATTAAAGATCCAGTTGTTTAGGATTTAATTTTCTAACTTTCACAGGGGTGGACAAAAGTAGGTTTATAGTTGTAATACAAGTAAATAATACAATAATTAATAAAAGATGAGAAAGAATAAACTCTGCTTTGTGTACTCACAACTGTAAACCTACTTTGCCCACCCCTGTATTTTAACTGAGCCTTTGCAGTCTGTCTTCCTCTTGCCTTGTCCTCAGCAAGACAGATCTGATTCATGTATTACATGTTGTTATAGAAAATTGAAACAAGAAAAGCACTGCAGGTTCCAATTTGATATGCAGTGGCAGACAGTGAATCAAGATGACTACATTTGACAACTGTTTTATATACCTGAATATGTGTACAACCATTTGGCTAAACTCCAAAGTAATGCTTACAGATGATTGATAAAAATATGCTTCCTATTCAAGGTCAATGTGTAAGAATTTTCTTTTGCTTACTGAGCAGCTTCCATGAGGAATATCAGTTTGACATTATAGCTGTGCATGCATTTTCTCACCTAAATGTATAAACCTTCCCTTAGCTGCAGTGTATCTGATATATTGTATGAGGACACTAAAGCAAATTCCTCTCAAAATTTCAGTTTATTCAGATTTGCCTCACATGGCATGAAATAATTCAAAATTACAGGTAGTAGTTGAGAATGTCCTGAAGCTAATTTTACACGAGAGCAGAAAACAAAACTATCTTTTACAGCCTATATAATATACCTGCTTTGACCGTATCAATAGTTGAAGAATAAAGGTATTTTATGACATGTCCATGAAAAACAATGGAAGTTAGGTTTTTAGCCTCAAGAATAACCATATTTTAAATTGGATTTTCAAATTATGTCAGTTTGCTTTAATCAGGTACACAATATAGCCCTTCAATGTCAGTATTAAGACCACTCTGTTGAAATAGTATTTGTTAATATTATTTGATCTAGGGAAAGGTGTAAAGCAACTTTTGGTCTCTTCCAATATGAAGCTTTGTCATGATAAGCAGAAAGAAAACTGTAACAGTTTAATTTTGTAGAACTGCCTTTCATTATGAGAGAGCTACAGTAATATTGAAAAGCCATTCTCTCCTTGGGACTTCATGAATAAAAGTTTATCAGAGTGATACAGTTTTTAAATAAATACATAAACATGTGGGAAACTTTTCCACTCACAGTGTAGAAACTCTGAAAGTCAAGGCTTTTATCAACAGATATTTGAATGAAGCATTTATAAAGTCACCTAATCTCTATATATAAATGGAGATTTAACACTTGGTTTAGGTTGTTTTGGCAAGTACAGCTGTATCTCTCATAGGAGCTATTGATTACTTTAGCCCTTGAAGTAGCATTCTTGTTTCTACATGCAAACTTCTCAGACATTCCTCATTCTACCTCCAATTCCTGAAAGTTGGATGAGAGAGACAATGTCTGCACCTTCTGAAAGAGCCATGTAAGAGACAGAATAAAACTTCTGCTATATATTTAAAGTAAGGAAAAGCTTCAAAAAATCCCTTCCTTTATGGGCCTTTTCCCACCACTTCTTACTTAAAAAATTACTCACACTAAAGAGTTATTTTAAATTTTACTTCATGAAAACCATCTCTAAATCATATATGTAAAAGTGATCCTTCTTCACTCTATTCTAATAAAACAGGTATCTATTTCTTTTTTTAATTTTTTAATTTTAGTTTATTCATTACAGTTTCTATCTTTTATTCCCATTCCAGCCACCCCACTCATCCCTCTCCTCCTCTCTCCCCTTTCCAACACCCCTAGTTTTGTCCATGTGTCCTCTATATTTGTTCCTGTAAACCCTTCCCTTCTCCCCTGAAATTCCCTCCCCTCTCCCCTCTGGTTACTAATTACCTGTCCTCTATTTCAGTGTCTTTTATTATATTTTACTGTTTTGTTGTTTAGGTTCCTGTTAATGGCAAGATCATATGGTATTTGTCTTTCAATGCCTGGTTTATTTAGCTTAGCATAATGCTTTCCAGCTCCAT
>CM052541.1:71913288-71958798 GCA_028533065.1 Trachops cirrhosus
AAAAAAAGGGAGAGAAACATCAATGTAAGATTAGTTGCCTCTCAAACACAACCTGACTGGGGATTGAACACATAATCCAGGCATGTGCCTTAGTAGAGAATCAAACCAGCAATCTTTTGTTTTGAGGGATCACACTCAACAGCTGAGCCACACCAGTCAGGGAACTATTTTGTAGCTTGGATACCTATACTGAAAAAATTACTTGGATTGATTAAAATAATTTTTAGTAAAAATTAGCTCAGATTAATTAAAATGTTAATTCTTAGCACTTCAGGATATTGGGTTGGCCAAAAAAGTCCATATGGTTATTTCCATAAAATAGAAGACACATGCCCTGGCTGGTGTAGCTTAGTGGATTAAGCGTGGGCCTGTGAACCAAGAGATCACGGTTCGATTCCCAGTCAGGGCACATGCCTGGGTTGCAGGCCAGTTCCCAGCAGGGAATGCACAGGAAGCAACCATACATTGATATTTCTCTCCCTCTCTCCTTCCTTTCCCCTTTGAAGATAAATAAATAAAATCTTTAAAAAAAATTAAAAAAAATAGAAGACACATTATTCTTTATTTTCTGTAGTACTATTGATTTAGATATTTTGAGCATGTTGGCAATCTCCTGTGTGGTATAACATTGATTGTTCTCAGTTACTGTCTTGATTTGATCGCTATCAACTTCAACTGGTCTACCCAACTGTGGAGGATCGTCCTGCAAGAATTCTCCAGCATGAAACTTCACAAATCACCTTTGACATGTTCAATCAGTCACAGAACCTCTCCATACACTGCACAAATCTTTTGTGTCTGTGTTTCAGTTATGTTTTTACCTTTCTTGAAATAATAAAGCATAATATGCTGAAAATGTCCTGTATTTTCTTCCATCTTCAATATTAAAATGGTTACACAAAAATTCAGTGAATTTGACAAGTTTTTCCTAAATTCATGTTGATATGACAGCTGTCACAATACAATTTAAAAATTTGACTGAAGTTAAAGACAACTAGGTACTACTGGAGCCATTTTATAGGGAAAAAAAAACCCAAACTTTTTGGCCAACCCATACATGACATAAAGAAAAGCATCCTGGGCCTTCAGAGTAATGTTGAGACCCTCTGTAATATAAATGTCAGAGATGTGTTTACAACTCTCAGCTACTAAGTACCATGTTAAGTTATTTTGTACTTACTTGATCTATACTTTCTAAGCTTTCACCACAAACTTTCTATGCAATTATTAGTATTCCCATTCTTACAGAGAAGGATTTAAATTATATTGTTCAAATTCAAGCCAGAATAATAAATGTGTTACAGTATGGACCTGTGGTGGGGACAAGATACTATTATCGTATGGACCCCCGCTTTCCTGGGGTCGCCCTGTACTAGGCTGACCTTGCTGCTAGAGAATTGTAGCTCTCAATGCCAGAGTTTGGTGAAAAGGAAAGGAACTGTTTATTCAGAAGTTGTACAGACTTAGATAATGACATAATGTCTTCATTAAAAATCCCAAAGTCCCTCAAAACTCCCCTGAAACACACAGTCCTCCTCTCCCCCCTTTGCCCAGTCAGAGTACGGTATCTTAGGAAAAAAATAGAAGTCTGTGACTCAGTAGCCCTTGGTGCTTCCCAATAATCTGGGCTCGGCTGGCAGGCCTCCTGTGGTTCCCAGCACCACCAGCTGTGTTGTGGGAATCTCGAGTTCTTAATCCAAACTCCCATGGCACCTTCTCATGGTCCACCAGCAAGAGTCCTTTCACCCCTTTCCTTCCTGCAATGTCTCTCCTGCATTTTTTCAAACTTCTAAGAGAGAGCTCTGCATCACTGCTATGTCTTGCTTTCTGGCTTCGTAAGTTGCATGGCAAAGGGAGACCCCAAACTGTGTGTGGTTCCACACCTTGCAAAAACCACATGTTTATTTTTCCACATGGCTGCCACACCTGGGTTTAAATCCCAGTGTCAATCTTCCTCTGCAGCCCCATTTCACACACCCCACAATCAGCTACACCTGCCAGCATTCCCATATTTTTCCAGCTTTTCTGGGCTGCCATAGTAAGTCTGGGCAGGCATGGCCCCCTGTCATGGAGCCAACCATCTCCAAGCTCTCACACAGGCATTGTAACCAGAGGGAGTTGCCTACCAGTTATGTCCTGGGTAGAAGTCACTTACATCTCCCTGGCTGAAAACTTGGCCACAGCTACTTCACATATCTATGAAGCCAGTCAAAAGTTATAAATAAGTTAGATGACCGGTCTTATGGTTATTTGCAAAACTGTTGATTTGCAAACTAACTCTCAATGGCCCTGCTCCATGTATCCCATCCCCCAGTTCAGATTTGTGAGGGTGAGGACATCCTATATTTGTAATATTTCTTGAACACCCCAAGTTATGGACCCCATTACAAATTTTTCTTTGGAGGAGCACCTGGCTGCACCTTGTTACAAATGGTCAGCTAGAATTCATGCCCTATTCTATTTGACACCCAAGTATATCTTCTTTTTCATATACTATTCTGCTTTGAAGATTTTCTTCAAAGGAGATGATGTGATGGACTAAATTGTAGATCTTCTCAATTCACTTGTTGAAGTTCTATACACCAAAGTGACTGTATTTGGAAATGGGCCTTTAAAGAGGGACCTAAGGTTAAATGAGGTCATAAGGGTGAGGCTCTAATCCAACAAAACTGTTGTCCTTATAAGAAAAGGGAAAAAAACAACAGAGAAGTGCATGCACAGAGAAAAACTCTATGAGAACACAGTGAGAAAGGAGCCAAATGCAAGCCAAGAAGAGAGGCCTTATGAGAAACAAACACTGCTGGTACCTTAATCTTGACCTTCCAGCATCTAAGAGCTGAGAGGAAATACATTTCTGTTATTTAAGCTATCTAGTCAGCGGTGTTTGTCATGGCAAATTTAGCAAACCAATAGAGAGACACTGTTAAAAATAAAAGTTTATGCAGTTAAGAAAAAAATTCTTAGGCCTAGAGAGGGGGAAATGATGTAGAGATACAATGTCTCAGTGTTTTATGTGACAACCTCATTCAATCATATCAAAACATAAGTATTTATTGAACACTTACTCTATCCTGCCAAGTCACTGCCTAGTGCGGGCAACAAGGCTTCTAAGGCTTCAGATTAGGCTTCTCTTCAATATCCCTACAATTCTCTTTTGTGGAACAACATTCTAGATCATCACTTAATAATTCTTGACATTATTACACTTTGCTAAATACAAACACTGCAAGTTCCTAAAGCTAAACAGTCCAGGACTTACTGTGAGCTCTGTTTTCCTTGGAAATAATGAATTGCAAATGGATAGTGTGTCAGATTCTGTTTACTGAGGATATATCATCTTTCCCAGTGCTCTTCTCTCTCTTTTCCTCTATGCACCTCTTGAATTTCCAGAACATCTTTTGAAGTATATGTGAGGGGTTGGAAAGATGTTTGTACAACACAAAAGACTGGCGAATCATTGTTTCTAAGAAGTGCTTCTCTTCTTCCTTTTTGTCCTGGGCTCTTTATTTTTCTGTATGCTGGATTTTAAAATTATTTTATTTACACAATATTTTCTTCAAAGTTGCTGTTCTCTTTCAAAGTGAAATGATGAAAATGAACATTATGCTGAGAACTCTAAACTAAAACATTTATCGCTTTCTGTTTCAACCTGACTAGAGAAAAAAATGGTTTCTTATGGTAATAATGCTGTTAACTGATAAGATGATCAAGCTCTCAAACTTCATTTTTCATTTGAAAAGACAAACTTATAGCTAGTGTCATGGGAGACATGGCATCTGTAATCAAGAGAGCTTGACTTTAAAAGGGTAAGAGTCTTGCAGGGCTATCTGAGACAGAGATTATTGTCAGAATCATTAGTTCCCCATTAAATTCAAATAGAATAAAACCTTTGTTAAATTACTGGTAGATTATTCCCCAGTCAGAATCTGATCTCCTGTCCAAATTCCCTGGGAAGAAACATCAGTAATACAATGGAGTTTAAAGTTTATTATCACTAAGCCCTATGGTAGAAGGTCTTTTTTTTATGTAAAATTTGGTCAGAAATGGAAAAAACACAATAGCCAGAAAATCTTGTGGATATAATGTAGACATGTAAAGGGAAGGTAGAGAAAGCAGATGGAAGATTTTCTGCATTTTACAGAAGTATCACAATGCAGGTAACTCCAGGGACAATTAAAATTAAAAAAATTCTGAAAGGCCATCTGTGAAACAAGTATCAGGCCAATGAATTTAGTCTTTTATCAAATATGAAAGACCATCAAGATCATAGAAACTTTTTCAGTGCATTAAGCCATCCCTTTTGAAAGAAATCATCAAAAAAGGCCTCTAGGGATAGGGATTTGCATGTAAAATTAGTTTATATGTATAATACATTAATGGCACATACTATTTTTTGTATCAGTAATGAATAGTAATCTCATGTTCATTTTTTTACTTTTGTATAATTCATATATATCATCAAATAAGTTCAGACATAAGACTAAATCTGTATTTTTCTTTTCATATTCTAAGTCCTGAGCTCTTTGTGGGGATACCACAATAGTTTCTCAGTGTTTATTTGGATATCATAAGGAGGAGATAGCTAATCATCATTTCTCACCCCTTTCCCCCATTCTACTTCTGTTTTTCTCCTCATTTTCTTTCTTCTCCTCCTTCTCTTCCTATTCATCTATTGATTCATTCATTGAGTGTATTTTTTTATATTTCAGAATATGAAATTCTTAAACTTTAGGTTGTGGGGGAGAAGTTCAAATTTCCGAAAGCTATCTTATAGATCACTTTTTAAAAGCTCAGTTAAATCAAAATTTAGTTGCTTTGCAAGAAAAGAAGTCTCTCAATTTTTTTAACTATATATCTAACAATGGGACTCAGAAATATTTTAAAATTGCATGTCTTAAGCAAAAGTGCTTGATCTGAATTATATGAATTGGTGAACATGAAATCGTGCAGCTGCATGTATAAAAAATAAAAATCTTCAAAAAGAATATAAACTTATCATACTCAAAAGACGTGAGTCTTAGACAAAGTCTCATTTCCACACAGACATATATCAAGTAGCCTCTGAAAGATCTTGAAACCCAAGTGTCATCATGAATATATTTCTTTTTAGGATCCATGATACAGATATAGGAATGCTTATAGTCATTGTCCAAGTGATGATTGTTTTCAACTGAAGCAGAAATGAAAACATAAAAATGTTAAGAAAATCTTAGTTGTATTTTCTTAAGGTTAACTGAAAAGGCAACAAGTGAAAATTCAGTAAGAAATCTAATGAGTCCTAACAGAGCTAAAAACAGAATTAGTTTGGAACTGCTGCATGAAGATTTGCAGAGAAATTGAGGGGGGAAAGACAACAAAGAGTACAGATATTTGAAAAAAAATAATGAGTGAAACCTGAAAAATAAGAAAGGCACTGAGACTCCTTCGTGATAGAGAAAAGTAAAGGTAGAAGGAATGCAGGAAATAAATAGCACAAATATTGCCACTAAGAGCTCAGTTCTCTGAATTAGTTTTACACACATTTCTGCTTCCAATGTAACCACCCTCTTACAGTGACCACTAAGTGCTTTTACTGAGAGGGGTTTTTCCTTGAAGTGCCACCTTTGGAAGCATAAGCTGCCAGTTAATTGAGTTCTGATATTTTCTCATTCCAAAAATATTAAGAGTCCAGGAAAGAGTAAAAGAGGACAAAAAATGTTTATTGGCTCCTGGATTTTAACCTAAATTCCATCAGCCCAGTATACACTTATTTGAAAGGAAGTGAAAAAGCAAACTATTCTTTGCTGATTCTGAAAATGTCTCCATTTTATTTTGCAAACCTCCCCACCCCAGACAGCTTTCAATATTATTGAATTACTATTTTCAAGTGTGTATTCTTTTTATAAAATAGTAGAAACATCAAGTGTGTATTCTTTTTATAAAATAGTAGAAACTAAAAATTTCTAGGGACCATGCATGTGGTGAAATTCTATCATATCTAACATTTTACATTCAAATTAATCATCTAATCAAAGGAGAGAAGAAATGTCACCTGGTAAGAGATTCATCTATTGTCACTATTCGAGGAAGATGGAAATGGCTCTATCTTGGGTCATCACAAAGAGCTAGAGAAAATAAATCTCTGACTTTTTAAATATATAATTGACATATAACATTATATTAGTTTCAGATGTCCAACATAATGATTCCAAATATGTTTATATTGCAAAATCATTACTACTATAAGTCTGGTTAATATTCATCACCACACATATATAGAAGTTTTATGAGAAATTTTATGATCTACTCTCTTAGACACTTCCAAATAAATATTCAATTATTAACTGCAGTCACCATGCTGTACATTATTTTAGAACTGAAAGTCTGTATCTTTTGATCGTATTCACCCATTTCACTTAAACCTCACACTTCGCTTCTGGCAACTACGAATCCATAACTTTATTTTGTATTTTTTATATTTATTGTTTGATTCTACATATAAGTGAGACTATATACTTGTCTTTTTCTGCCTGACTTATTTTTCACTCAGCAAAATGACATCAATGTGCATTCATTTTGTCAAAAATGAAAGGGTTTTTGTCTTATATGTCTGAACCATATTCCATTGCGTGTGTATGTGCATGTGTAATATTTTATTTTTGTTCATCTGTTTATTCATTGGTGACACAAGTTGTTTCCATGCCTTGGCTGTTATAAGTGATGCTGCAATAAACGCAGAGGGGTGCAGATATCTTTTAGAGTCATTGTTTTTATTTCCTTCAGATACATACCCAGAAGTGGTATTGCTCAATCATATGATAGCATTATTTTTAGTGTTCTAAAGAACCCCCATACTGTTTTCTGTGATGGCTACAGCAATGTACATTCACACTAACAGTGCACTAAGGTTCTCTTTTCTCGCCATGCTTGCTAACACTTGTTATTTCTTGTCTTTCTTATAATAGCTATTATAATAGGTATGAGATGATATCTCATTGTAGTTTTTATGTGCAGTTACCTGATGATGAATAATATTGAATACCTGTAGATCACCTATATATCTTCTTTGGAAAACTGTCTATTCAGATCCTGTGCCCATCTTTAATCAGATTGTTTTCTTTTGTATTTTACTATTGATTAATATGTGTTCCTTATTTATTTTGGATATTAACCCCTTATCAGATTTATAATTTGTAAATATTTTCTTCCATTAAGTATGTTGCTTTTTTATTTTGTTAATGATTTTTTTGCTGTGAAGAAACTTCTTGGTTTGATGTAGTTCCACTTTTTTGATTTTGCTTTTGTTTTGCTTTTTTAATCACATCAAAAAAATCATCACCAAGACCAATGTGAAAGAGATTACCACTCGCTTCTTCCAGGACTTTATGGTTTCAGGTCTTGCATTCAAGCCTTTAATATATTTTGAGTTCATTGTTGTGTATGGCATAAGATAGTGGTTCAGTTTCATTCTTTTGCATGTGGCTTTCAGTTTTCTCAACACATTAATTGAAGAGACTGCCCTTTTCTCAGTTTGTTTTCTTAGCTACTTTGTCTTAAATTAATTGATTAAATATGGGTTTATTTTGGCCTCTCCATTCTGTTTCTTTGATCTATGTCTGTTTCTCTGTTGATAACATACTGTTTGGATTACTATAGCTTTATAATACACTTTGAAGCCAGGAAGCATAATATCTCTATCTTGTTCTTTCTCAGTATTGTTTAAGCAATTTTGGGTCTTTTGTGGTTCCATACAAATTTAGAATGCTTGTTCTTTTACTGTGAAAAAGGACATTAACATTTTGACAAAGGTTGAATTCAATCTGTAGATAGATTTTTCTTGTTTATATTCTAGCTAGGACTTCCAATACTGTATTGAATAAAAGTGGCAACAATGGACATCTTTATCTTGTTCTTGACCTTTGCTAAAAGTTTTTAACTTTTACCTTTGAGTATGATATTATCTGTGGGCTAGTAATATACGACCTTTATTATGTTGAGGTGTGTTCCCTCTATTTGCACTTTATTGAGAGCTTTTTTATGGTGACTGAATGTTGAATTTTTTTCAAATGCTTTCTTGCATCTGTTGAGATAATGTCATAATTTTTAGTCTTCATTTTGTTACATGGTGTATTTTATTGATTGATTGCAAGATGTTAAATCATTCTTGACCCCCTGAAAAACTCCTACTTGATCATAGTGTAAGATCTTTTTGATTTTTTTTTTGGTTTACTAATATTTTTTGGAGGATTTTTGCATCTATATTCATCAGGGATATTGAACTTTTTAAATAGTATAATCTATTTTAATCTGCTTTAGCACTTAAATCCTAGTGTATGTGTGTGTGTGTACTTAGGTGTATGCACTTGCATGTGCACATTAAGAAAAACATCTAGTTTTTAGAAAACAGCTAGTATATAGTTTTCATCTGCAATATAAACAGGTATATAAAGCTATTGTATTTTAACTTGATTTTTATAGCAGAATTATCAATTACCTTCACAATCCTGAAAAATAAGTAAATAGATTACATCTCAGAAAAAATATTCACTAATATAACCATTTAGCCTATATCTCAACTATGAAAAAACCCAACTCATCTTATAAAATTCTGGTAAAACCAACAATACACCTATGGTACTCAGTCTACCAATCTCCCTAAAAGATCTCTAAGAATTATGAACTTATACAAGAGCATAATGATTTTCTGAAGATATTCTTTAAAGATTGGAAATTTTGTTTGGTCTTATTCAAGGTTAAATGAGACATGAAGAATAATAAAGAGGATAAGCAGCATGAATGTAGCTTTTTGTGCTACAGAGGCACCAGAAATGGCAATAGACAAATAGGTGAAAACCTTTTATTTTGTATGTGTAAACACACAGGCCTACTTAGTAAGATAAATAATGTAATTAAAGCCCAGAATTTCCATAGGCAGTCAAATGCTTCTTGGAAGTGAAGCATTGGTAAGAGTGATAGATTAAAGACTAGAATAGCTTTAAGAGGAGGATTATGAATCAGAGGATGAACAGGACTCACTCATGCTTCTTAATGGATGTCATGCTTTCTGTTAAGAGACAAAATGGAGGGCAAGACCCTATTTTCATCCCAAAGAAGGTGAGAAGAAAAGAATGAGACAGAAGAAGAATGAAAGTGGTAATAAGATTTATTGAAATATTGCCTCCTTTCCATTGCTTTCAAATGTTATATTTTTAAAAATTTTATTTATTTATTCTTAGAGAGAAGGGAAGAAGGTAGGGAGAAAGAGAGGGAGGAAACATTACTGTGTGGTTGCTTCTCGAATGACCCCTGCTGGGGACCTGGCCCACAACCAAGGCATGTACCCTGACTGGGAATGGAACCAATGACCCTTTGGTTCACAGGCTGGCACTCATTCTACTGAGCCACATCAGCTAGGACATGCTTCCAAACTTTAAACTTCCTAATATTTTTCATGAAATACAGGACATCAATGTTTTTCATTTTTCTCTTTATAGTTTACAATACTTTATTTTACTGAAAGCAATTAACAAAATACTGTAACTACCTCTTGTCATGAAGTTTAAAACTGATCCTTTATTCTTTCTTCATCTTAGTGTGTGCGTGTGTGCACTTGTATCTAGGTTTAAAACATAGAGTGAAAACAGAGATATAAAGAGATTAATCTAGCTGCTTCTCATGTTTATTTCAAATTATTTATGTTAAGATCTTTAACTATCACTTGCCAGAACTTGATCTTTGCTAATGAAGAACTTGATCTCTGTGAACACACTTTGTGAATGAATAGTTCTGTATTTGTTAGACACTATATTTAATTCTTTAAGCAGATGAGTGAAATTTATCTTTACAATAAGCCTATGAGGTATAAATTAATAATATCTTTATTTTACAATACAAATGAATCATAGATGAGTCAAGTACTTTGTGTAAGACCACAGTTTTAATAAAACTGCTCAAATGAGTGCTTAACAGGACCATCTTTAATTACAAAACTCAGTTTCTTAACTACTGTAATTGCGAAAATAAGACATAAAAATGAAGTTAAATGCTTGGACTTCTTGAGTCTTGTTGCTTCTACACAATCTTTTATGTTAGTAAATTACGATTATAGTGATTATCTTGTTGTAAAGCTAGTACCCTAATATCATTCTTCATAAAGTTGCCATTAGTTGCTTTGTTTTAGAAAGGTGCTCCCTCTACCAACCCCATCCAGTTCTACCTCTATCTGTGGTAAGAAAAGACAGCAACTGATCAAAAACAAGCCAATTAGAATCCTTTTGTGGGAATTTTAAAAATAGAACAAAGAAAAAGTATTGATATCCACATTTCCTGATATTTACAGAAGCTAATCAACAGGGGGAAATAAAGCAGCTAAGTCAAAGGCAATGAAAATGGATGGAAATGTCTTGATAGTATTGTACATGTGGTTATAGCCAAGATTCCAAGATATGGCAGAAATTATGCCATGTGGTAGAAAACAAATTCTCAATTCATAGTTAGATTAACTGAATTTGAATTATCTTTTTATACCTGCCTAGTGTTTTATAATTTAGTTTATTGGGGTAATATTGGTTAATTATATAGGTTTCAGGTGTACAATTCTAGATATGTCACCCACTTACCCTCCAGTAAATCACCATGCTGTAGTCTGTGCAACTGTGCCTATAAGGTTTTTTTTTTGTTCTTAATCCCTTTACCCTTTTTCACCCAGTCTAGCAACTCCTCTCCCTCTGACAGCTGTCAGTCTGTTCTCTAAATCTGAGTCTGTTTCTATTTTGTTAGTTTAGTTTGTTCATTAGATTCGTATATGAGTGAAATCTTATGGTATTTGTCTTTGTCTGACTGGCTTATTTCACTTGGACTAATGCTCACCAACAGATACCAGGGTCCGCAAGCCCTGGTCCATGGATCGGTACAAAACCAGTCCATGGTGCCAAAAAGGTTGGGGACCACTGAAATAGAACATTCATCAGATTCCAAAGTATTCTCTCCAGCAGTCTCCACTGATTGGTAGTGGTCTCTACTGATTGGTTGGCACCACGTGGTCATCACTCTATCTGATTTTGCTGCTTCTCTGGGCCTGGAGAGAGCCATGGCATCACTCTATCTGATTTTGCTGCTTCTCTGGGCCTGGAGTTGAAACCCAGCTGAAACCTGGATGTCATCTTCCAGGGGTTAATGCTTAAAGGAGTGGTCTTGGAAAGGCTTATAGTTTTGCCTCCTGCTGGACATCCCTGGCTCTCTGCTCAGGTAAACTTCTGTACCTGGCCTATCGTTCCCACTACATTTTCCTACCTCAAGGATCCTTGGCTCTGAATTATTTAAGAGGAAATGGGCAGAGGGTCTCTTCTCTAGCAACTTCCAGCTGAAGAGGGATGGAGCTTTCTTTCACAGACAGAGAGGTCTTTGCTCTCTTTTAGAGGGAGATGAGACCTGGGCACAGAAGGAAGTTGCAATGGTGTAGAGTTGGGAAGAGGAAGTCTTCCCCAGCACGAGTACGGCTTATGACCACATTTGGCAGTCTGTTTGAAGAGGAGTTTGAGGTCTCCAGTTGGATCTCAGGAATAATCTGTATGCTGAATGGATGTCAGATCTTCCTGTACATAAGGTTTGACTCTGGTGTGATGTATCCAGCTTGCAGTCTTGGTTATCTTGATTGCTTGGAGGTAGATAACTGAACAAGTAAAGGACACTTCCAACATTTTGTTAATCTTGAGGTGGCCACATCTCTCCAGGTTTTCAGTTTTCATTCTTATTATTTGATATCTTAAAATTATAATAGAATCTATAGCATCTCATATTGTCTTTTGGGAAGGTAAAATTATATAACATGTGAAAATTCCCAGAATATATATAATCAACAAAAATTATTGTCTTAATTTTGTGGGAGAGAACAATATTATTTGGTAAAAAGTTTGTATACAGATCTATGTAAGGGAAAATATGCTAGATATGAAAAATTTTTTAAGCAGCAAACAATTTAGCATACTCTATGTTGAATATGCTGCAAGCTATGTGGAATTGTGGAAGAATGCTCTTTAAACTAAAATTTGGCCACTTTTTGTCAAAATCAATTATTTTTTAATTTCTGTAATATCCACAACACATGTTAACGCAATTAAGAGGTTTTCAGGCCCAGTAAAATATGTTTTGACATTGGTAATAAGCAGTCTTATACAATCTGAATAAATTGACAAATATAAAATCACTTAATCCATTATGCTTTTGATATTGAGGATTTAAAAGTTATAATAGATATTGGCACAAAGCACAGTTTGTCTTGTGGAGCTGAAGAATCAAGATACATGTATGGTTTTATTGATAACTTTTTTTATTGCTATTCAAGTACATTGTCTCCATTTTCACCCCACCATGCCTCCCTGCTCCACCCATCCCCCCGTCCCACCCTTGAACTCACCCCCTTTGGCTTTGTTCCTGTGTCCTTCATACATGTTCCTTGATGGTCCCCCCCACCCATTATCCCTCTCCCTTCTTCTCTCACATTACTGTCAGATTGTTCTTAATTTCAATGTCTCTGGTTGTGTTTTGCTTGTGTGTTTGTTTTGTTGATTAGGTTCCACGTATAGGTAAGATCACATGGTATTTCTCTTTCACCACTTGGCTTATTTCACTTGGCATAATGCTCTACAGATCCATTTCACTGATAACTTTTGCTATAAGAAATAACTTGCTTGCAAGTAAATTCAACACAAACTGTTTTAAACATGAAAGATAATTTTTTGACATGCATTATCAAAAATCCAGAAGTGTGTTTAAACTAAAAATATGTCACCAAGGGCCAATTTATCTCTAAATCTTTCTACTGTGTTGGCTTTATTCTCAGTCCCCAGCAGAACAAAGTTCAAGGTTTCTCAAGTCCAAGTCCTTTTTGCAGTGACTTACTTTTGCAACCCTGAGCCAATCACTATGACTAGAGGGATGTAATATGTTAATTATTTAAGGCCAGGTCACATTTTTTACCCTGGACTAATTTAGGAGGCACACTGCAAGTACATGTTCCCAAAGGAAGGTACCTCACCAAACAGAAAAGGTTATCAAAATAATGCGGAATGTATTCTAGGTAGACAAAAATGCCATGTCTACTACCTCATTAGTCCCAAAAAAGTGTCGATATCTATTATAAAATGCATGTAATTGCACTTTTCAGCCATTCACTTTTAAAAATGTAGATTTATATTATATATAGGTATCAAGATGAATATGGAACATGTTTAAATTTGTTTTTCCTTAGCAAACATCTCAGTGTCATTTTGATTACCAGAGAACAAAAGCACATTCACTTAATTCTTAGCTTTCATTATATGTTCATCCCTTCCAACTCCTCTAATTAAAATTGTGTGGTGAAAATTGAGTTATTAGATTGTAATTATTGTTTTCATAATTAATAAATGTCAGTTTTTTTAGTTAGATCTAAGCAAATTTACCTGAGGTGCTTTAATTGGGTATAACAGGGATCATGTAAGTAATACAGTCAATCAAAATAGATTTGACATTGATGGATGGTACAATTGTTTATTTAACTTCACAAACTTTGGTTTAGTTGTAAAGGCTTTGAAGAAGAGTAGGTAGAAAATGAAACAAAGGCCATATGTCAACATGCAATAGTTTTAAAAGAGACTTTCCTGATTACAATAGAACTATCCTATATTTTCAATATAATTAGTACATTCTGTGACTAAACTAAACAGGAAAATAGAGTTACAACTATGGAAGAAATTAATTATATATCTGCCAAACAAGGATAATATGGGGGGATAGTAAAAAAGTAAAATATTTTGGGTAACTTACTGACTTTGTATACCTCAACAAAAGTTCTAATTGTATTTCTGTTTTTGAATAAAATAAATTTTTGAGTTAACATCTCTAATCTTGCATTGCTATTATTTCTATGTATTTGTTATATTTCAAATACCAAATATTTAAAAGGATGACAAATACTTAACTGACACACAATTTTTTTTCTCTTACTAATAAGAGAATGTGGGTCTTAAATTTCCTTAGGAGTCATTAATAACTTTATTTATTTTTAACTGTTTTGATATTTTTCCAGAAATGTACTCATTTTTGGTTTTGTGTGTATGTGTGTGATTTTTTGATTTGATTTTATAATTATGATAGCTGGTTTTGTTTCTGTTTATTTTCCTATTTATTTTCAGCCAAGCAAATAAGCACAAACTAAGGGATTAATCCCCCTCCAGGTATATCAGACTTAAAGCACATAAAAAATTTAATAGTTATTTTCCAAGAAATGGTCTGTTCTCTTAGGCTAGTGATTTGTTACCTCACCAAAGGCCCAATGACTTTGTATGGGATCACTGTAAAAATTCTGTAGGCTCCTTACATATCTACAAGTGTGAACTGTGTTGAAGCAATCAAGCATGCATGCCATTGTATGTATGTGATGAATGACCTTGACATACTCCTGGGGTTCAATACGTGAGCTGTGTCAGACCCTAGCTTTCCACTTGTTTTCTTGTGATGGCAAATCCTTTAATTTCTGTGGGTCTTAGCACTTTTTATTTGAAAAATAAGAATATGCCTCATAAAGATATACACAACTTGGAAACAATATATACTACAGAACAGAATTAGAATTCAACCAGTTTGTCCTTACTGAGAAGGTATCTAGGGATAATTTGAAAGGTGGGGCTGGTTTCCCACAGTGGGCTTCATGGAGAGACATCACAGCATCTTGACATCAACATGGCTCTGTTGGTAGTCCTCAAGTTTATAACATGAATTTGACTCTGTTGTTGTAAGCATTACCTTTTAAGAGATCCACTTATAAAACCAGATGTTAGTTCATTTTATATATATATATATATATATATGGTATTCAGAATACTCATGTATCTCTGGCATACCTTGACTAATGTTAGAGTTTTTGTGAATTTTATTTTTTTTACTTTTTTAAATTGCTGTTCAAGTACAGTTGTCTCCATTTCCCCCTATCACTCCCTCCTGCCCCACCCATCCCCAACTTCCACCCTCCACCCTACATCCCTTTGGCTTTGTCCATGTGTTATTTATACATGTCCCTGGTGAAGTTTAATAAATGATAAGAAAGTTACTTTACTAGATTAGAAATTAGGTTAGTAGATAAAAAAATGAGGAATGGTTCTTCTAAATTATATAAAACCTCCTCCTCTATAACATTTATCGCCCATGTACAACAATCATTCCCAGACTCTTTTTTCACTTGGAGAATAATAAACATTGATAAATTCTGTATGACTCATTTTTATGAAAATTTCCTTCCAGTAGAATATTCTGTTTTCAAGCACATATAATACGATTGCTTATCTTCAGCATACTTAGATATAATCCCATTTTATACAATGAGTTCAAGAGAGGTGCTTTTCTACATTCAGATATGCCCCCTGGTCCAAAATGACTAAAAGGCAAAGGGAAAAAAAATAAATTGTATAAATTTGCTCAAATAATCTGGGGATTTTCTGAATCTTTGGAATTCTGTTGGTATGCAAAGTATACTCCAAAGCCATGCTGTATTTAAAAATACTGAAATATTGGGCCCACCAACTAAATATTCTGATTAAACCATACAAGTATTTTTTTACTTTATTTTGTTGCTAATTAGGTAACAGGATGTTAAAGATTGATTACTTATAGAATGAGTACTTATAGAATGAGTTTTTTTTTTCAGGTAAGTTGTAGAATTTCATTTATTGAGAAATATTTAAAAATAGGGATTTACTTTCTTTTGAAGATATTCTGTATATAATCATTACCAGAAGGGAGGAAGATGGATGACATTTCATTGACCTATGATTCTGCAACTGTTAAAATGGACTAAATTCATAACTAGATGGGAATTTTACTCTCACCAAAGGAATGACCATTTAAATTACAAAGCTACATAAAAGTGATTATAATCATTAAATTTCAAGTACCAGTTCTTAGATAGGGTCATATTTAAAATTAATAGTATTATTGTATGTCTTATCCTATGATACCTAGATATTCTATAATTAGGAAAATTAATCATTCTTTAATATATATTCTTCAAAATGGCCTTAGGAGGTATCCTAGTGTTATTTTAAAATTACACATAGTGAAATTGCAGCCCAAGAGGTTAAATGACTGTCCCAGAATTAAAACACACATTTGTCAGGAGGCCATGTCTACCATAAGGATATCCATCTGCTCTGACCATTGAACTGCAAGAATCACTTTGCTTCCAGAGTTGTCCAGGCTGTGAAGGTTGAGGGCATAAGACCACTCTCACTCTGACATTAAATAGATGTGTGGGGGCTTTTCATTTTCTATTTCTATTTTACTAATTCACAACAAGGACACACAGAATTCTCCAAAAGGTATTATACTCACAGTTACAATATCTTAAGCAGAAAGGCTTTAGAAGAAAATCAGGCAAAGGAAGACACTCATAGAACAGCATCTGGGAGGATCCCAAAAACCCAGCCTCTGTTGCTCTCCCCTATAAAGTTGACCTTCTCAGTATCAATGTGTGACAATGAAGCACCTAAAACTCATTTGACATTCAGTGTCCAGAATTTTTATTGGGTTATTACTTATTCTTAACTGATGGACCATGTGATTAAATCAATCTTCAATTTAACTGACACCACAAGACCCAAATCCCATCCTCAATCACATAATTCATCTTTATGGAGTGCCCACCCCTGACCTCAATAAACTCCTATCAGTTACTACATAGATTTCCACACAGAAGACAGGATAAGAGTGAGACCTTACTTTGGACAAGGCCAAGTTATTTACTATGCACTTCCAAGTGCTTCATACAGTCATTTATTTCTGGTCATTCACTTATGTAAAACCTATTAATTTAGTAACTACTCTATAATAGACACTTTGCTATGTGCTGAAAATAAGGAAAAGAGACATGGTCTCTGCCCTGATAAAATTTGTGAGGGAGTGAATATTAAAGTATAATTGCATATATCACCATATAATTAAAATCATTGATAAAATAGATGAAGGAGTGATAATATTTTATATTAGACACAGGACTCAAGTACTCAAAGAAAGCCTCATTAAGAAAAGCACATGTGAACTGATTTTAATAGCTAACATTATTTAAATAAAAGTCAGATGCAATGCTATTTATCATAGCCTATTTTCAGATTGTATTTAATAAAAAAATAATGGACTTTTATATTTCTTCTTAAAAATGATTGTTCCCAGTACTCCTCTGAAAACAAGAATATAAAACATTTCAACAGCTCATACTTAATGCTATTTTATATGTAGTCACATCAGTTCCATAAGCAATCATGTATTGAGCAGGTCTCACAATTGCTCTTCTAGACATAAAGTAGACAGCTAGCAGTGATATAATAGAACAAAACCTCTTTTCAACTAGCTAACTTTCTATTGACTTAATAAGCTTCAACTCTGCAGGTAGTTACAGAACAGAATCTCAGAATGTTAGATTTTGGTTTAGGCTGCCTTTTTAATACCAGCTCTACCACAAAGTGTCTGTGTAACATAGGTAAGTCAAATGCTCTCTGCCTAAATTCCTTCATATATAAAGTGTAGATAAAGAAAATTCTTATATCTTAGAGTTATTGTGAAGACTAAAATTTCACTATTTAAAAAGCAGTTTGACCTGCACATAGAAAGTTCTCAATCAATGTTAGGTATTATTACTTTTAGAGAGAAAGTATGATTTTTTAAAATTATATTTATTTTTTTTTATACAGAGGGGAAGGGAAGGAGAAAGAGACAGGACACATTAATGTGTGGTTGCCCTAGTGTGCCCCCTACTGGGGACCTGGCCCACAACCCAGGCATGCCCTGACTGGGAATGGAACCAGCGACTCTTTGGTTCACAGGATGGCACTCAATCCACTGAGCCACACCAGCCAGGGCAAGAGAAAGCATGATTTGTTACAAAAACTATTGGATAAATCAGTCCAATATTTAAATACTGACTTCAGTTTGGTATAGCCTAACTTATGGATTAATTATGGTATACCCATAGTGATGGTAGACACATTTCTTGGCCTCTGTGTCCTTGCTTTGAAATGAAAGGTTAGGATAGATTTTCAGTAAACTCTTCATAATCTGCATTCAATTTTACACCTTTAAAATATTTTTCTACTTTTTGTGATTTTAGGTGAGCTCCCAAAGGACAAGTAACTTAGTTAACTCCTTTGTAGTTAACTAAGAAGTTTAAAAAAAATGACTATCTTATACTTATACTTATCCTTAGCAATTACTTTTATAAATTTAAATTATTAATGCCAATAATCACTACATGATTTTTTCCTAATATGAAATTTTACTTTTTCTAATTTAGGTTGGCATGTTATTTAAATACCCTATTAAAAAAAACTCCAAAATTTGTTTCAATTAAAAATAGAAAAACACTTGTAAAAATTTTTTGGCCCTATGACTGATCATTGATCTCAGAATATATGAATGAAAAAAATACAAAATATAAAAATTATATTTATTAATAGATATGTTTGTTATTTGTTATAGTACTTTTATTATGTTTATTGAAAACTTAAAATTATTTTTAGTCAGAAGTTTCAAGCCTATTATGATAGGATTAATGTTTGTGTCTAAGGTGGAAATCAACCAAGAACACAGGTTCAGAAAATGAGTTCTCATGGAGGAGCACAATTAATTAAGGTGCTGCTAGAAAGCTGTGCTTTGAAAGAAGTCTTGTGAACTTAACTACAGAAAGTTAAGTTTCAAAGGAACTAGAGGCCAGTTGCTCCACTGTTAGTGTGTGTGTTTCCTTCCTTCACAGATAAGTTAGGGGTAGTTTCTTGAAAGTTCCCTCTTAACAAGAGATGGCTCAGGAAAAAGATATCTAGAAAGTGCTATCCTATAAATATAAAGTAAAAACTAATATACTACTGTCCTATTGAATCTCATGCCTCACTTCAACAGATCAAGGTACAGTTAGTGATCAGAGGAACCGAATGCTAAAGAGCTGATAAGGAGTCAGTAAGCAGTTGTCCTACTGGCTGCTTTTGATTTGAGTAAAATTAGTTCAGACCACTGATAGTTTTTTCTTCCCTAAATTGTGAGTTAACTTAAAAACCAAGACAACTCTTAGATATTCACTGTAATCTAAAGAACACTTGGCTTCAAAATGAATATTTTTAGAATTGCTCAAAGTTTTAGAGACATACCATTTTGTAATAGAATGTAATGGTAATTATATTCATTAAAATTAAGGGAACATGACCAAAGTATGTTTCTTGACAAAATACATCAGTACAAATACAATGTAGGGCAAAAGTAAGTTTACAGTTATGAGTGTATGAAATATAGTTTTATTCTTATAGTCAATAGTATTATTGACTAATTATTGTATTTTTCCATACAAACAACTGTAAAACTACTTTTGCCCCACCCTATATATAATAAACAGTATATATATAATTGGAAGATTTTTAAACCCTAAGAAAGAAATATAATTTAATATTAGCAAAATGTCATAATATAGAAATACTGAACAGAGATTCTTGAAGCTGGACACCATACTAATAAGAAATATTAGCTACTTCAAAAATATATTTATAAATTTACAAAAACCAATAGAAAACTGAGACAATAACTTAAATGAAATGAAATAATGAGTAAATAAAATTTATTGGCCAAATTTATTTAAACAATGCAATTTAATTCTAAAAATTTAAATTGTCTCATTAAGGATAAAAATGATGAAAAATAGAGATGATCTTATTTAACTATGAATTATATTTCTGAGAAATCAAATTTGTTTAGATTTTGTAGCAATTTATTTATTAAGGATATTTTATAATAAGTTCTATTACAAAATGAAAACAATTTATTATGAGTTTTTTAAAAAATTTATTTTTATTTTTCTTAAGGAAGAGTATGTCCATGATAATACAAATTCAAAGTAAATTTTTTCTAACTCCTAAATGTTAGAATAAGAATTCTGTGATCATTAAAATATGTTCTATATTTTAAAAAATGACTTGGTCCTGGCTAGTGTGGCTTTAGGATTGGTACCAGCCTGTGAACCAAAGGGTCACCAGTTCTATTCCCAGTCAGGGCACATGCCTAGATTACAGGCCAGGTCCCTAGTAGGGGGTGCGGGAGAGGCAACCACAAATTGATGTTTCTCTCCCTCTCTCCCTCCCTTCCCTTCTCTAAAAATAAATAAATAAAAATATTTAGAAAATGACTTGTTAATTAGTGAAAGCATTATAACCACGTAGAAAAAAAATATTAGAAAATTGAAAAAGCTGAAGTCAACTCTAACCCCATAATTTTTATGGACTTTTCTCCTTTAGTCTTTTTTTTCCTATGAACTTTTAAATATAACATAACTTTAAAATGTCTACAATTTGACGTAATGCTTTAAATTTTAACTTAAAGATATTTTTAAAATTGCTCTGTATATTTAAATCAGTACTTCAGTATATATATGTATATATACACACATATATGCACACATATACATAAGTATGTAGATATATACAAACATATAAATAATAATTTGCTTTATCATTTTCTTATTCTTGATGATAAGTGCTTATCTTCAAGTTTTACTATAACAAATAACAAACATATCTATTAATAAATATAATTTTTCTATTTTATATTTTTTTCATTCATATACTCTAAGATCAATGATCAGTCATAGGGCAGAAAAATTTTTACAAGTGTTTTCCATTTTTATCTGAAACAAATTTTGGGGTTCTTTTTAATAGTGTATTTAAATAATATGCCAATCTAAATTAGAAAAAGTAAAATTTCACGTTAGAAAAAAATCATGTAGTGACTGTTGGCATTAATAATTTAAATTTATAAAAGTAATTGTTAAGATACCTTTTTATTCCTCTGAATAACACAGTCTGTTTGTATGCATCGACACTATCCAGTGCTTTCATCAGATTGCCATAAGCTATGCTGTGTTCTATAGAAGATATGATTTAATATATACATTTAATCTTTACTGTATTTTTCCTTACTTTTTAGTCCTCTTACACCACCTTCCCCCAAGTAATCACCACAATGTTTTTCATATCCATGAGTCCTTTTTCCTTTTTGCTCAATCCTGCTCCTGCTAACCTCCCTCACCCACCCAACTAGCTGTCATCCTGCTCTTCATCTATGAACCTGTCCCCATTTTCCTTATTAGCTCAGTTTGCTCATTAGCTTCCACATATGAGTGAAATCATATAGTATTTCTCTTTCTCCGACCAGCTCATTTTACTTAGCATGATGTTCTCCAGGTCCATCCACATTGTCATGAAAAGTAAAATTTTCTTCTTTTTTTATGGCCAAGTAGTATTCCATTGTGTAAATATCCCCTAGTTGTTTTATCCACTCATCTACTTATCGGCACTTGGGATGCTTCGATATCTTGGCTATTGTAAATAACACTGCAAGAACATAGGGGTTCTGATGTTCTCTTGAATTAGTGCTTTGGATTCCTTCAGATATATTTCCAAAAGTGGGATTGCTGGATCAAAAGGCAGATCCATTTATAATTTTTTGAGGTATCTCCATGCTGCTTTCCACAGTGGCTGCACCAGTCTGCATTACCACCAACAGTATAAGAGGTTCTTCTTTGCATCTTTCTTAGAGTTTATTGATTTATTGATGATAGCCATTCTGACAAATGTGAGATGGTATCTCAATATCATTTTAATTTTCACTAGTCTGATGATTAGTGATGTTAAGCGTCCTCTCATATGTCTATTGGCCATCTGTATGTCTTCTTTGGATAAGTGTCTAATCAGGTACTTTGCCTATTTTTAATTGGGTTATTTGGTTTTTTGGCATTGAGTTGGCATACAACCCCTTATCAGATGTATTGGCAAATACGTTCTCACATTCTGTGGGTTGTCTTTTTATTTTGTTGAAGATTTCCTTTGCTTAAAAAAAAGTTCTAGTTTGATGTAGTCCCTTTTTTTCTTTTTTTCCTTTTATTTCCCTTGTCAGGGGAGATATATCCAATAAAATATCCCTACAAACAGTGTCTGAGATTTTGCTGCCTATATTTTCTTCTAGCATTTTCATGATTTTGGGTCTAACATTTAAGTCATTGATTAATTTTGAATTTATTATTGTATGTGGTATAAGAAGGTGGTCTACTATCATTTTTCTGCATGTATCTGTCCAGTTTTCCCAACACCATTTATTAAATAAACTAACTCTAGACCATTGTAAGTGCTTACTTCCTTCTGTTAAATATTAATTGACTATAAAAGTGTGGGCCTATTTCTGGGCTCTATCTATTCCATTGATCTATGTGTCTGTTTTTATGCCAGTACCATGCTATTTTGATTACTATTGCTTTATATTATAGTTTGATATTACATAGTGTGATTCCTCCAACTTTGTTCTTCTTTCTCAGGATCACTGATGGCTATGTGGGGCCTTTTGTGGTTCCATATAAATTTGTGAAATATTTGTTCTAGTTCTGTGAAATATGTCATTGGAATCTTAATAGAAATTGTGTTGAATCTATAGATTGCTTTGGATAATATGAATATTTCAATGATGTTAGTTCTTCTTATCCATGAATGTGGTATGCGCTTCCACTTATTTGTATCTTCTTCAATTTCTTTCTTTAGTGCCTTAAATTTTATGAATTTTACATATTTGGTTAGGTTTATTCCTAGGTATTTAATTATTTCTGAAGAAATTGTAAGTGGGATGACTTTTGTAATTTCCCTTTTTGTTGGTTCATTATTGGCATATAAAAATACAATTGTTTTTTTTTATATTAATTTTGTGTCCTGGTACTTTGCTGAGTTCATTTATCAGTTCTAGTAGTTTCTTTGTGAAATCTTTGGGGTTCTCTATGTACAAAATCATGTCAACTATGAATAAAGGTAGTTTTATTACTTTCTTTCCAATTTTGATGCCTTTTATTTCTTCTTGTTGCCTGATTGCTGTGGCTAGGACTTTGTTGAATAAGAGAGGTGAAAGTGGACTTCCCTGTCTCGTTCCTAATGTTAAAGGGAATGCTTATAGTTTTGTCCATTGGGTATGATGCTGGCAGCAGGTTTGTCATATATGGCTGTTATTATGTTTAGGTATATTCCTTCTATTCCCACTTCCCTGAGAGATTTCATCATATATGGGTGCTGTATTTTATCAAATACCTTTTCTGCATCTATTGAACTGATCATATGGTTTTTATTCTTCATTTTCTTTATGTGACGTATCATGTTTATCGATTTATGAAATTGTACTAATCTTGCATTCCTGGAATAAATCCCACTGGTCATGGTGTATGATGGTTTTCATTCATTCCTGTATTTGGTTTGCTAATATTTTGTTGAGGATTTTAGCATCCATGTTCATCAGGGATATTGGACTATAATTTTATTTCTTTGTAGTGTCTTTATTTGGTTTTTGCAATTAGGATAATACTGGCCTTGTAAAAGGAGTTTGGAGACATCCCTCCTTTTGAATTTTATGAAACATTTTGAGAAGCAGAGGTGTTATCTGTTTTTGGAATGTTTGGTAAAATTACCCTGTGAAGCCATCTGGTCCAGGGCTTTTGTTTGTTGGGAGCTTTTTTTATTACTGCTTCATTTTCATTAGGTGTAATCTGTATCTTCAGATTCTCTGATCCTTCCTGATGTAGTTTTGGAAGACTGTGTATAACTAGGAGTTTATCCATTTTGCCCAGGATGTCCAGTTTGTTGGCACATAGTTGTTCATAATATTTTCTTACAATCCTTTGTATTTCTTTGGTGTCAGTTGTTATTTCTCCTTTTTTTATTTCTGATTTTATTTTGGGGGGTTCTTTTCTCTTTTTATCTTGATGAGTCTAGTTAAAGGTTTGTCAATCTTGTTTATCTTTCCAAATAATGAGCTCTTAGATTCATTGATCTTTTGTCTTGTTTATTTTTTTAGATATTATCTTATTTGTTTCTGCTCTGGTCTTTATTATTTCCTTTCTTCTACTTACTTGGGGTTGGTTTATTTTTCTTTTGCAAGTTCCTTTAAATGTAAAGTTAGATTGTTTACTTGAAATATTTATTTTCTCTTTTATTTTGAGATAGGCCTGTAATACTATGAATTTCCCTCTTAATATTGCTTTCCCAGTGTCCCACAAATTTTTGTGTCCTCATTGTCATTTGTTTCAAGGTATCTTGTGATATCTTCCTTGATCTTGTTGCTGACCCATTCATTATTTAATACCATGTTATTTAGCTTCCCTGTCTTTGTGTGTTTTTCAGTGTTCTTCTTGGGATTGATTTTCAGTTTCATAGCATTGTGGTCAGAGAAGATGCTTGATATAATTTCAATCTTCTTAAATTTATTAAGACTTGTTTTGTGTCCTAACACATGGTCTATCCTAGAAAACATACCATGAGTACTTTGAAAAGTATGTATATTCTGCTACTTAGGGGTGAAATGCTCTGAAGATATCAGTTAAATTAATTTGATCTAGTGTGTCATTAAGGCTGCTGTCTCCTTGTTGATTTTCTGCCTGGAAGATTTCTCCATCGAAGTCAATTGTGTGTTAAAATCCACAACTATGACTTTAATTTTGTCAATTTTTCTCTTTATGTCCATCAATATTTCCTTTTCATATTTAGGTGCTCCTATGTTGGGTATGTGAATGTTTACTAGGGTTACATCCTCTTGTTGAATTGTTCCCTTTAACATTATGTAGTTATGAAGGACATTATGGCATGCCCTTCTCTGGCTCTTACTTTTGTGTTAAAGTCTAATTTTGTCAGTTAAGTACTGCTACCCCTGTTTATTTTCTTTTCCATTTGCATGAAATATCTTTTTCCATCCCTTTACTTTTAGTCTATGTGCATTTTTTGTTCTGAAAGGGATCTCTTGGAGGCAGCATATATATGGGTCTGGTTTTCTTACCCATTTATCTATCCTACATCTTTTGGCTGGAGCATTTAAATCATTTGCATTTAAGGTGACTATTGATAGATATCTATGTAGTGCCATTTTATTGTTAGACTTTTTTCCTGTGTTTCTATTCTTTCTCTTTTTCTACTTCTTTTTCATAGAACAAATCCTTTAATATTTGTTGCAGGACTAGTTTGGTATTAATGACTTCTATTAGCTTTTCCTTGTCTGGGAAGCTCCTCATTTCTCCTTCAATTTGAAATGATAGCCTTGCTTCCCCTCAGGCTGATGCCACTTGGAGAAGAGGGCTCTGATTGAGAAAGATGGCTTCTGCAGTATGTGGAATGACTCAGCATGGGGATCTTGGTGGCTGTTACTTCAGTTCTCTCCCAAGAGCTACTAACCCCAGACTCTCCTCAGGTGTCTTGGCCCACTCTGTCCTTCTTCTGCTGTAACCCTGGTAAGTGGCTACAAATGAAATTTTGTGCATTGGCCTTTTAAGTGGCTCTATGATTTTCCAACAGTCTCTCCCTGGCAGACAGAATGGATACTACTGCTTTTCAGAGATGGATATTATCTGGGCTCCTTTCCAGCTCTGTTGCTGTAGGCTGGGGAGCCCAGCTTGGGTTTAGACCCCACACTTCTCAGGGGAACCCCCCAACCACTGAAATATCCCTCCATTTCTTCAGCAGCCACCTGTGAGTGCCTAGCCAGCCCTCTCACGTCTCCACACTCCCTACCAGTCATGTTGTGGTGAAGTGATTTCTTTTGTCTGTCCATGGTTGTAAGGCTTTTCTCCAGCAGTGTTCAGTTGGTTATTCAGGATGCTTTCTCTACAATTTAGTTGTAATTCCAGATGGGTCCTTGGAATAGGTTAGTGCAGCTTCAACTTACTTCTCTGCCATCTTGGTTCTGATATCTGATTCTTAGAACAGCCCTTCACAAGAGACACTATTACTCCATTTCACAGATGATCACTGGAATCAGGATTTCAGAGAGAACAAATGACCTGTCAAAAACCACATAATTAATAAGTGTTAAATCCTAGAAAATAACACATTTTTAACAAAAAGTGAGAAAACTGTAAGATTAGATATACATTGGTATGTATGAAAATTGAGTTATATCAACCTAGGATTTCTCTTTCTCTGCCATAAACATAATTCTTCATATCAGAAAGTTTGATCTCTCTTCTTCATCTAACATTCTCATTATTTATAATTATATTTTAGTGATATGTCTTCCTTTATAATAAATAGACTTTAATTTCTAGAGTACTTCAATGAATAGTTATCATGCATACATTGAAATAAAAATGTTATCATTAATTAAAATTTTTGGTTCATTTAGATTTTTTTAGTTTTTACATAATATCTTTATCTGTCCCAGAATCTTATCCAGGATTCTACATTGAGTTTTATTGTTATGCTTACTTAGGCTCATCTTTTTTTGTTGTTATTTATTTTTTAATTTAAATTTATTGGGATGATTGGTTAATAATATTATATAGGTTTCAAGTTTATAATCTATAACCCATCATCTATATATTGTGGCAGTTTCTCAACCTTTAGTAACTAACAATTTCGATGAGTACTGATCTGATGTTTTCTAGGATGTTGTACTATTGGAAATTGTCTGATAATTTTCTCAGGATGATACTGTGGTTATAGGTTATTAGTAGGAGGATCATAGAGGGAAAGTGTCATTTCTACTGCATCATCTCAAAGGTACACACTGTTAACATGACTAATGAGTGTTGGTGTTCACTTTAGTCATCTGGCTGAGGTAGTATTTGTTAGGTTTCTCCTCAGTCAAGTTACTCTTTTCTTACTCTCTTTTGTTCTGTTTTCTTTGAAGTCAAATAGCTCCTCTCTTTATTCCCCCATGTAATTTTGTTCTTGCTTATCAAGGGATGAGCAAGCGACTGATTTCTCTTCTCATTACACTGAACTATTTTTGGACAGAGGGGGAGCTCTGGTCATCTTCACACCTTAAGCACCTATGGCATTGTGTGTTTTATAAGAAATATCCAAGTAAATATTTGTTGAATAAAAAAGATATTTTGTAGTAAATCAAATAATTTTAACTCAAAACAAGGTTATTTTTCTTATGTTTTGTTTGTTTGCTTGTTTTGTTTTGAAATTTCACATATAAGTGGTATCATGAAGTGTTTGCTTTTTTTGTCTGACTTATTTCACTTAGCATGATATCCTCTAGGTTTATCTAGATTGTCTCAAATGACAAGAACTCATTATTTTTTATGGCTGAGTAATATTCTATTATATATATTTATACATCACATTTTATTTATTCATTCTTCTATCAATAGACACCTAGGTAAATTTCATATTCTAATTACAGTCAATAATGCTGCCAGTATTGTTCCCTTTTCTTTCTTCTTCACCAATGCTTGCTATTTGTTAATTTCTTTGATGATAGCCATTCTGTTAGGTATGAGGTGGTATCTCATTGTGATTTTGATTTACATTTTACTGAGTGATTAGTGATGTCAAACATCTTTTCATATGTTGGCCGTCTATATGTCCTCTTTGGGGAAATGTCTCTCCATGTCCTCTGAGCATTTTTAATTGGATTATATGATTTTCTTAGTGTGAACTTATATATGTTCCTTACAAATTCTGGGTATTAACCTCTTATCAGGTCTATTATTTACACATATCTACACTTTCCAAAAGAAAATACACACCAAACAAGGAAAGCTTCTGTAAGTCAGCATTATCTAAAACAGTGCAGGTATCTGCAATCATGCCTATATTATTTCCTTTCTTTTCTGTGAGAAGAGGTATCATTCCTTTTTTACAAAGTATTTTCCTTGGCAATGTTCTGACTAATCTCACAGACTTTGCTGTTACCAGCCTTATGTCATCTACACATTTAGTATACTGTGTCACTCTCCAAGTCTTTCAATTATTCTATAAAACCTTTAAAATACTTTATAAATTTCTTAACATAGTCTGTGAGCTTGTCTAGATTTTTTTTCCTTCCTCATAATCCATGTTTTAGTCAACCCAAATTTTCCTTAATTATCTGATTATGCTGTATCTTTCTTAGTTTTGGATCTTTTTTACATCTTGTTTCTCTTTATGGACCATTCTTTCCCTTCACTCTGCCTGGAAAATTTCTACCTAGTGTGTGTGTGTACCTTAGATGCAATTTACTTCAGAAAATCTCCCCCTCCTCTAAAATTCACTAGTTTATTTGTCTTTATCCTTTGAGTCTGCAGATGCCATTAGTCCGGGAACCTTAGGGATAACGTGAAACAAACGAACAGTAAATGGTTAGAGAATCCAGGCACCACGTTAGGCATCTGGATAATGAGATGAAACCTGGAATCTCTCCTCTCAATGACTTAACAGTTTAGTGGAGAAGACAGATAAATTAAACTAACAATGAAAATATTTACATAGTAATTAAAGTACTATAATATCCAGCCTCTTTTCAATTTTATTTTCCACAACTTAATTTTTTAATCTCTATACCAATATGATATTTTATTAGTTATTATTTGAACATTATTTTTATTACTATGTTTTGTTTTTGCCTTTGAATCTTTTCAGAAAGTATGAATACTTCACCAATCACAGGTAACATTAATAAAATTTTCTCAAGCTACTCTTGACCATGGCTTTTCTCCTTCCTCTGTACTTCAATACCACTTCTAGTACTACCATCCACTTATATAACTGTGTGTCTACACATATAAAACCCTTGAAAGGCCCATCAAGAAGTAGAAAAATATCTTGCACATGGAAGTTTCATCATAATTGACTTAAAAAAATCTATGTGCTATGTTGTTAGTTCTGCCTATTTTTATCCTGTTGAATCCTTTGGATTCATTATTTGTCCTCCAAATTTGCTTTGTAAAATATAGATCACTTTTATCCTAAACAGTTAGAGACTGTTTTTGAAAATTCTATTATTGACTAGCTTTATATGTCCCAAGAATTATGGTAGGTGCTTTATACATATTCCACCATTTAGTCCTTCTAGTAATCCCATGAGATAGGTACAACTGTAATTTCATCTGCCTCTGAAAAAAAAAGGGTTCCGGATAGGTTCAGTTATTTTTTTAATGTCATCCATATCATAAGTAGAAGTTGTAGGTTAAGTCTCAACTCTGATTCTAGCATCTTATCTTCCACCATGCTCTACTCAGAGATAATGCACATAGCTCTCCAGATCCTTGCACATCATTATAATGAGAAAATATCACTAGATAATTCCATAGACTAAAAAAAGTACAGGTGCTATAATATGCTGTGAAAAATCCTAAAAATATAACAAATATTATTTTTTCAGGAAAGTAATCATTATTTACCAAGAATCAGAAAGTACTTGGTACTTTGCTAACACTATTTTATTTTTTCCTGAAAGATTCCTAAGTTTAATATTTCTGTGATCACTTTACAGATGAGAAACCTAAAACTTAGAAATGTCAGGCAGACTCTTCAGGGTGACTCACATTGCTATTAAAGTAGAAGACTATGGATTTGAACAGATCAGTATGTCATAAAAGATTATGTTTTTAACTGCTATACTACACTAGCTTGTTAGTCCCTTGGTTTTGTGCTTCTCAGTCTATTTAATACATCTTTGATATTGTTAGAATCAGGATATGAATGTGATCATAGTTCTGTTATGTAAATTTACTTATTAGGTTCTAGATAACCAATTTAACAATATTATTTCTCTTTCTACTCTGTAAAAACTGCCTGAGGTAATATGATTTCATCAAATGTAAAGATTTTTATAAGTGTAAGTATTGTTAACACATTTTAGTTTTTTATTAAGCATCTGTGGTCAAATGCTTGACTTTCTCTCACACCTATCATGTTTAGAATTAGTGAGTAGCATATTTATTATACTTTTATTCATGTCTCCATTGTGACTAAGATTCAGAATTCTCCTTCTTTCCTACAAAGTCTATATTCTATAATATAGACAGAACTGTAGCCCCAGCTGGGATACGTCAGATTATTGCACTTTTGTCACATTCTTTTTCATGTAATAGTTAAAACTAATAAGAAGACATACCAATGTAAGATAAAAGCCAGCTGCCTTATTTCTACACAGCAATTGAATTCTATCAATCAAGGTACCTTTTGTTGTCAGAAAAGAAAACTGGAAGGTTCTATATGGATGAAAATAAGGCTTAGGGTAAATTTAAAAAAAGGCTTAATCTATGAAAGGAATATACTTCTAAAATTGGGGAATATGAACTAGGAAAAGCAAACACTTTTTCATAAGGCCTGTCTAGACACTGATATCTTGAGTGTGAATATTGAATAATAAAATTGAAATGAATAACATGATAAGATCAGGTAAGTTCTTGAAAATATAAATCAGCAAGAGAGAAAAAAATGTTGTGGTACTGTCTTTTAGGGACTGAATACAAATATAGGCCAAATCTTTATTTTGCAGTCTATAGTCAGTTGACCACTCTATAATGCCTACCATAAAAATCACTGTTCCTTTTCAGTCTACTTTTACTGTGAATTTTTGAAACTACCTACATCACTTTTATTCTTAATAAAATTTACTTTTTTACTGTTACAAAGTACAACATGTTATTCTTGGAGTGAATAATTTTTAATACTTTTATTACAGAACACAAGGGGCCAAGGGGGGCTGAGGGCGATATACTATTACCAAAAGGAACCCCCCAGGTTCATTATGTCTGCCGCCTTATAGGAAAGACATCTCTCAATGCCAGAGATTCGTGAAAAGGAAAGGAAATGTTTATTTAATGCTGTACAGACTTAAAGTAGTGACCTAATGTCTTCATCAAAATCCCAAAGTCCCTTAAAACACCCACAAACACACACAGTCCTTCCTTCCCCCCTTTGCCCAGTCTGGGGTACCATCTCTCAAGAAAAGAAATAGAAGTCCATGGCTCAGGCAGCCTCCAGGTCTTCCCAGCAATCCGTTTCAGCTGGTAGGCCTCCCTCAGTTCCCAGCACCATCAGCTGTGTTGCCAGGATCTCTGCTAAAGCTGGGTGGTGGTTCCCCTATTCTAAAGCTGCAGGGGTCCCTACTCTGGCAAAGCCATGTGGCTCTCTTACATGTTCACATCTGCTTGGCTATTGCCACAGCCGTGTGGTCCTCTCTGCACAATGGCCATGGGAGTCCCCACTCTGGCAAAAACATGTTGTTTTCCCTTCAATGGCTGCCGAGTCTCTCTCCTCAATGGCTGTCGAGTCTGGGTTTAAATCCCCGTGCCAATCTTCCTCTGCAGCCCCATTTCTGACTCCTTCCACACTGGGCTACACTTGCCAGCACCACTCTGATATCCTTCCAGCTTTACTGGGCTGCCATGGTGAGTTTGGGCAGGCGTGTCCGCATGTCCTGGAGCCAGTCATCTCTAAGCTCTCACGCAGGTGCTGTAACTCAGGGCACCTGCCCCCCAGTTAGGTCTTAGTGGGGAAGCTACTTCCATTCCCCCCCCCCCGCCCGCTAAGAGCATGGTCACAGCTATTTATCATATCTATGTAACCAGTTAATGGTTATAGATATGTTAAATGACCACACCAGAGGTTTGCTGCAAAGCTGTTGCTATGCAAAACAGCTCTCAATAACCCTGCTCCATTTGTCCCTTCCTGTTGCAGACCACCGGCCTGTGGTGATTGCAAATGTTGTAGGTGCTTGCAAGACATGAGAAAAACATACACATGGACTACCGAGAACTGTGGAGGAATAGGGACAACATGGCTACCCTCTCAAGGGGAGGGTGCCTCTGAGTGGCCTGGCCACTCTCTCAAAGGAGAGTGCCCTGAGCTGCCACCTCAATAGGCTTTTATTAGGTAGTATTGGATAGGTGAACAGATATAGAATGTGGATTTATCTTCTAGCAAAGAAGATCAAAACAGGTAGATATTTTACATAGGATTCAAAAGTCTCACGCTGGGTTTTGGGGCTGGTATCATCTAACAGATACAGGATTAGTTTCATTTCCTGCCAGAGCCTACACATCCAAGAGCATCCTAGCAAGCAGGTCTCACAGGATTTTGCATATTTTATGCCCTAGGTCTAATTTACCCCAGGTGTCCGAGGACTCTAGTCTGAGCCTCACCACCTCTGCTATTTCCGCAGGCCCTGAGTTGGGCGGAGGAGACAAAGGCAGCCAGGGTACTTGGATTTCTCACATGCAGAACACTCAGGCTATTGTGAAAGCCGAGGGGGCAGGGGTGATGTTGATCACTCCCTCACTTCCACAGCCCACTGAGTCTCTTCCCTGGTGGCTTATTCCCACGTGATCATGCCTGTCTTAGGTCCATTCTTTCCAGAGAATGGTTGCCCGTCATTGACTATCCGATCAAGCTGAAAGGAATAGCAGAGCAGGCAGTGCCCATGTTCAGGGAAGTAAGTTTTGTCTCATTAGGCCTCTTGGTTCTCAGAGGTATCTCACTCAGCCTTAGCCACAGGGGGTTACGGCTCCTGAAACCAGGCAGGGTGGACACCACACCTTCCCCCAACCCACACCTGTGGGGCGGGGTAAGGACATCCTAATATTTCCTGAACACTCTGAGTTCTGGACCCCATTCCAAATCCCTATTTGGGGTCCCCCTCTTGGCTGCACCCTGTTACACTTTTATTCCTGGGACTTTAAGAAAGCCAATATTAAAAATCTCCATCCTAAATAAAATTATAATGAAAAAGTATTGATGTGTTTATATGTTGATTATTTCTGGAAGCTTTTTGTTCATTTGCTTAATTTTTTAATATAACCTATTAATATATGTGTTAAATTAAGATTGCAGAGAGAAATATTAGAGACATAAAAAGGCCTATTCAAAACCCCAAAGTGTGAGAAAATACTAAATTTTATGCCATATAAGTGTGTGTCTTCTATATTTACATGATATCAAATAACAGGCAATAATGAAGCTGTAGTATTTGTTCTCATTATGCTACAGCCTGGCCTCCTAGGGCTATGTGGTCACTTCAGGGAAAGGCAAAATAGTTCAGAGCCTATGCATTTATGATTCTTCAAAATAATTCACAATTTGAAAAGTGACATGAGGTTTTACAAGGTGACAGATTCCCAAACTCTCTCTTTGTTTTTAATTCTAAAATTAACCATTACCATGATTTTCTTCTTATGAAAATATTTAGATATGCTTACTTGAAGGTTTGCTGCTAAACTCTGTAGAGACACACATCTACTAGTAGTGGGAGACAGGAGCCCAAGGTCCATAAACTTGCACCACAGAGGGTGAATTGTTAATGAAAACTATAGTTTTCAATTGGTGTAGTGTGTCTGGTTTGCCTTGAGGCACTAATTTTTTATTTTCCCTAAAAATTTTTAAAACAAGCTATTTTATTATCTATCCCCACCTCCAAAAATCACTGCCACTTAGACTGTGGTATTTGAATAATCAGCATGGGCCTCATCCGGCATCTTGTTAGAAATGCAGAAACTCAGGTGTTAAATGATTGAGGATCTACATTTTAACAAGTTCTTTAGGTAATTTTCTCTATATTAAGTTAAGCTCCAGTAAATTGGATCTCAACTTGTATTGTCTCCTTGAGGAACTCTTTAGTGACATCCCTGATTGAGTCCAATGTCCTTACTAATCCTCTCATAGCACTATGTTTCTTTCATCCAATTTTATGTTTATCAGTCTATGATTTGGTTGTTTGCACAGTAGACTACCAGCCCAGGTTAAAACTTTTCAACATCAGGGTATACCTGGAACAGGATGTTATATATCACATAGGATCAATCAGTAGTGAACAAATGAATAAATGAATGAATGAACAGACGGATATATGGATGATGCCTGTTTGACAGTTATAAAAATGTATTATTACCATGCATTGTTGATTTCAACTTTAAAATAATAGCTTTCAGGTTTAATTGTTACCATTGTTATTATTATAAACACCAACCATTTCTTGAGTTACTAATGTAATAAAAAAAGAAGTCTTGTAACCAAATAATACCATCTCTATATTCAGGAGCATACAATCTGGTACAGATGTCAGGATTTTCACATGAAAATTTAGAACTTGCATATATTAACAGGTAAAGGAGTGAACCACCACCCTGTTGAGAGGATTGAATTTTCCATTTCTCAAAATAAGAAATGAAGTATTTTAGAAATGCACTTTTCATTCAGCATGCATATACTAACATCTTTCATGTGTCAGACATTTTGCTAAGACATTGAGGGTGTCAGACAGATGTAATACCTGTCCTTGCAATGCTTTCACTCAATTGCTTTCCAAATTTAATATGCCTAACAAACTACTTTTTATTATACAAAGGAAAGAACTGCATTACCCTGGAAGGTAATTGGCTCTTTGCATAATTGCTTTCATAATACCTATCACATGGTACTTTTCAAAAGTGGCATGGAGAAAGATGATATACCTTGAGACAGCATTAGAATACTTTTGTCACCTGCATTTTAGGGTTCTAATATGCATTACCCTGACTATCCCTTGGTTCCCTTTGATTCTACACGTGTAGAACATTATAAATTTGTGTTCATGATCAATTTATTTTTCCTCTTATCACATGATTGCTACAAACAAACTTTGTACAAGACACCTGTCAACCAAAAATGATTACTTTTAAATGTCTTATCTATTTACAAAATTAGAGATGTTATGAAGTATGATAGAATAATTATTCTTGACATAAATTAAGTGGGACTCTTGAATCAGTCTTCTGTGAATCGACTTAAAGAATATTGCACAGATAGTTAGATATGGCCCTCTCCTTACAGAAAAAAAATGAAGCAGATATTTTCTTTCAGTTTCACACTTAATTTGTGAGTGTTCTGCATGTGACCCTGAAAAATTAAGAAACATTAATGGAACTCAGTACAGATCCAAGTACTGGACAGAGAGAGATAATAGGGAAGGGCAGGATGTGAAATGGAGGAAAGGATATCAACTTGGTCAGAATATTTTGCCCAAGGAAGACAAATAGAAGTCCTGGCAAAAGTTGGTAGATTGCTCTCCTAAACTTGAATGAATGGACATATGAGGACTGCTTTTTCCTGGACTTCAGATATTATCAAACCCCTATCTGAAAAAGTAGGTCTCATGAGTTCCCTTGGTCCTCCTTCTATACATTATAGGTCATTACCTAGATAAGGAAAAAAAAAAGAGCTAGTGGATAAGGAGACCCCCGCCCTTATCATTTTAAGTAGGGTGTTGCATTAATCTTTCTTCCTGGGACTAATATTGTAGCCTTAGGTAGCTCAAACCTTGTTTTATTGACTGATTAAGTAGCATGTCAGAATAGATATACAGTAGTTAATTAATTGGTTAATTAATTAATTTTTCAAAGAAGCCAAAGTGACCAGGCCTCTGAAGGAACACAATTCAAATGAGATCCAAAGCCCTCCTCTGTAGCTGACCTGTTCATATCAAAATGCATCTCTGCAAGCCCTGAGGCAAGGAAGCCTGAGTAGCACTGGACTTCACCTATAACGTTAACAGAAGCTTTGGGGTGTTTTAAGCTGACATTTCTAGGGACAGAGGCAGTTCTTCCTTCCATTACTAAATGTTCCTCTTGCCTGTTCTTGCTTATAGCTCTGAGTCCCAGCTATTTTTCCTAAAGATTTAACATGTTTCCCACAGAAGACTTCATTACATTTTTATTATATTTGTATTTCTACTTTTGTAGAATGTATTTAATGAACCCAAGAAATTGAAATTGGGCACAGTTAAGATTTTTATGGAGTTTGACTCTTGCTCAGAAGTCAAAATAAATTTTCTTGCTGAAGAACATTCATTGAAAGGATAATCTTGAGTTGTTACAGTTATTTAAAATTAATGGTTTATATTATTAAAATATGAATTTTATTATTTTACATGTCATTAAAATTTCATATAAAGTTAATATATTTTGTTCTGGGGTTTTATGTAGTTTGTCTTCCAATACGCAAATCTACATAATCTCCTCCTGAGTTTAACACTTGTAGTAATATATGAATCTTTCATTTAATTGTCTATCTGTATATTTCCTGGTTCTACAGTCTACAGAAGCTAAAATTTTAATTGTAGTTTTGCTGTCCAGTTAATTATAGTTTGGAACTACATTACCGAGTGCTGTCTCAACTATACTCATAATTATACTGAAGGCAAGAAAAAGATGAAGTGATGAGAATACCTCTGGAAAACACTGAGTAAAAGTGACTAAGATAATCCTCACCAAAAATATAAGATGTATTAAAAAGATATTTGTTTTGTTAATCCTCAGAACAGACCCAAAGTGTAAAAAAATGGTTGTATTTATTACAAATTAAGACGCTATAGAGGTGCTATCTGGTTCCTATTTTATTAATTAATAATTTTTATTTCAAAGTAATACATGTACTTGACTTAAATGAAAAGAGTAGTAATCTGGTTCATGTCACTTGTCCCTGCTCTCTGCTCCCCAAAGATACCACAATTTTAGCTCTTTTCCTTTTCTTATTCAAACAGTAAATTTGTAAATTAACATGCTTATAATAATATTTTTTTTGATTTTTCAGATTTAATTGACCAGCTTTCTACTGGAAGATAATTATTTTGCTTACTTAGAGAATTCTCTTCTTAACACACCTGCTACACACATTCCTCCAGGATAATTATCTTAGTTATTGTTTAAATCAATATTCACCATTTTCATCATTATCTTACATTATTCATCACTACTCTTGTTGATGTAATTTCCAAGACCTTCTGTGTACCTTACCCAATTTAAACTGATTACATAAGTGTTATCCTGGGATTTTCCTTCACCTGTGGTTGCTCTGGTTTCACAATACATGTCTCAATAGAATCTACTTCAGACTTACACTATCTTTCAATAGAGAATGGCTCCTATAGAACTGTATTGCTTCTTCCTGTTTTGGAGCTATTATTGTTATACAGATTACATTGTTGTATTATGAGCCCAATTATACACATCTATATACATATTGCTTTATAAATCAACTAAGAGAAAAGCAATTATGGAATTATGTTTTATACTTACCTACACGATTGTTATTATTGATGTTCTTTCTCTTTTCATGAAAATATTATTTACTATCTGGGGTCACTTGCTTTCAGCCTAAAGAATTGCTATTAGTATTCCCTGTTAAGCTGTCTTTGTTTGCAATACATTTTCTCAGTTTATCTGGACTGTCTGTATTTTGCACTTATTTTTGAAATATAGTTTAGCTAGGTATAAGATTCTTGGTTGTCATATATTTTTTGGCACTCTTAATATGCTATCTCACCACCTTTTGACTTTCCTTGTTTCAGATGGGGAATCAGCTCTTATACATGGTGGGGCTTCCTTGGATGTGATATGCAGTTTTTCTTTCACTGCTTTCAAGATTTTCTCTTTGTTTTTATTTTCAAATTTCAACTATGATATGTCTTGGTGTGAATATGGATATCCTTATATTCATCTTACTTGCAGATTGTAAAACTGAATGTATTAATATTTTATCAAATTTAGGATTTTTTTCAGCAATTCATTTTTCAATTTTTTTTCTGTTCCTCCTTTCTTTTTAGCACTCTCATTATCTACATGTTGATATGCTTAAGATATCATACATTCATCTGAGACTCTTAATTTTTCTAAATATTTTTTCTTTATTCTTTTGATAGCATAATCTAATGGCATGTTAACCAAAACTTTCAGTTCAATTTTTTTATGGAACCCCTCTGGTAATTTTTTCATTTTGGATTATTTTTTCAAATCAAGAGTTTTCATTTGATTCATATTCATAAAGTATATTTTTTTGTTTCTATACTCTTTCTGATGAGGCATCAACATGGCTTCATGTACCCTTTTTTTTATTGTGGTAACATATACATAACATCAATTACTATTTAACCATTTTAAATGTCCAGCTCAGTGGCATTTAGTACATTCACACTGCTGTGCAGCTCGCCCCTGTGTCCCCCTCCAGAATTTTTCAGCTCTCCAAACTGATATGTCACACAAATTAAACATGTATCCCTACCACTTTCCCCAGTTCCTGGAAATCACCATTTTCTTTTTTTCTACTTTGTTTTTTAACTACTCTACATACACATAAAGGAGTCATGTAATATTTGTCTTTGTTCGACTGGCTTGTTTCACTTAGCATTTATACCTTTAAAGTTTATTTATGTTGAGACATGTGTCAGAATAATAATCCATTGTATGTATATCACATTTTGTTTGTCTATCTGGTGATGTACATCTGGGTTGCTTTCACCTGTCAGTTATTTTGAACAATATTACTCTGAATAAGTGTGTACAAGTATATGTTCAAATACACTGCTCTCAATTATTTTGGCTACATACCTAGAAATAGAATGCTGGATAATATGGTAATGTTATGTTTCATTTTTAAAGGAACCACCATTTAATTTTTCATAGTGTTCATGCCATTTTACATTCCTAGCATAATGTACGGGGTTGTCGTTTCTCTACATACTTGTCAACACTAGTTATTTTCTTTTTTTTTTAATTTTATATTTTTAAGAATAGTCATTTTAATGTGTATGAAATGGTATTTCTTTATGTTTGTGATTTGCATTTCCATGATGATTAGTGATTTTTCATGTGATTATTGTCAATTTGTAAATTTTCTTTAGAGAAATATCTATTCAAGTTTTTTTTTACCCATTTTAAAATCCTCTTGTTTTTTGTTGTTAAGTTGTGAACATTTTTATAAATTATGTATATTAATAGTACTGTAAAGGGCTAAGTCAGTAAATAGTCATTAATTACTTCTTTCCTTCTAAATTTGTAACATTGTTTATTTTCCTGGTCCCCTTTCCCATTTGCTTCATTCTATGGGTTTGTGCCTTTCTTACCACTTTTATTTTATTGAGGATTTGACAAATTACAGGGGATAGTAGGTGTGTTGAATGGCTATGTTTACCACAGTTAGTGAGTACCTTTAGGCCTGACATGCCAGGAACTGTGTTGTGTTTATCTTTGTTCATTTTCATTGTGTTGAACATAGCAGACATATTTCCAAGATTATTGTTGCCTCTTATGGTACAGAACTAGTATGAGGATTTAAGAAAGCAATGTCTGTCCTTTGAAGGGACAGAGAAATAGCTTTTATCTTTACTTTGTAAATAGATATAACTACAACCACCTCAAACTTCTAAACATGCAGAAATTGCTATAAGTTAGGAACTCCCTTTACAAATGTTTTCTTTTTTTTGTGCTGCCTCACCTCCTCTAACCCAATTGTTACTGCTACTTCCATCCTATTGTGTTTATCTCACATAAGCTATGTAAGATATAATTCAAATGTATAAAACCCTTCTTCAGCTATATATTTATTATCTCACCCTTCTACCTGTAGGCATAAAAAGAAATATTTTACTAGATGTATGCAGTTTCTACTAGGCAACTATCTTTTTCTCAGGCTTTGTGGTAAATACCATTAACGTTTTCCCTCAAGCATATTTTTACTAGGATTGCAACAAAATTATCAAACCAATAGTTTTCTTATTATTAATAAAACTAGCCTATAATCCTTACTCCAAAATCAAATATAAAATACTAAAACAAGATACATAATACCACAAAAATACCTTGGCTTTATAATTCCACTGCACCTAGCATTCTCAGCTTTCACTTCCTTTTCTCTCTCTATACCAGTTCACATCTCAGCAATTGTACTATACAAATTATATATAGAGCATGTTTGCTCTCATTATGCTTTTAATAAGCAAAAATACTCATCAGAACATTTGCTCAGTTGAAATGTAAGGCTCAGAAAACTTAATAAACTAGTCCACAGTTAAATGTCTGTAGAGATATCACAAGTAGATCTATGCCTTCTATCTTAAGAACTAGAGCACATTTCAAGAACTCAAGTGCACCTGGACTGTAATTTCATATAAACAAAAGATGGAAGAAAAAATTTCTGGATCCCTTTGGTGGAAATGTTGTTAATGATTACAATTATAATACTATAACTGCCAACCTACATTGACAGTATAGTGTTTAAAAATGTTCAGACTACCCTGGCTGGTGTAGTTCAATGGATTGAGCATGGGCTGCAAACCAAAGGGTCACCAGTTCAATTCCCAGTCAGGGCTCATGCCTGGGTTGCGGGCCAGGTCCCCAGTGGGGGCCACATGAGAGGCAACCACACATTGATGTGTCTGTCTCTCTTTCTCCCTCTCTTCCCCTCTCTCTAAATATAAATAAATAAAATCTTTAAAAAAATGTTCAGACTTTAGGCTAAAAGTGTCTTTTGTTTGTTTGTTTTCTCTATATTTTTTTATTTAAAAAATGTGTATTCTGTTACAGTTGTCCCAATTTTTCCCCCTTTGCTCTCTCCACCCCAACAAACTCCTGCTCCCACACTGTTGTCAATCCTCACATTGTTGTCCATGTCTATGGGTCATTCAGACATGTTCATGGACCTGTTCTAGTCCCTTCCCCTTCTTTCCAGCACTATCCCTCTCCCCACTCCTCTATGATCACTGTCACTCTGTTCCATGTTTGCATGCCTCTGGTTCTGTTTTGCTTTTTAGTTTATTTTGTTCATTAGATTCTCTCATAGATCACATAGCATTTGTCTTTCACCTCCTGGCTTATCTCACTTAGCATAATACTCTCCAGTTCCATCCATGCTGTTGTGAAGGGTAGGAATTCCTTCCTTCTGCTGTGGTATTCCATTGTACAAATGTACCACAGTTTTTTGATCCACTCATTTACTGATGGACACTTAAGGCTGTTTCCAGCAGTTGGCTATTGTAAATTGTGCTGCTATGTACGTTGGGGTACATAGGTCCTTTTGAATTGATGTTTCAGGATTCTTAGAGTATAATCCCAGTAGTAGAATCTCCAGGTAAAAAGACAGCTTCAAATACTAAACCATTCTTGTATTACATGATAAATTTCACATAGTCATGATACATTATTTTTGTATGTATTGTTAGATTTGAGTTGTTAGGAATTTTGCATCTATGTTCACAGGGAGTGTTGTTTTAATAATGTTTTCTTTGTAATATATTTGTATTATTTAGGTATTAGGGTAATTCTGACCTCACAAAATGAGTTAGAAGATGTTTCCTTTCCATCTGTTTTCTAGGCGTTTGCATAGTTTGGTATTATTTCTTCTCCAAATGTTTGGTAGAATCTCCAGTGAAGCCATCTAGATCTAGTGTTTACTTTGTGGGAAGGTTTTGAATTAAAATTCAATGTCTTTAGTAAATATGGGAATATTCAGATTATCTATTTCTTCTTGAGTTACCTTTGGCAGCTTATGACTTTCAAGGATCTTGTCTATATCATCTGTGTTGTCAAATTTAATGTCATAGAGTTGTTAATGGGTTTTTCTTATTATCTTTTTAAAGCTGTAGAGTCTGTAGTGATAGCCTCTTTCCTTGATGCTGCTTGTAATTTGTCTTTTTGTGAGCTTAGCTAGGTCATGTGATGCAAGGTTAATATGTAAAATTTAATTGTATTTCTAAATGCTAGTTATGTACAATTGGAAATTGAATAAAGAATACCACTTATAGTATCACAAAACTCTGAAATACTTAGGTATAAATTGAGCACATTTGTGTACTCTATACTAGAAACTCATGGGGAAAAAAAAACCCTGAAAGCTCAAAATAAATGAATATATACACCATATTAGTAGATTAGGAGAAATTGAACTTTACCAAATTTAAGGATTTTTCCTTGAAATTCTGCTATTTGAAAAACACTAATAAGAAAGTTGAAAGAAAAGCTTCAGATTGGGAGAAAATATGTATATGTCAAATATCTCCTTATGGACCTGGCTGGCGTTGCTCAGTTGGTTGGAGAGTCATCTCATAAACCAAAAGATTGCAGGTTTGATTCCTAGTCAGGTCCCATGCCTGGGTTGTGGGTTTGGTTCCCGGTCAGGGAACATATGAAAGGCAATTGATTGATGTTTCTCTCTCAAACTGATGTTCCTCTCCCTCTCTTCTCCTTCCCTTCTGCTCTCTCAAAAATCAATGGGAATATTTTCAAAGAAGATGAAAAAATTATCATGATAGACTTGTATCCAGAAATAAATATATATGTATATATTTCTGAATATATATGTATGCGTATATATATACATACATATATATTACTGAGCTTCTATCAAAACTCAGTAATAGTAAATCAAACAACATAATAAAAAGGTGGGCAAAAGATTGCAGTACTTCACGACATACAATTGGCAAATGAGCACATGAAAAGATTTAATATTAATTAAAACTACAATGATGAGGTACCATTATATACTGAATAAAATGGCTAAAATAAAATGAAATAAAGTAAAATAAAATAATAGGCGCCGGGCAAAAGGCAAGTAGCAGAAAATTTCATGAATTGACAATGGGAAGACCAGGCGGTACAGTCACTTTGGAAAACAGTTCGATAGTTTCTTATTAACTGAAACATCATTTTACCATATATGCAAGCATTCCCATATTTATCCAAATAAAAGATAACCTATATTATACAAAATTTATATGTAAATGCATATAGCATCTTTATTCATAATACACCAAAACCATAAATAACTAAAAAATCCATCACTTGTGAAGTGGATAAACAAACTGAGGTACAGTCACACCATGGAATGCTGTTCAGCAATACTACTGATAAAATAACTTGGATGGATCTCAAAAGCATTATACTAAGTACCAGTGCCACAGGCTGCATGATTGTATTTCTATAATTTGCAGCAAAAAGCAGAACTATTGAGATAGAAAACTGATCAGTGGTTACCAAAACCTGGCAGTGGGGAAAGGAGATGACTCTAGAAGGGCCGTAAAATTATTTTGGGATAATGGCCCTGTTCTGCATCTTGATGATGGCATTGGTTATACATTTATATTTATTTGCCCAAACTCATAGAACTGTACACTAAAAAGATAAATGGTAGTATATATAAGTTATTGCAAAAAAATGGAAGAAAATATTTAAAATAATTTCTTTAATGTTGTATATTTTTATGAGACTACACTGAAAGTTTGAGGCCAGGACTGTATTTTATCAATAAGCAAATAATTCTGAGGAAATCCACTTTAGCAGTCATAGGCAGGCACCTCTGTACCCAGCTCCCACCACACTCTGTTGGGCTGAGGAAATGGGATGAGAGGGTGGATGGGGACACAAATGATCACCATTTTAAATAGGACAGGCATATGTCCTGCTTACAAGAGGGGCTGTCTGGCACAGTAAGTGTCTGTATCAACTTTTCAATTTCCAACTACAGAAATGAATGGAATACTTATTTTTTCTAAGTGCTACATGGGAAAGAATAAATTTTTCCTTATTACTCAGATTATGGTTGTTGGCTAAAAAGGTATTTTTGTGTAAGACAAATTCAAGGAGCAATTTGATTACTAAACTTGAGAATAAAACATTATTCCATTTTATAAAATAATGTCTCACATAATATGTATTTGGAAATATATTTGTATTTCCAAAGAGTTTATAAAAGTGCTAATTGTCTCTCAGGGAGAAACACATACCCTAGAAGCATGAGAATAAAATAACACAGCTGTGTTCTCACTAGCCCACTGACTCTAACACATGATCAATACGACTTGTTCGATTATAGGTCATAAAGGTTGCCAGTGTATGCTATTGGCTACACCTTGGATGGACTGATGGCTGCACATACCAGATGCAAACGGTGGTCCTCTGGCTTAGATATATTTATATAAACAAAACTAATGTGAACAGAAACACCCTAATAGTAATGACTTGTAATTACTGAAATTGTTGGAATCATGTAATTTTGTAATCAAATTATTGACTTCCAATCATCATTCTCTACTGTCCTGTTTTTACTCTGAGGCAGGTTAGCAAGTTATTTGTATGTGTTCTCTAAATCATTAACCTATTGCATATATTTGTGGAAATGTGTCCCACATTTTATTAACCCAATGCTGTAAACACACACACACACACACACACAGCAATCCCTAATGACTGTTCAGACTACCAAAACTATATGGTAAAAATTGCTTATCTGAATTGTTAATTCTGTCTATGCTTATATAGCCAATTAAATGTGTATTTACATTGATTTGCTTCAGATAATAATATTTTATAGAAATGAATTAGCCAGTATAGAAAATCTCTCCTTATTTTTTTATTTTTATTTTTTTGCTTTGGCTGATGTGGCTCACTGGATTGAGTGCCAGCCTGTGAACCAAAGGGTCACTGGTTCTATTCCCAGTCAGGTCACATGCCTGGGTTGCAAGCCAGGTCCCCAGTAGGGAGATGAGAGGCAACTGCACATTGAGGTTTCTCTCCCTCTAAAACTAAACAAACAAATAAATAAATAAAATCTTAAAAATTTTTTTTTGCTGTTGTTAATGTTTCCATATCTGTTGGAGACTTTGCAATCAGATACAAATTTCAGAAGAATTTACCTAAAAAGTATCTTCTCTGGAAGACATCAAAAAAAATGCTCAAGGGATTTGGGGGCAAATCTAGAAAGCCCTTCTGCTGTGAAAAGAAGCAGGTGCAAATTGCCTGAAGATTGTGTAAATTACAAGAATATTGACCATAGATACTGAATAGGTACTGAATGAATGATTAATTTTAAATGGTGTAATTATAATAAAAATAATGATAATGAAAAGATTTACTGTTTGGCAGGCAATATTTTAAGAACTTGGTATGACTTACCACATTTAAATCTCATGACAACCTTATGAGGCAGATTTTATTATACCCATTTTAGAAATAAGTAAAAACATGTATAAACAGCTTAAGGCATTTACACATCACCATGGTATTAGGGACCCAACAACCCTAGTATCTGGGGGTTTAATGCACCACATATCCAAAGTTTAACCCCTATCAAAGTCCAGGGAGGTTCAGTGGATGCTTCCTGTATTCTGTTTCAGGCACCCTCACTTTGGGGCCTCCATCATCCTAAGGTCCTATGAGTCTTTTATTGTTAGAGATCCTGCATCCAAAGGGCCGACAACTGATGGGGAGACAGGGTAAGATTGTCTGAATTCTTTTAGGAACAGTTCAGGAGCTGGCACACATTAATTTTGCCTATATAACTTTGTCTAGAAGCCAGATATACAATATCAACCTAATGGCAAGACAACTGGGAAATGTCATTGTTTTACTTGCCCAGAAAGAGGAAACAGCATTGGTGAACATTAGCTACTCTTTGCCACACTCTCATAGCTTGGAATTATAAATTTAGGGTTAGAACATAGATACTCTAGCTCCATAGACCTACCATAATACTCCACCAGGTGGTGAGAGAGATATGAGATTTAGTATGAATTAATTTTCTATCCTTTCTGGAATTCTTACTAATACAAATTTAGAAACCTACTTCTTGAATCTATTTCTAAGTTAAAGAATAGCTTAGAAACTTGATATCTCAATGATACACACTAGTTGTAAACTGTTAATTTGCATTTGATAGAAAAGATGTACTCACATTTTTATGATATTTTCCTATACAACTTTGAAAATGATGTAAAAATATTCTTTAAAAATAACAGAACCTAAACAACAAAACAAAGAAGCAAGTGAAATATAACAAAAGACACTGAAATAGAGTTGTCAGTGACCAGAGGGGAGAGGGGAGGGAATTTCAGGGGAGAAGGGAAGGGTTTACAGGAACAAATATAGAGGACACATGGACAAAACTAGGGGTGTTGGAAAGGGGAGGAAGGAGGGGAGGAATGGGTGGGTGGGCT
>CM052541.1:71965055-72039423 GCA_028533065.1 Trachops cirrhosus
TATTATCATAGTTTAAACTATTTAAGTTTTATCTTCAAAACACTCATTTTTCTTCCAGGTGGGGCAGAAGGTTGTTACAATTCATTAATACTTCTATTTTCAAAAAGAAAAATCAGTTACACAGTCTACCAGTATATTTTTTTAGTTCAGCAAATTTTATTCCTGTTAGACATTACTTGTGCAGTGAATATATTCCTGTCACTTTAGCTGCTTCATGCATTTATCATATTGAGTCTTCATTTGTTCTGAGGGCTTGCTAAACTCTTTCTTCAATGATACACTTGCTCTGAAAGAATTCAGAAATAATAAAATATATTATGCTCAGTATTTTTCTAATATTTTGCCACTAATGAAAGATACATTATTGAAATTGAATATATTCACATTGATGCTATGAAGGTTACACATGAATCGGTAAACCAAAACAAGCCCTCAAATGATAGAAAAACAATTGATGTGTCAGATAGGAGAGGCATGTCATAAATGGTGAAATCAACCACTAAGTTGAAATTTTTCCTCTTGAAATAATTTACCAGAATTAGAAAGGAGTTTGTGGCTTTGAATGTACATAATAAGCTAAAAAGTGAGAGATCGAACAAGCAGACCTGAAATTTTGTTAGGACACTTTAAACAAGAGGGGATAGATCTTGTTTGTTTTCTTGACCAATCACAGAAACTTTGAAGGATGTACTGAGTAAATATTAACAATATTTAAATTTAAACCCAGTACATATGTGCACAGTCATATAGAAGTAATTTTTTTTCCTCTACAGAACTGTTACCCAAATGCCAGCAGCTGAATTGTCAGTATAAATGTGCAGTGGACAGAAATAGTACAAGGTGTTTCTGTGAGGATGGATTTGAAGTAAAGGAAGATGGAAGAAGCTGTAAAGGTAGGTATGACAGATGACTATTCTTTTTACTTCTTTTTACAGAGGCTTAGTGGACAGAAGTTTAATGAACTATCTTTGCATACCTACTATGTGTTCCATACAGTGTTTATATTAATTATTTTCCCTGAGATTTCAAAGTTGATACTTCCCTGAAACCACAAACATAAATATTACATATGTGCATTTATACAAATCATTTTTGATTCATGTTGTAATAAAGTCAAATATGGAAAAATATCAACAATGGGAAGTACTTTGTTTAATGATTAAAACATTGGATTTAATTATTTTAAATTTCTAATTGTATTGTACCTATTATATAGCTGCAGGGTGATATACACTTGTTATTACAAAGTTAGGTTAATACTAGTCATAATATTCTTTATAATTTTTGCATTGGTAATTCTGACAATTGACATTTTACCACTATCAATAATGATGAACATAAAAATATTTATATTTTTAATGTCTCAATTCTTGTTTTTGTGAGTACTCCAGGACAAATGTTTACTCTCTGAAATGACACCGCTTTGCCATACTGAACAATTCTAGGTTACCTCTCTCTCTCTCTCAATCTCTCTCTCTCTCTCTCTCTCTGTATATATATATATATATATATATATAATACACACACACATATATCATGTTATATATAATGCATATATAATATCATGCATTATTATATATTATATATGATATATGATATAATGCATAATTATATTATATATACATTATATTATATATAATGATATACAATTATATTATATATAACATATACATTAACACATTATATATAATGCATTATTGTATAATAAATAGTACACATATATTATATATTATATACACACACAATATAAATTTACCTTATTATTTTATATTTTATTTAGAATCTATATACAGAAAACATAAAATATTGAATCTATATATAAAATTAAGGAACATCTGTAGTGCCAGAGATACTAATAAATAGAATGTTTTCCAAAGAAATCGGTGCTTTAAAGATTACTTTAAACCTTTGCTTCAATGTCATAACTTTTACCTTAAAACAGAATTTTTTTCTTTATTTTTGTTCAATTACAGTTGTCCCCGTTTTCCCTCCATCACTCTAGATCCCTCAGACAGAATATTGTTCAAAATACTAATTACAACATTGAGCAGTTTTACCTTGAGAAATTAAGTGACTTGGACTAAAACTCAGATCTTTAGAGCCCATTAATTCATAATCTGAGGAGATTCATTGCTCTTTAATGAACATTTGGGCCTTCAATTTCTAATTTGTTGGGGGGTGTTCTGCATTATACAAATGTAGTAGAAACATTTATTAAATGCCTATCAGACCCAGAAACTGCATAATCTGACTACATGAGGACCAAACTGATATATTTATTTGATTTACATTATTTTAAACCAACACTTACATATCAGAAGTTTGCACACAAATGGTCAGACTCTGGGGAAAAAAATCAGATCTGGCAAAACTAGACTTAGGTTCCTTACAGCAGGGGTGTCAAACTCATTTTCACTGGGGGTCACATCAGCTTCACGGTTGCCTTCAAAGGGCTGAATGTAATTTAAAGACTGTATAAATGTAACTACTCCTTAACAGTTAAGTGAGAGCTTGGCACTGCTGCTAGGTAGAAAAAGGTGTTGGCCCGGATAAAACAAGGTGGAGGGCCGGGTTCAGCCCGCAGACCTTGTGTTTGCCACCTGTGCCTTAGAGTCACAGAAGTCAGGCAAATGTGAATAGTACCTTTAAACATACATAGAATGTTTAGTTCAAAGCAACAGTTTTCATTCACATGTGGTAGGCTAACATAGCTGTACTATAGCTGTACTGCAACCTTCTTACCCTGTTGCTACACCTGACTCCTACAGGAATCCAAATTTTCATCTCTTTTTGTGGTTCTCTTTCTCCTTAATCTCTTAATTAAATCCATAAAGATAGCCACAACCAATTCCTTTGTTGAACATAAATAAGAAATTACACAGCAATAAATATGGAAGTTCATCAGTGGAAGAAAAGCTCTTTTTACTGTCTCTGTACTCTTGAATGGCCAGATCTTGACATTTACACTTTCCAGAAGCCATATTTTCAGGGTATTTTCTATTCTTTTTTATTATATTGTATTAATTATGCTATTACACTCATCCAGATTTCACCCCCTTTACCCCATCCACCCAGCACCCCAACTCCCTCAAGCAATCCCCCACCATTGTGGGGTCATGCATGTAAGTTTTTTGGCTACTCCATTTCCTGTACTGTACTTTACATCCCCATGGTTATTCTGTAACTGCCTATTTGTACTTCTTAACCCCCTCACCTCTTCACCCATTCATCGACTTTACTGTTGTTTTCCTGTAAATTATTATTATTTATTTCAATTGACATGTCCTTCATTTCTGACTGGATCTTTTTTAGGTTGTTGAGGTCCTCACTAAGTTCCTTGAGCATCCTTATAACCGGTGTTTTGGAGTCTGCATCTGATAGATTGCTCATCTCCATTTAGTTTAGCTCTTTTTCTGGAGCTTTGATCTGTTTGTTCATTTGAGTTCTGTTTCTTTGATTCCTCATTTTGGCTGCCTCCCTGTGTTTGTCTCTGTGCATTAGGTAGAGCTGCTTTGACTTTGTGTCTTGGTTGTATGGCCTAATGTAGTAGGTGTTCTGTTGGGTCCAGTGGCAAAGCCTCCCCTATCACCCAAGCTGAGTACTGAAGATGCATCATTTGTGTGGGCTGAGTACACCCTCTTCTTATAGCTGAGTCTTGATTTCTGTTTGCATATCAATGGGAGGGATTTTTCCAGGCCAGTCAATTACAAGTTCAGCCCCCACCTATGTTTTGCCTGGGGCACCCTGCCTGATCTGTAAAGCATTCTGAGATGGCTGCTACTTGTGCTAGGCTTGGAGATTGCCAGGCGAAGCCAAGCTGTGAATCTAGACTGGCTGCTGCTAGTGCCAGGCCTGGGACTCACTGAAGCCAGCTGTTGCTTACTTGATAGGATTTAGGAAGTTGTGACACATGAGCCAAGATACATGGAAAAGCAGCTTGGGTGGGCCTGTAAGTTGTGTGGGGCAGAATCTCTGGGGATCTCCAAGATCAAACAGGGTCAAACAGTGTTAGCCAGATTGATGTATTCTTAGATATGGAACTAGCTTGCCCGCTCTGTGGAGGGAGGGTTTAGAGAAGGGACAATGGCCTCTACTCGCCTAGATGCCAGGCACTTCAGTTTCTCTCTGTATACAGTTGGTGCCTTTGAAGCTGCTACCCTGGTGCTGTAGCTCAGAGTGAATGAGTCTGATTAGGTTTGTCTGTGTGTGAGTTCTTGAAGAGTAACTGGTTGAGGTTCCAGAAGTTTCTTCCACTGACTCTATCCCCACTGGTTTTTATAGCCAGAAGTTGTACTGACTTATCTTCCTGGCACTGGAACCCTGGGTTGGGTGTCTGGTGTGGGTCTGGAACTACTCACTCCCGAGATATCCCTTCTGAATTTTTATCCACCACATGTTGGTGTGGGACCAGTCCATTCCACCTCTGTGTCCCTCCTACCACTCTGGATGGATGAGTTTGTTTTATTCTGTGGTTGCCAGACTTCCATTCAACTCAATTTCCAACAGTTCTAAATAATGGTTATTCTAAATTATAGTTGTAATTTTGATGTGGTTGTGTGAAGAGGTGAGCCACATCTGCCTATGCTGCCATCTTGACTGGAAATCTCAGATCTTTTCCGTTCTTAAAGGGAGAAAGAAGGCAGCATTACAAGTAATGTCATGCCTACTCCTTTGCAGCCAGTTTTGTGGAGTTATATCAATGTCACAGCATCACATTCTGGCTTAGGAGAAAGAACAAAAGAAATCATTAATTATATTGCTCTCCTGGACAATATAATGATATCAAAAAAAACTAAAATAAGAACCAATAATATTAAAGTTGAAACATGTAAAAATAGACAAGAATCATTTCGGCCACTATGGACTGGACTTTACCAAATATAAGATTTGATTGATTTTTTTATCACTGTAGACTTTGTTTTAAGCACTATTTTTTCTAGCCCAAAGCCACTTACTTTAAACAAGCCATTCACAAATGTAGGCTAGTTGCAAAAAAATCTGAGAAAAATGCAAATCAATACCACACAAATGCATAGTTGTCTAATTAAAGTGGCCCTTTAGCTTGGCAGTAATCTTTTTGTTTTTCCTTAGTAAATGTCTTTCTTAGCTTTTTTTGGGGGCGTTGCTCAAAGGGTAGGACTCAGAGTTACCCCCTTTATCATCTGTTTGGTTTTTCAGTGACTTGCCCCCATCTGGACATTATCTAGTAGCTCCACCCTGAGTGATCTCATTAGCAGACACTTGGTGTATTCCGAAAGACCTCATTATCAGCACAAAGGGCACTCCTATTGCTCAGAAAACTTCAAGGGTTTGAGGAATGAGGACCAAAACCAAGTATATATTTTATTATTCCCCAGCAGTTTGATCCACTTCACAGGAGCCTCAGAAACCATCTTGTTAGTATCTCTCTCTTCTTCCTTTTCCTGTCTATTTCCTTTATCCCCTTCCTCCAAAATTGTTTCCAGGACTCCCAACTTCTCTTCAAATTCAGTATTTCCAAGCTCCAATCAGGAAACTCAATTAAGACACCAAAGTTTTTATAATCTATGACATTTAAGGCCTCAATAAAAGAAAAGAACATTCCAGTTAAGTAGATCTACCTACCCCTTAGAATCATGTCCCCTTTTCACTGTGCCAAGGTCACTAAACAGTGTCCTAACTGCCAAAACCTAATGACAATGTCAATACCTACACTACTGGATTTCTTCACTGTATAGAACACTATGATATTATTGAAACACTCGCCTTTCCTAACTCCTTACATTTCTCATGAAGTCTCCTTCAGAGTAGGTTCCTGGACTTCTTTTTCTTGCCTGCCCATTTACTGTTGGTATCCTGCAGTACTTTGCTCTAGCCAAGCACTTCACACTTCCCCCTTCTCTTTCTTTGGGATCTAACTCTCTGCTATGTTTGTTGTTGTTGTTTGTTTGTTTTGTTTTGCTTTTAATCTGTTACCCATATGCTGTTTACTTCCAAATTCTCTAAGACAGATATCATCTATCTTGCCAGTTTCATATTTCCAAATATATTTTAGTCATTTACTCAAGAATTTCCTACAGACTCCTCAAATACAAACATCCCAACCACACTCTTTCCTTCCATGATATCTCCACTCAAATCCATACTTCATACAAAATTGGACCACCATTCAATTCTGACATATCCAATTAATCTTCACATGTTATTGATTCTATTTCTTAAACATTGGAGTCCATTTCTTTTTTCATTTGCATTGCCCCTGACTTAGTTCAAAATATAATTTCTTGTGTGAAATTAGCACATGACTAATTTTCCAGGATCTCTTCTTTACATTCACCAATCCATTTTTTTGTGTTCTGGTTTTAAAATATAAAGTTGATCATATAGCTCATTTAATTAATGTTTCCCAGTGCCTAGGTCTAATGTACAATGCTTTAGTTTAGCATATAAATAACTTCATTATCTGGCCCTAATGTCATTTCACCATGTCATTTCTTACCACTTCATTACACAACCTTACTGCACTTGACTCTTTTACACATTTTTTAATTCCCTTCATTCTAATGCCTTTTGCATGCTATTTTTTAAAACTGGAATGCCTCATTTCATTTTGTACCTTTTATTCAGTATGAGGAAACCCAAGTTATTCTTTAAATTCAGCTCAATATGCAGACTTTACTTAATATTCTCCCTCTAATTCCGAGCAGTTTCAGTTACTTTTCTATGTCTCTATCATAACAGAGTATACCTCTATTATAACGAAATCATAAAGACAAAATCATAAAGACATAAAGACAAAATAGGCTTGTTTCACTTAAGGGTAGGAACCACATTGCATCAGTTTTGGCTCCTTAGGAATGAGTATAGTGCTTGGTACACAGGACAGACTGAATGTACATATTAGTCTAAATTATCACCTGACAGAATTTTTTAACCTGGTTGGTTAAGAATCATTAAATACTTGCTATTTATATAGATTTGAACAAGTTGCTGCAGGAAGGAAGTATAGGGAGAAAAAGGAGTGAGTAGAAGGAAGACCATAAATAATAAAATAAAATTTAATTAAGATAATATTTTTATTTTAACAAGTTTAATATTTTTATTTTTAATTTAATCTTTATTGTATTTTTTCAATTATCACTTAGTCCCTTTATATCACCCTCTCCCCAGCAATCACCACACTGTTGGCCATGACCACGAGTCCTTTTTCTTTTTTGCTCAATCCCCCACCCACTCATCTCCCACCCACCCCCACTATCTCTCATCCTGCTCTGCATCTGAGTTTGCATAGCCTGGTTCAGAACTCTTATTTAATATATTTATTGAAAACCATGTTACTAGACTAATTCTTTGTTGAAATAGTGAAAAAGTCAGTGTCATAAACACTAGAACTATTAAAAATATTAATTGTAGTGCATTTGATACCTTTGTAAAATTATCTAATGACTTCTAGCTTACCCATCAAAAATGGAAATAAACCCTCTTTTAAAATAAAAGATGATATTAAGTTTGATCTTGTATCTCTCTAACTATTTAAGCAACAACGAATTAGCAGATTTTTTAAATTTTATTTGTTTTATTTATTACTATTTTAATTAATGTGGTTTTGAAAAGACTGGGAGTTGGCCCTTTTTTAAAAAAACATTAATCTATTTCCAAAGTATGAAAAAAATGTTTTCTCCAAGGAAAAATATGCCCAACAATAAATTTGCATTAGAAATGATGCCTGTTTTCCTTTTAGATCAAGATGAATGTGCCATTTATGGTACCTGCAGCCAGACCTGCACAAATGCATATGGATCCTATGCTTGCAGCTGTGTGGAGGGCTATGTACTGCAGCCAGACAACAGATCTTGTAAAGCCAAAAATGGTAAGTTATCTTTTTTTGCCCTTCCAGAACTTACTTCCTTTTTCAAGTTCCTTTTCATTAGAAATGTAGTAGAGCAATATGGACAGTGAAAAAAGAGATTTTTTGCCTTATTTTAATTCATTGACCCATACTCAGAAATCCAGAGAGGTTCCTCCAGTTGTCACTGATCATTATGTAACTCAGTATTACAGGAAGTTTTAATGAGCAAACGACTGTTTAAAAGGAATGGATTGATTGATTTGAATTACCCAGTGTTCTCCTGGACTAGACAATAGGTTCCTAACTGGTTTCTGTTTTCCCTTCAAAATTTATACTCACATAATAGTTCAAGTGATCTGCTAAAATATGTACTAGATCATGTTACTCTCTTGCTTAACAATTTCCCAATAACTTTCACTCACCATGCAAATAAAATTCTAACTCCTCACAGGACCTATAAGTGCCTAATGGTCTGATACCATTCAACTTTCCAGTCTCATCTCTCCCACTACTCTCTTTTCATCACACATCAGTCATATTGGTTTCCTGCTCCTTCCTCAACCACATTGCTGTTGCACTGACATCTTTCCACTTGCTGGGTTATCTGCCTACAGTGCCTCTCCCTATGATATTCACATTCTTATCATTCAAGTTTTGACTAAAATGTCAACATTCAGAATGACCTTCTCTGACCATTCTATTTAATGGTGTATATCCTCTTTTAACACTATCTTACTTCCCAGTTTAATTTCATTATGCATACCTACTCTATTACTATGTGATTTTTAAGTTTTATTTTCTTAAAATAAAACTGACTTTATTTTAAGAAGTAATTTATGTATTAGTTTTACATCTGATTTCCCCAGAATAATGTAAGCATTAGACTATAGAACTTGTTTGTTTTGTTTGTTGTTATTTACTGAGTTTTGTCATTGCCTGGAACATATAGGTTCTCAATATTTGTGGATGGAAGGAAGGAGAAAGGGAGGGAGGGAAAAAGGAAAGGAAGGAAAAAATGAACCTTTCTTTCTGATTAAAATTACTAAAATGAATGCTCTACTCTTAAGTGCTTGAATTTCAAGTTTCAAGACTGCCTTTCTTTTACCTCTAACCTGCAAATAAAGCTTATAGTTTTTACATAGCATTTCAGCCTACCCTAAACACTCAGTGAGTATTGTCAATTTGTTAGTGAAATATCACGTTCATAGGTGATAATAACAATAGGATAATATTAATTTTTTGTGGGCTGGATTAGCTTTGAAATAACATAATATGATATACATCATATTCCATCTGGCTTATTTTGCCTCCCCCACAAATCTGGTGTCCTTTTATGCATTTTTAAATTACTAAATTTTGATAGATTAATGAATGTCTGCCTTCACACTCCATTTATTAGCAATTAGAAAATTAGGTGTGGGATGGGGTTCTCTTTTTCGAAGCCAGACTGAGAAAAACAATGGATTTGTTCAGCAAGCTGCTGCTGCTGCCTCCCTTTACAATATAAACTCATGTTATAATTTCAATTATTACACTGAGAGAGTGTGTTTAATTCTTTACAAAACATATTTGTATACAAAATTGCAAAGGCAGAAATTCTTTTACTTCATAGTTTATTTCTTTGAATTACTGACTTGGTTATGAAGCCCTATTTATTTTTCAGGAGCAATCCTTGAGAAAAATTAGGTCGGGTTTTATGTTCCTCTTTGGCCACCACTGAGAGTTCTGATTTTAAATATTGATGGAGTAAGGAAGGAGAAGGCTTGTTCTTTGTTGTTTCTATTGATCCATGCAACATTGCTGTGGATACACAGGAAGAATGTAATGTAGTAAACCACATACAAAGAGGCACTTTCTCTTTTTCTACGTGGAAAAGTTTCTGAAAATAAAAGAATGTGACCAGAGAGGCTTGGTACATGATAATGCAGTGCTGCCTCAAAGAGATTTGATGCCTCTAGAATATATAAATGTCTTCACTTCTAGGTGATTGGCTTGATGAAAATATTGGCCTAGAGTTTGAAAAACACAGTTTCCATGGGAAGTTTTCTGTGGTTTATAGTTTTATGAAAATGACTTGCAAGTAATAAAGTAAATAGGCATAAATCTGTAACATACACTGACTAGTTCAAAAGGTCAAATGGATATTTGAGCCAGTGTATTTGTACAATTCAAAAGGAAAACTATCAGTTTTGCTTTAGTTTCCTCATATTTATAACAAGTGAACCAGAGGACTTATTTGACCTTAGTTTTATGTAAAATTATATTTCTTTCCTTGGCCTTAAGGTTTTATACAGCACTCTGATTTTACTGTGGTGCTGCTGTGACTGATGGGTGCTAGGAAAAAGTTTCACATCAAACCACATTTGCCATAAGTCTTGGTCATTTCTCCTTTCTGTAACCTGCCTGCCCAAATTGGCCTTTGTTTTCTTCCTCTATAAGTCTATTTTATTGGTCTCTAGAACCTGACTTTCCTCCAAGTCAAGCCGGAGTTCCAGGGATCTCAGAAACTGGGAGTGAGGGAAACTAGGGAAGGTTAGAACAAGCTAACTCAAGACAGCTGTTATTAGTAAAAGATAGCTAGACTTTAGAAGGGAAGAACAATAGGAAAATATCAAGTCCAAAAGATACAAAGGGAAGCTGGAAGTAGACTCAGGGAAGGGTTCTGCAAAGGCCTTACTAGATGGTGGGAAAATAATAGTTCCTGGGAAAAGTAGCCTTGTATGTGAAGGAAGAGAGACACAAAGTCAGCTGGCTGGGAATCTGCTTTTATAAAGGTGATGAACTAGTTCAGCACAGAATGATAGCAAGGATGCTCCCCAGATATTCACCCTGAAGCTTGTTTGCAGGCCTTATATTTAATGTGACAACTGATAGGATTTGGTAAATTAATCTAAGTTAATTGATTATCTCTCCTTTGTAACATAATGCCTGAGTCCAAGTAAAATTCATAAGACTTAAGAACACCTTTAAGAACTAACTCTGATGCAGGGGGCTATAGGTTCTGTAGCAGATAGGGTAGGAGATTAATGTTAGCCAGGAGGCAGTTTGTTTTCTATTAATTTATGCAATGCAGACAAATTATTTTATTTTCTACACTTAGTAATATTGACCTGACTACTGAAATATAGAGCCAATCATTTCAGAGTTGGGAGGAACTTCAAAGGTAATCTAGTCCAACTGTCCATTTGATTTTGAAAGAAATAACTTCCAAATGGAAAAAAGTCTACAATGTATATAAAAAACTTTAATTTAAATATACATACTTGATAGTACAATGTAAGAGGAAATATACTAGAATATGAAAGTCATGGTGGAGTGTTTATTGATTTGAATGGGACACACAGTAAAAGCTAATAACTTTTTATTAAACATTAGGACTTTTTATTTAAAAAATGTTTTAAAAATAACTGTGAAAATATCTATAGTTATCTTGTTAAACTTCCTGTATTTATTTTACATTTTTCTGGTAACCTGTCAAATATGAAAATAAAAAGGTTTGATTTTGCAATTTAACTTCCTTTCTTTTAACTGATTTAAACTAATTTAGGTGCAGAAATGTGTGTCAAACGAGAGTACCCAGGGCTGAAAATTGGCTTAAGTAGTATCGGTAAAAATGAAAATATTAGCCAAGGGTGTTCATTTCAGGAACTGTTTGCATTTTTATTTGTGATAAATTCAGGCCCATTGGACTGTATTTTTCAGTGTTGCAACCACTTGCTGAAGTCTGACACTTACCCCAGCATATAATTCTATGAAACCAACACAGCTTTAGTTGATTGCACAATACAGTAGCAGAATAAGGAGCACTAAATAATTGTATGCTCAGTGTAGAGGCACTTCATTAAATGGTACCATGAGAGACAGAGTACCTCTTTGCCCTGGAATGACCAGAGTAGTGAGAGAAGAGAACTCTTGAAATAGCTTTGGGATTCTATTATAGCTTATAATTTGCATTCACTGATTGGGAGAAAGGGAGGAGTGTTAGGTATTTAGGCATTGGACCTCATTGTTGAAATAAATGCAAATCATAATCTCTATAATCCACTTGCTGTTATCTTTACTACAATTCTTAAAAGGAAAGAGAAAGAGAGAAGTAATACAAAATATAATTTTCTATGGCTCCTATATCTAACATCTAATTCTGTTATTATCTGTTATTTTCTTTTGGAATTTCAAGGAATCATTCGTGGTTTTCCTATCAGGGCTGATGGGAAGAATAGGCAGGTGCCTGTATAGAGAGGAAATAGTTTCTGGTCAGAGTATCAGAGCCTCTCAGTTACTTATAATGCTTGGAACTCCATTATTAAAATATATTTCCTTGCTTTTTTTTCCTTTTTAAAAAGAAGCAGCCTATATTAAAAAGTATGTATCCTTAGGAAGGGCAACATTACATGTTAGTAACCTTGATAACTTATGAGACTAGTAGATCAGATCTGTTTTAGTATACCATCTGGCTAAGAATGGCTTCCTGCAGAATGATATGTGTCTCGACATATGAAGATTTACTAATCAGAGTATTTATCTTTAGGTAGCCCATGGGCCTAGGCACTACAATTTGTCATCATTAAGTCACAACCATTAATGGTGCTTGATGCCATGATGGTACCTGAGAAACTCTGAGCTAAGCATGAGCCCAGCAGACCAGCATCAGCAGAATAATCCAGATTTGTTATTTATGCAGTCCCATATGCATGGTGGAAATTATGTATACTGCAATAAGTAATAAGTGGCAGAGATATAGCTCAGTGCCTGGAAACAGTACATGCTTAGTAAATATTTGTTGGATGCTTTAAGTAATATCCTTCCTAAACATTCAGAAAGCAGAATAAGGGTACTGGGATGCAGGGAATCAATTAAATAAAAGTCAAATTGCTGGAACAGATTCAAAGGACAATGGAGAGTTTTGCCAGTTTTTTCCCTGTTATTCAGGGTTCATGCTGCCTTTGGTATAGTATTGATGTCAGTGAGCGGTTTGGGGAGTTCTGCATAAAGGTGTGCCTGCTTCACCAAGGCCCTGTTCAGGTAAATATACAGTTGTAGTGTGCTTGCTTTGCAAGGATAGCTGAGAACAAGCTACCCCTCCTGCAATCTGATAGTATCCTATTGAAATACTGGTGCTTTGCAAACTTTCTTTGAAAACTTGGCCTGGCTATTGAACATATTTATCTATTTTTTGGAGTATTCCTACCCTACATCTTCTCTGGCCCTTCACTCAGTTGGAAATCGCATTTCATGACAGGGTAGGGCAATAATTTCTGATGTAATTTTCATTACTCAAATTAAACATCATATTTTTTTCCTGCTCAAATATTGCAAATAAGTATGCCAGTGTTAACATATAATATTTTTTGTGGTTTTTGTTTGTTTTTTTGCTAGAGCAAATCACTTTCACAGTCTAGCACCTTCCTTGAGATCTTGAATCTTTTTTCCAAGAACCAAGTTGCAAGATTGATAATGGTGAACATAACCACGGTGTCTTATATGTCATGACACCTTCAGTTTACCTACAGTCAAAGGAAATGTGAGATGAAGAAAAATGGCTTGTCTTCCATTGTCTTTACTACTTACCATTTTAACTGCAATATCATTGAGGGCTGTTTGTTTGGGCATAAATAATTATGTGGTCCCATTATGGGATCTAGCTTTGATAATCGATAGACTTTATTTTTACAAATGACACAATGTAGAGGTATGAATTTCTATCATGCTATTTAGTTTTTTTGTAGAATAGCTATTGAACTACTAATTAAATCCTCAATTTTAAATGTGTGATAGATAATATGCACTATAATTGATTCCCTTTGTCTTCATATTGGACAAATATAATGAAAAATAAACAAAAATGAGGCATATTTATATTTAAAGAAAGTAAGTATAAGAGGTTTAATTTTCAGATGAGGCAAGAACATATATATATATATATATATATACACTTTTCTATTGCTTTTGGGGATAGTAGAATTATATAGCTATTAAAATCCTAAGGGGGAGAGAAAACAACTTAAAACTTGAGAAAAAGAAGAAAATTTTGTATTTTGTAATAAGAAAAAAATGTTTTCAGAGAGTCTCGAAAGCATCACCTGTGTCAATTTCAATCAACAAGGTAGTAACAGCAGTTAGAGAATTCACCTTGGCATTCTTTTCTCTAGAGTCCATCTTGCCCTTGACTTTGATAACTAATACTCTACATATTCTCCCCAGCCAAGCTGCTTAGAGTTATTTCAGTTCTGAGAAGAGAAAATTTGTTGTACTGATTGCATTTTTAAATGTATGTGAGCATTTCTTTTTAGCACTAAGACTCACAAAGCCTTTATCTGTGCTTCCCATGCAAGAAAAATGTTGCCAAATTATATGAATTATGTTTTCACCACCTTAAGAAGTTTAGGATAATTTACTGTTAAATTAAAAAGAACATACTTAGGAAAGTAACTAGAAGTTTGGTATATAATCACCACTAAGTACTTCAATCTAATCTATCTTTTTAATAATATAACAGAAAATTGAAATCTTAAATATAGGTTGTATATTTATATCCTATCAGAAAACAATGAAATAGATTAAAAGGCCTATCCCTTTTCCACATCTAGATAATGAATTTTCATCTATCTACCTTCTTATATCTTATTCAAAGATAAGAATCTTGTTTCATATTTCCCTGAGAAATTAGAAACAAGCAAAACAGAACTTTCTCACCACAAATCTACCAATCTATTTGAATATAGAAGTAATCATTCCATTTTCCTCTCATGTGAATCAAAAAACAAACTGGCTTTGTTCCTAAGGCTAGTCCTGCAATTGTGCATCAGTCTCATCTTCTTCTACCTGTTCCAGAAGTAGACTTACACAATCGCCTTCTTTATTTCTTGACTTAGCAATATTTATTTTTCTCCTGTACCATTCCTATCAGCATACAAGCATGTTGTAAAGATGATATAAAACAACTTTCTTTAAATCTATATTTCTCTCTAATACCACTCCATTTCTCTTTTCCCTTTATTAAAAAAAAAAAACTCACAGGATGTCTTGTCTCTTTCTCAACTTCCTCTCCCTCTCTTGAATGCACTTCAGTGGATCTTATATTCCTATCATCCACTTAACACATTTATTGACAAGGTTACTAATGACTGCCAGTTGCCACATTACTCATTGATCAGTTTCAGCAGCACCTTATCCTTGTCTCTTGGATACTTTTCCTTTTAAAGCAACACATTCTTGGAGTTTTCCTCTTAACTTACAACATATGTGGTTTTTTTTTCACTTTATTTTGCTTCATTGTCCTCATTTTGCTAGTATTTTTTGGCATGATTCAATGTTAAGTCCTTTGAATATCTCTTGCTTTATTAATTCCTTAGGTGCTCTTATTCTGTATTGTGACTTTAAAAACACACCGTTTCATGATTTTATAGAACATCTGGAGACTGAGACTCCCGATTTCTTATCACCAGCGATGGTCACTCTGAGGAACAAAAGCCTCACTTGGATATTGAGATCCAATCCAATATCTACACACATGAAAATAATGAAAGTTTCAAACTCTGTTTTCCAAACTCTTGATTTTCTCCCAGTACTTTCTTCAATGACACCTGTCTTGGTCAGTGTCACCCCCAATCGGTCAAGTGAAAACATTGGAGTCATCCATGACTCCCTTTTTTTTCCATAAACACTCTGTTTCAAACTTTTAAATATATTCTAATTTAACTACTCCCCCTAAGGGGCAGCCCACATTCTCATTACTACAAATGCTTTACCTCTCTTTACAGAATTTATTACTGACAAATAATATTAAATAGTATTCATCTACTTGCTTGTCTGTTTCCCCTACTAAAATATAAGCTCTATGAACATGGAAATTTTATTAGTTTTGTTAACTGCTATATCTCTAGCATCTACAGCAGTGCCTGGCAGAAGATAGGCATACTCAATAAATATTTGTTAAGTGAATATGCAAATACTGAGACAGTATTTTCTTTTTTAGGAGGCAAAATAAATGTGGCTTTTGAGGTCCCATACTTTTTTACACAAGAACTACTTTTATGAATAGGAGTTATTTAAAAGCAATTTTTAATGAGCCAATATTTATTACATTTTAACTCAGCCATCACCTATTTATAATTTAGAGAGACATGTGTAAATGGGAATAATGTATTTATGGAGCTAAAGTCGTTCCATCGTGCTACAGTTAGAAAAGTGACTAAGAAACTCAGAAGTAATGTGAATTGACCATCTCTAGACTATCTGCCAGTTTTAATCATTTAATAACCTAATATTTGAATGAATTATTCTAGAAAATTTTGAGACTCACTAACATAATCTTTCAATGATTATCAATTAAACATATTTTATTTTTCTAATTAAAAATTACAATGCATCATTTATTTCATCTTATTAAATATACTATCATTTTCAAACTTACAAATTCTGTAAAATGTTTTTAAAAACACTGGGGAATCCATATCCACACATTTGTTAATGTGCTATTCATTTATTAGTTTTAACATTTTATTTATTTATTTTTAGAGAAAGGAAAGGAAGGAAGAAGAGAGGGAGAGAAACATCAGTCTGCCGTTTGCATGCTCCCTACTGGGGACCTGGCCTGCAACCCAGGCATGTGTCTTGATTGGGAATCGAACTGGTGACCTTTTGGTTTGCAGGCTCATGCTCAATCCACTGAGCTACACCAGCCAAGGCTCAATGTAGTTATTCATTTATTGTATACTTAACCACTTGCCAAATAAGGTCTCATATATTAATTTAAATACTTCCTCATTCTGAGCTCTTTAAAAAACAGGGAAATTGTAAGGACTGCTAATTTTAAATGAGAAGATCTTTTGTTTTGGTTTGGTTTGGTTTGGTGGGGGAGGGGGCGTGATATTATTAATTTTTATTATCTTTGTGAAATTATCTTTATTCCTGTGGAACAACACATTTCATTGTCTCTTAATCATCACACTTCAAGTGAAATATCCTCTAATGAAGGTACCAGTATTTCACTAGTAAGGTGTAAATAGTAAAAATGTTTCACTGTTTGAAGTCCATGGTCAATTTGGGTTGATCAATAGTTTACAAGAGTGAAATTTTACAATGCCAAAGACAAAGCTGCAAAACATGACACTGGATTAGTGTGCCAACACTAAACTCATAATCTCTCAAAAGTGACTCCATTTTCTTTCCTTATATTTTTTATAACAACATCATTTCCCTCATCACTCAAATCTAAAATTTCTGTGTAATCCTCACAGCCCTCACTGTCTGCATAAAACAATCACTATAATTTAGTACTTCTATTTTACAACACCAGCCCATCCCTACTTAAGAATTCAATGCCACTTATTTTAAGTCCTTACAACCTCTTTCCTGAGAAGTTAAAATAGCATTTCTGTGTTAAGTAATATTGATAGCCAATGCCTGTGTCCACAAGTTATTTTTTTTCTTCATGATTTTTGGTTACTATATTCATAGTTAAAAATACAATGGCAATGTGTTTCTCTAGTTACAAGTGTAGAGCCTAATCTGTTACTGAACCTCTAATGATTCTCTGCTGCTTATTTTTTTCCTAATGACTTTTGCTTCCAGTAGGACTATTGTCACACTTGGCCGTTCTTTCTTTCTGTTCTGCATCGATCTAAACAGAAACAAAGATACATTTCCCTCTCACTTAACTCTTTTCCAACCTCACTCCAGAATACTACAACTAAGGCAAGTGTGTAAACAAGTCTGTTAGATATGACTTTCCCATCAGATATAAATAATACTATAATACACTATTTTAAAGTAAAAGCAAAGAAACTTAAACATTTAACTGGGAAATTTATCCATTCCAGTATATTCTACTCACCCATATAGTATCCTATGAATCATTTCCAACTTGATCTTTAACACAGTTTTTATCATCTTATATTATCCAAAGTTTACAGTGGCTTCCCATTGCACCCTGAATTAAAAATAAGTTTATCATCTTGACATTAAGTAACTCAAACTTTTCTCAACCTACTTGCTCAGCTACTATAAACTCTATGATTTTAAATCCAGTTCTTTTCACTTAGTAGCAATGTGATATTAAGCAAGGTACTTAAATTCTATATAAATTAGTTTTTTTATCCATAAAATGTAGATAATGTTGGAACCTTATTTTTAGGTATATTTTGACTATACAATAAACTAAAAAATATGAAGTATGCATTGCAGTATCTGGCTTCTAAATTATGCTCAAAAGGAGTTAGCTGTTGTTACTAATATTATGAAGTGTTTCTACCACTCAGACCTGCTCTAGCCTGCAGAAAACCAAAAAATTGAGGTCAGTATCTTCCCAATACATTCTATTCTTTCCCACATCTTTGCTTTTGTTAAAACTACTTTTTTTTTCCACCTGACCTCTTTATTTTCAATTCTGCATGTCCAATTCCTGTGTTTCCATTAAAACAAGGCTGAGATTACATGCTATCTCTATTAAAGAACTTTTGACTTATCTTAGCCCTGACTGGCGTGGCTCAGTGGGTTGAACATTGTTCCACAAAGCAAAAGGTCACCAGTTCCATTCCTGGTCAGGGCACATACCTGGGTGACAGGCTGGTTTCCAGTTGGGGTGCCGGTTGGGCCACATGGGAGAGGCAACCCATTGATGATTCCCTCACACATCCATGTTTCTTTCACTCCTTTCTTCCTCCCTTCCTCTCTCTCCAATAATAATTAAAAAGTATGTCTTAATAAAAAATACCATGACATAGGTGGCTTATAAAAAACAAAAATGTATTTTGATAATTCTTAGGCCTGGAGATTTGAGATCAGGGTGACAGCACAGTTAGGTGCGGGCTCTCTTCTGGGTGGCAGATATTCACAGACACATGTGATATCCAGTTGTGACAGAAGGAGCTAGGTAGCCTCTTTTATAAGGCACCATTCCCATTGGTGAGTGTCTTAACCCTCATGAATTAGGCACTTGCCTAAGCCCCCTAACTCCATTTCCTAATGCCATTGCCTTTGGGAGTTTGGATTTCAACATATAAATTTAGGGGACACAAACATTTGGAACATAGCTAGATATCAAGCAAAAAGGAAAATGGACCCAGGGACATGGATGACAGGGTAGTGATTGCAGTGGGGTGGGGTGGAAGGGGGTTAAATGGTAATGGAAAAAATACAATAAAAATGTTAAAAAATAAAACTCAATGTCATTATACATCTTTTATAAAATGTACCAAACCTGACTTAATAATACAGACCTTTTGTATATACCTTAATATTTTTACCAGTTTACATCTTTGTTGAAGTAGGCTGTCTTACTGATCTTCGGATCCTAGTTAAATGACATATCTATAAATACTAAAAAATAAAATAAAAATACAACCAGCAAAGCATTTTCATCCAAACAATAGTTCAGCATAAATACATTGTGACAATAAAAAGCAGTTCTAAAATAAATTATAGCATAGTTGTAGCAACATGCATTTTCTGCTTAGCCCAATACAACTTTTAATGTGTTTTAATGTTTCCACCTTTGATTCATATTTATTTATTCTTATAAAATGTGATAAAATAGTTTCCTTTGATATATGGCACAATATATCCATATTCTAAGTATCATTCACTTCAGTGAAGAGAATTTTCCATTAAAAATAGTTAAGAAAAACAGAGAAGCAGATTTAGCCATATGTGTCTTGGAAATGAAAAAGAAACTATGTCAACCCTACATTTTTTAACTTATATAATATTAACTATCTACATTTTTAGTTTGGTTTGGTTGACTTTGACCTGTAATTTATTATATTACTTGAACAATACTTTCTCTCTATTTTTAAAACTAGATGACTTTCTCCTGATACTTCATATTCAACTTTTCTGTTCTTTCTGTGCCTAGTTTTAGGATTTTTTAAAAAAGTTGTTCCCATACAGATTGCTTTTGATTTTTTTTCATATAGTAATAGTTTTCTTCCACTGAAGACTTACATGATTTTTCATTACAAATTGTTAACATTCTTATTTCTCATTTCTTACTTCATCTCATATTTCTTATTTTTAAAGAGTTGACTCCTGACTAGTGTGGCTCAGTGGATTGAGCTCTGGCCTGTGAACCAAAGGGTCATTTGTTTGACTCCCAGTCAGGGCACATGCTTGAGTTGCAGGCTAGGTCCACAGTAGGGGCAATGTGAGAGGCAACCACATATTGATGTTTCTCTCCCTCTCTTCCTCCCTTTCCCTCTCTCTAAAAATAAATAAATAAAATCTTTAAAAAACATGTATTTCAAAAGAGTTGATGTAATTTATACATGATAAACTATGATTAGAAATTTAAAATATCCTTTCAATTATTTTAAGTTCATATTGGTTAAAAAGCATTTATTTGTACTGTATAGATTACAGTTTTGTCTTTTCTCATGCTTTAGCTTTACTCTGACTCTTTATTTCATATATTTTACAAGCAAGTCATGACTTAAACTTTTATTCAGTTGAAACTGGGATTCTTTTTCATCATTGACTCAATAAATATTGAGGTGTACCTACTGAACTTATTCAGAGGAGATAATTGTTCATCACCGGATTAAGATAGATCAGAATAATGTATAAATAGATGATATGCATATATATGCATTTATTAATTTATTTGTAAGTATCTGAATTCACAATTCTAATCACATAAAAGGAAACTAGCTAAAATAACATTCTTAGAATTGAAAGAATAGGAAATTTAAATAAAACCTTAAAATAAGTTTTATTCACTCTGAAAACATTTAGTTAGCAGTAGCTATATATTGAAATAATATTGTTATATATATGTATATGTGTATATATATACACACTCTTAGAATATTTTTGACTATGAGAGGATAAGGGTATGTTTCTAAGGATATGGTTATAGTGGCTTGGAATTTAAATAGGTATTTTTATGAATCTTGTCAAATGAACTTTTCTATGTTCTTTAGTTTCTCTTTTTAATTCATGGTTTTCTAAAAAGTTTTCAAAAACTGTTCCACTACTAATATGACATAAATGATAGGAAGAAATTACTTTGTGATCATACAGGCACAAACACATGTCTCTATAACTGGGAGGGAAATATTATTTTGTTTTTTTGTCTGTTTTTATCCTCCATTGAGTACAAGCTTAGAGAGGAAAGAAAGGAGGGAGAGAGAGAGGGAGTGAAACATTGATCGGCTGCCTCTTGCATGTGCCCCAAATGCGGACTGAACCTGCAACCTACACATGTTCCCTGACTGGAAATTGAGCTCACAGCCTTTTGGTTTATGGAATGATGCTCCAATCAACTAGCCACGCTGGCCAGGGCAAAAATACTGTCTTTTACACCACTGACATATAAGGAGTGGTGAAGCAGAGGAGGACGACTTCCTCCAGCGTGAATCAATTGACAGCCTAGGAGAGGTTTATTCAAGCTAAGTCTTGGTTCTCTAGGTTAGAATATTGACTGAGTGCTTTCTTGTATTTCAATTTCTTCTATGTGGAAAGTTAATACTTATTACTTCTCACTAAGTGTTGATGTAGTTATTCCTTTGACTGAAGTCAGGTAATGTACTTTTCAACTACTGCTTTGGGGAGCTGTCTACTGACTCTAAGGATGGCATCTCATAAGAACATCACATTTATTCTGGTCAGTCTTTTATCCTCATTACTCCAGTTAATGGTGCTCTTTAACTGGCATGTGGAAACCTGAGGTGATGATGCACACTAGTGATCAGCAGTGGTGTATAAAGAGATAGATTGTCTTTGTCAGGCTTATACCAGCTTGCATGACAAAGTAGGAAAAAAGAGATTTATGTCCTTAGCCCCTGATGATTTTTGCAGGTTCTTATCTTTCAATGGCTTCCTTTATCCTCACGCTAAGCCTTAACTTTTTGTCTAAAGAAGAAAACCACAGTTAATAATTAGGAATATTACTTCAGTAAAGGACTTCTCAACTAATTTTGTAAGTATCCTTTCTCTAGTATGTCATTTGAATTTTAAAGTCACCATTATTAAATCAAAACATATCAGATAATGAAGCATCTGGCTTCCTTTTTACTGTTTTTCTGTTTATCTAAAGCTTTAAAATCCTAGTTTGATATGTTTTTCATTAAAACAATCAATTGATTCACTCAAAAAGCTGCTACAAAAATCAAACAGACTGATCAATTATGTCAAGTAAGTATTGACTGGGTTGATCATTATTTCATTTTTATTCCAGTTTCTGAAGGAATCTCAGTGCTTCTTCATAGTCCAGCCTCTCTCCAAGTAATGTTTATGACATACTTAAATTTACTGACTAGTCACCAGTTAAGAAATTATAGTCTACATCTGGAGTTCTCATAAAGCTTGGCAGCAAAGCAGTTTTCAATAGTGGTTTATATCTACAGGAGAGGCAACTTCAGTAAAGGTCATTTTAGTTCCTAAATGAAGAAAATAAGCACCAACATTAATGTCAGTATATCTCTCTTAACATGATATCAAGCCATCTCAGACCCCTTCTGAACCTGAGAAATCTGTGTTCCAGCAGGGTTCAAGAGTGACACAGTCAACTGGGAAAAACAAACAAACAAACAAAAAATGAGCTAGGAGTATTGAAGAAAGACTAACTCTGGACTCCAAATTAGAGGATAGCAAGGGCAAGTATTACATGGTTCAAGATGACTTTAAGGGATTAGGAGAGAAACTATCTGGCCAGCCAAGCTCAGATATAGTCACTTGACAAAATTATATTAAGTGGTGATAATTCACAATTTTACTTATGTGCTGAGAGAGCCTTTGTTGTGGAAGTCACCTTAGCATTTTTGAGGCTACTTTTTTTGTTGGTTTATACTAGGCTTTCTAAGACATGTCTGTTTCCTCCACAGGGAAGAAACTGTTGGGCTAACCAGCTTTATAATCTCATTGAGTTTTTGTTAATGTCATTAATTTTTCTTTGTTTTGATGTTTTTATAAAGTCAAACTTTTATTGTCTTTCTGAAGGCAGAGAAAAATCTTGTAGCTTGATTGGGAGAAATTCTTAGGTGGATAAAAAATACAAATACTTGTGGAAGGGCTTGGGATGATTTTTAGAGTTGGCATTTTAAAACTTTAAGGGGAGACCCAAAATAATCTTCATTGGATGGCTGCTCTATCTGAGAGAAAAACAAGGAGACTGATACCTCTACTCCCACCAGAAATGATGAAGACCATTAAATAGTACATTCAAAACTTTAAACTTAATTATATTAGTCACAGTACATGTTTTTTGCCTTGTTTTTTCTACCTTTACAATTCTCAGTATCAGTTTCCTGAAAGATCTAATGATGTTTATGAAATTTTTCTGAACATCCTGTCTTTGAGTTCCATGCATAGGTTAAGAAATGAAATTCTTTTATAATATTTCACAAAATGTTTCCAAATAACTCTACTATGCAAGAATTTCACATGTATTTTTCATTTATTCAGAAAATTTGTATTGAATGACCACCAGATTCCAGGCTTTATCAAAATGCTAAAGCTATATCTATATGCTAGAGCTAAAGTAGAAAAATAATAAATCAGTAAAAAGTAAATAAGATATATATGTTTGGTGATGGTAACTGAAAAATAAAGCAAAAATTGGTATAGAGAATATAGGGGCTTGCAACTTGATGCAGACACCAGCTGCAATGTCCACATCATTACTGATGAAATGAGACATTCACATGAACTACCGAGTCTGATGGAGGAAAAGGGACAGCATGGCTTTTCTCTCAATGGGAGCAAAAACCGTGGCCTCTCCTATGACAGGCGTTTATTTGGTTCCTCAGCACATTAGATGATGATAGTCATTTACTGTGCACAGGTTCACTATAGCTGGTTACCTTTTACAGAAAACAAAGGAGCCAATGTTGCTAATCACATCACAGAAGAAGGATATTTGCAAATGAAAAGACAAAAGTGGTTGAACTGGTTACACTCATCCTTGGAAGGTTTAGCATGGATTTTAGGAAGTTACTTTGCAGTAAATGCCCACAATTCAGGGTGAGGGAGTTTTTTAGCAAGAGCAAGACTCAAAGCAACCTAGGCACATTGCAGGCCTGATTCCCCAAAGGAGAACCTATCCGTGGGTGTGGGTCTTGTGCATCTCCCAGTGGGAGCTGGGCCCACACCAGGAAGAATGGTCTTCTACAATAAAGAGATGTCCTCACCAGAAAAGTGACATTCAAATAATGCCTAAAAGGAGATGAGCAAGTTGTCCATTCTAATATATTGGGGATGATAATTCCAGGAAGACAAAAGAGTCTCTGATTGGGCAGCTTACCTGGCTTGTTCAAAGAGGGACAAGTAAGAATGGCAATGTATCAGAAATGAGATACAGAAGGGTGAGAATAGTTAGCAGATGAAGGGCCTGAGTCAAACAGGTAATGGGAATAGAAATCAAGTAGGGATTTATATGTCAATACACAGGTTTTGACTTTTACTCTGATTTGAGTGAAAGCCATTTGAAGAATTGGGGAGAAGATTGATTTGATCTGCCTCAACAGTTTAAAGGTATAACTTCGACTATTGCATTGACATAGACTAAAGAACAGGAGAGCATGGATGGAAGCAGGGAAACCATCTAGAAGGCTATTGGAATGATCTAGTTAAAAGATGATGGCAACTGGAAGCAAGATGGTGGTAGTAGTCACAGAAAAATGGTAGGATCCCTAATAAGTATGACATTAGAGTCAAAAAGATTTTAATGACACAGGGATTTGGATAGAGAAAAAGAAGAGTTGAAGATTTCCACATTTTTTTCAGTTCATTAATTAGTGCCAAAGATATTCTGAATATAGTTGTATAGCTAAACATGTTCAACACTAATTTTATGAACTTTTACTGTTACCTTCAAATATTAAAATATATTGAAATTCTGGTCAATTGGTATGAACCCAAAGCTCACAGTCATAATCCTGAAAAAATGCATTGTTCAATAAGTAGTATTGAATACTTTTTTTTTTTTTACCTTTGGGATCTTGTTTTCCTGACTATAAGAGAGAAATGTAAAAGGAAGTAGCTCAGTAATCCTAATCTAGTCACTAAGGGGATGTGTGACTATTTGACTCCTGGGGCCAGTCAAGGATCCAGTGAGGCTGAGGTCACAGGTCCTCTTTGCAGGAGCCTGTCAACTTTGTGTGTTCTGCTTCAGAGAATCTATTTCTGACCTCATACATCCACCTCAGAAAAGCATTCCATTGCTCACAAGGGCAGCCAGTAACACTGTTTGGATAGATCAGCTGAGATGCATCATCACTGCTAGAAAAACAACTCAGAATACTTCCTTTACTTACCAAGAAGAGAGCAAATAGCATTGTTCTCAGATATGGACAATGCATTCTGACTAAGAAAATACAAAATGCAAATGTTCAGTGAACTGTTTTCCTTAGAGAAAGAAGTGAGCTAAAATTATAGTTAGTGAAGCATATGTAAAGGTTATTAATAAATACTTTTTATAAGTATAATTTTATTTATGATGTAATGAAATACAGAATAACTCAATAAATAATGCAAAATTATAAAAAGAAGAAAAGGAGGGGATTTTTTTTACTGAACTCACTTTTCCTATTCTCTTTTATTCTAGAGCCTACAGACAGACCACCTATGCTATTAATTGCAAATTCTGAAACAATTGATATTTTCTATCTTAATGGAAGTAAAATGGCAACCCTGAGCTCAGTTAATGGAAAAGAAATTCATACTCTGGATTTTATTTACAATGAAGATATGATTTGTTGGATTGAATCAAGAGAATCTTCAAATCAGGTCAAATGTATTCAGATAACAGGAACAGGAAGATTAACAGATGAATGGACAATCAATATTCTTCAATCCTTCCGCAGTGAGTGTTTCTTCATATTACAAGCCACTCTTTGAGGAATTTATTTACATACCAGGAGACACGATTCTTAGATTATGTAACATAATTTATGGCTATGAAGAGCTATATATTCAAGTATGAATGCACTTAACATATTCACTACATGTTTTGCATATACGCACACATACACATATAGTTTTACTCTTTATGTAAGTAGTGAATTGCAGAGGTAGATTTAATTATTTTCAATGCTTATTACAGCATTACCTCAATGAGAATTGTCATTTCTTTCCACTGGATGATAGTTCACAATGTGATAGTGAAGGTGAAAAAAAAAAAAGCAAGAAACACAATCGGTAAACATAAGCTCATCAACTATAGTGTTTGTTAAAATAACTTGGAAAGTATTAGGTTTATACTAAGTGGTAACTACTACCTGTGTTTGTTGAGATTTTTCCCTGGCAAATCAGTTTTTCTATTCTCTTTTTCTGAAAGGTTGATTTATGATTTGTAATTCAATTTGATTTCTCATCCCAGAAATTCGCAAACTAGTACCTGTTCTTTTCTTCTTGAATATTACCATAAACTGAAATCACATTATTATACACACACATACTGACATGTATATATATCCAAGTATTTAATGATTTAGAGAAGAAAAACTTATTCTTACAGATGCTGCTAACATAAAAATAAGAAAAATAAAAAATATATGATTAAGTTAAGAAGGAAAAATTCTTTTATTGAATGGATGTAATTTCAGATCTACATTTCAGATCTAAAATGCTTATTTAGATTTAATAATCACATTTTATTCATGTTTTGGGCATACAATTAAAGGGATTGATTATTGATCTTAAATAAACATAATAAAATGGTATGATGCATTGTTATATAATAATTATATTATATAAACCAGTGTCAAAAATTATAAAAATTATTATATATATTTAAGTGAACAGAAATAAATCTTCAGTAGATAGATTCCGACACTTTGAAGAGACTTTTAAATAAAATAATTGATAAAGTCATTTATTCTGACAGTGGGCCAAAGTGCCTAGTGAAGGCAGTTGATATTGGCTAGTTCATGAGTCTATGGAGAAATGATAATTCATAATAAATAGCAAATAACAAGTGGAATTAAGACAAAGACTACTGCAGTGTGATTTGAGTGTTTCAGGTATTGGCTTAGCTAGCAGTTGGAAATTGAACAAAAAACCCCTAAGTCCCTCTCATGTGAGTGATTGCCTCAACTCATCCAAATGTATTTGTCTCTACAAAATGGAGTACTGGTAATCAGATAGCTACAATAGTCACTAAGTTGCCAGGTAAAATTATTTTCTGAACTTACTTAAGCAAATTTTCCTCTTTATATAGTATGTTCTTATAATTGTAGTAATCCTTCCTTTAATATGTATTTCTAAAGCAATGATTTTAAAAATAAATCTGATCAAGCAATTTCACATTAGAACATTTGTAGAAAATAATTTGCAACTTACATTTTATTTGATATATTAAAACCATTCTTGGGAAATCTAGAAAAATATACAGTTTTTAGGCACTTCATTGAAATGTTAAATAGAACCTTATTTTGAACTATAAAAATGAAGTCAACAGAAATATTTTAATTGGAATAAATAATTTTTGTTGAAGTCATATTTAAGTTGTGTAACTTCAGTCAGTTTAGAAAAAAAGTGATTACATGTGTGGAAGTAATTTAATGATGAGAGTGGGGCAGAGTTGTGAGCAAGTCTGGGCTCCTCTATCACTTCTGTAAGTTACATATTTCATCAACATGTCACAGAGCAGCTGTCATTAAATATGATGAGCTCTGCATTCACCATGACAGGTGGTGCAGTTATAATGAAATATGAATATTCCTTACATGTATAATTACATAAAAACCTCTGTTAATACCATATAAGCAAAAATAATGAACTGATGCAAATATGCCTGAGCACCTGTCATGATCCATTGTTTCAGAGATTATCTCTTTAGCTTCCCTTCTACATTATTTTACATGCTATTCTCTAAATTTACCTATGAAAAACATCATTTCAAAAATATATAAAAATTTTATTTAAATGATTACTGTGAAGATAAAATCAATCATTATAGGTCAAACTGTCTTGCATTTAAAACTTACATAAAATATTAGTAAAAATATTTCAATATTAAATTTTTATTGCTTATCTCATCTCATTGGATACTCAACACACCTCTGTGGAATAAGAAGGATAAAAATTTAATTTCTGTTGTATAATAGACAACATCTTAACTACAAAACTCAGATGTATTAGGAAATGCCAAGCATCTAAAAAGAAGTCATAGTGTGAATGCAGACTGTTGCAGCCCCTGTGGAAAACGGTATGGAATTTCCTCAAAATCTAAAGATGGAACTGCCTTTCAATCCAGTGATCCCACTGCTGGAATTATACCCTAAGAATCCTGAAACACCAATTCAAAAGAACCTACCCACCCCAGTGTTCATAGCAGCACTATTTATAATAGCTAAGTGCTGGAAACAGCCTAAGTGCCCATCTGTAAATGAGTGGATCAAAAAACTATGGTACATTTACACAATAGAATACTATGCAGCAGAAAGAAAGAAGGAGCTCCTACCCTTCATGACAGCATGGATGGAACTGAAGAGCATTATGCTAAGTGAAATAAGCCAGGCAGTGAAAGACAAATACCATAAAATCTTACCTCTGAGTGGAACTTAACCAACAAAACAAACAAATGAGCAAAATAGAACCAGAGAGTTGGAAATACAGAACAAACTGACAGTGACTAGAGAGGAGGTAAGACAGGGATAACAGGGAAAGAAGGGGAAGAGTCAAGCAAAGGAACACAAATAGAGGATTCATGCACAGACAATAGGGGGGATTAACTGTGGGAGTAGGGGGACAGGGTAGGGATAGCAATGGGGAAAAAGGTGGGACAATTGTAACTGAACAACAATACACATAAAATAGAACATTCAATGGATGAGGAAATAATAAACAATCTTTTATACATAAAAAAGGCATAAAAAGTCATGGTACATTTACACAATGGAATATCACTCAGCTATGAAGAAGAAGAAGGAGGAGGAGGAGGAGGAGGAGGGGGAGATGGAAGGGGGAGGGGGCGGAGAAAATTTTACTCTTTGCAACAGCATGGATGGACCTGGAGAACATTATGCTAAGTGAAATAAGCCATCCAGAGAAAGACAAATACCATATGATTTTACTCATATGTGGAATCTAATAAACAAACTGAACTAACAAGAAAATAGAGATAAACTCATAAATGGATAACAGGCTGACAGTTCTGGGGAGGGGCTTAGGGGGTGGAGGGGTCAAGCAAAAAGGAAAAAGGACTCATGGACATGAACAACAGTGTGGTGATTATGGGGGGAGGAGGATATAAGGGGGATAAATGATAATGAAAAAAGTACAATATAAATAAATTTAAAAATATGAAAAAAGAGAAGCATATATTTACTCATAAAATAATAGTACATTACAAAATAGCCATTTTAATAAGTAATACAGTAAATTGATGTAAAAAACATAAAAAGAAGGCAGAGTTGGGCCATCTAAATCCCATGTTTTTTCTTGTACATTAGGAAGGCAAATACTGGTCCCTTCAAAGAACTTCCCAAATCTTCCATAAATAGTTATACCCACAACTTATTGAATGAGTACAAAATGACTATATGCAATAGGAAGACTAAAATGCAATATTTCCCCCTTTAGGCTGAAGAAAAAAATTGGGACTTTTGGGAACTAAATAGCAGCATATGACAAATATTGTGTACAGATTAGAGTTGGGTTAGACTGCATGGCTTTTGCAAAACACCATACTGCCCTGGTGGGTCTCAACTATTTTCATTTTAGTAAGACAAATTGATTAGATGCACTAACATTAGCAACAGTCACTCTCTAAAGTAGTCTCTAAATGGGAGAGAGGTATAAGAACCTTGGAAAAGGGGTGAACAAGGTGAGTTGTGACAGGCCATGTCATTTGAAAAGGCCCACCAAGTGATTCTGATATGGCCCACTAAAAAGGCCTACCTTTAATATTGAGATTGCACCTAAACAATGTTTTGAGAAACTGAGGAAAAGTGATAATAATGTGCTTAATAAATTATACTAATTAGCCAAAGAACTTTGGGGAGAATGTTAGAGTTTAGCAGATTTTGAAGAAAATTTTTTGAAGTGTTTTATAAGCAAAATTGGTTCTCCGATACAATATTCAAACAAAGCACATTTGCAGTAACTATTTTTTTCTCAAAATTTTTCTTGTAAAGTACTGTAGTAGAGACACAGATACGCATTTTCAACAAAAACAATGGGGTTTACAAAAGTAGTGATGTCCAGCTCTTTCCTCGGGATGAAGTGCACAAAGATGATTGAGATGAATAAGAATATTTTCTGAGTTAATCTCCTATTAAAAAAGATGACTCAAATCAGATTTTTCTCTCTCAGGTAAACAGTAGACAGTTCCATTCTCTATGTGTGATTCTTCAATAGTCTGCAAAATTTGACATAACTTCTGTGATTCTAATATGGAGTTGACCAGCTTGCCTTGGGCTGGTTATGGGCTCAGCTCCAGTCTAGCAGACTATGCCTGACCAAAAATAGAATGATTGCTTATTCATTATAGACTTTGCTTCTAAATTAGTCCCATTCCCTGGTATGTGTGTATGTATGTATGTATGTATGTATGTATGTTTCAGCCTTAGCAAATTTTCCACTTGAATCTCTGTCTAGATCTACTAAACTAAATTTTTGATTGGATAACTTTTGAATGATATTTTACCTCTGTCTTTTATTAATCTTCTTTTCATTGAGTTAGCACTCTCAAATAATTACATAATAGTAATACATACCATCTATGTATATGAAAGATTTCAGAATTTACTGTTAGCAATTATTTTATTTATCATATGTAAATTTCAATGTGAGTTTAATTTTCCATAGTTCTGAATACTATGAGCTGAATGTTTGTGTCCCTCAGAATTTATATTGAAGCCCTATCCCCAGTGTGGTATATTTGTAGGAATGGTCTTTGAGTGTAATTAGGTTTAGGTAAAGTCATGGGAGTAGAACTTCTATAAGGGGATTTATACCCTTGTAAATAGCAAAGTGACCAGAGTTCAAACTCTCTCTCTACCCTGTTTGGAAACACAAAAAAGGTAGTTATTTGAATCTGCCAGCACCTTAACTTTGAACTCCCCAGCTTCCAGGAATGTGGAAAAATAAATGTTTATTCTTTAAGACCTAGGTTATGGTATTTTGTAGTAGCAGTCCAAACTAACTGAAGACATTCTTTTTTCTATATTCTAAAAGTAGAAGTAAATTTATTTCCTAATGTATCCAGCTGGAATTCCATGGACAAATCCCTAGAAAAATAACACTGTGTCTCCAGTTGTACAGGTCTTAGGCTAACTTTAGAATAAAATGTCTGGAGTAGAGAACTGTAAACTTGTCACTGCAGGGCTAGACTATAACTGGATTTCTCCTGCATCATTCCTCATTTTAGAGTTTTCCTAATACCTTTCAGGATGCTTCAGTGTAACTCCTAGAAAAATCTCTATCCATGAAAAACAAATTAATCATTTGGTGATTGGTTTTGACTATTGGATGTAACACAAAAATTAAATAAATTAATTAATCAACAGTTCAAAGGAATTTACTGATTTGTATTGAGCATATGTCTCAAAAAAACTCATGCCATTTCATTAGAATAAGTTTAGTATATAAAATGATTGCCAATAGTCAGAAAAATATTGCTATGAGAAATGTCAGAGATTTTACTGCCTATGTCTTCTAGTATTTTTATGATTTTGAGTCTAATATTTAAGTGTTTAATCTATTTTTAATTTATTCCTGTGTGTAGAATAAGAAGGTGGTCCAGTTTCATTTTTTGTACAAATCTGTCCAGTTTTCCCAACACCATTTTTGAATAAATGATCTTGAGCCCATTGAATGTACTTGCTTCCTCTGTTGAATATTAATTGACTATAAATGTATAGGTTTATTTCTGGGCTTCCTATTCTGTTCCATTGATCTATGTGTCTGTTTTTTATGCCAGTATCATGTTGTTTTAATTACTGTGGCCTTATGAAAGAGTGATTCCTCCAACCCTGTTTTTTTTCTCTCTTGCTATTCGAGGTCCTTTTTGGTTCCATACAAATTTTTGGCATATTTTTTCTTGTTCTGTGAAATACATCTTTGACATCTTGATAGGAATTGTGTTGACTCTGTAAATTGCTTTGGGTAGTATAGACATATTAATTATGTTAATTATTTCTATCTATAAACACAGTATACGTGAAGGGATCGAGCAAAAAAAGCAGAAGAACTCATGGGCATGGACAACATTATCATATTGCAGAGGGGAAGATGGAGGTGGAAGAAGTTATGGGGGATAAACAGTAATGGAAAAATACAATAAAATAAACAATAAATAAATAATAAATAAATAAATTTTGCCAACAGTGAACCTATAGCTATGAAAACATTCTATAAATATTTGGTCTTTGGGTTTCTCAGATGAAATTTAATTTCCCTGATCCAATGAAACTGATAACATGGGTCTAACTGAACTCTTTATTCACAGGATCAGTATACTCTCTCCTTTACTCACTGTACATTGGAATTAATACCTAGGGGAAACATTACTTTCTGTTTCTGTTAATAACTCAGATCCTGGGTTTATATCTTAAATAGGTTAAGAAATATGACAAATTTGAATAATAAATAACCAATAGTAAAATACAGTAAACATTATATTCTATATAATAATTGAATGATATATAATATAAATTATAATAACAATAATAATTGATTAATCAAAAGTTTGTGTTTTAGCCCTGGCTGGTGTGGCTTAGTGGATTAAGCGTGGGCCTGTGAACCAAGAGATCACGGTTTGATTCCCAGTCAGGACACATGCCTGGGTTGCAGGCCAGTTCCCAGTAGGGAATGCATAGGAAGCAACCATACATTGATATTTCTCTAAAAAAAAAAAAAAAAGTTTGTGTTTTTAGGAACTTGAGCTTACAGGTAACCTAGAGTAATAGAATATGCACAAACAGCAGTCAAACTAAACAGCAGTCTCAGAGACAAACCATGGCAAAGGTGACAGTAAATTCTTACTTAGAGTACAATAATAAGGACCACACAGTTATGTGGTTCAGAGTTATAGAATGGTATTTTGTAGGAGTAGACATGAAAGAAAGAAAGACTCTAGAGAATCAGGAGCAGTAAGACTATTAGAAGTCAAGGTGTGGCAATTTTAATGCAAAGTGGATGTGGTGGATTGTATTTTATCCCCAGTACAACATTTTGTCAGTACATTCTTCTGATCTTTGCTTTATTATTCCTCCTTATTCATTCAGGCTCACCAGTTGTTATTATTCTCCCACACTGTCGTATGGGACTGTAGTTCCCAGCACTATTGTTACTTACCCTGTGTACTCATTCCTGCAATTGTTATCTGCCTAATTGTGCTTTTATAAAATTACTCACCCACATTAAATAATATAGATCTTTCTTATATACATCTTTCCTGGGTAGAGAATTTGAGTTCACTTGTAAAATCAAAGAAATTAATGCAGCTGACTAAAGAACAAAGGAGGTAGGACTTCAGATGACTCTGATTTAGAGTTGAGAGCAGGTATTTTAGTAGGGAGATTCTTGAGAAGGTTTTTTTTATAGACTAAGTTTTATTGTGAATAGAACACTGGTATTGATTAGCAATTATGAACTTAGCACTTATCATGGAGTAAATACAATTCTAAGTTTTGGGAATGTAGCATGAATTAGACATACAAAATTGCTGCTCATATGAAGTTTATATTCTATTGTGGGGTGAGTGGGAACTAATAAATAAGTAATAAATTTCCATCAGTTATGAATAATACAAAAATGAAATTAATACATTGGTACTGATTTTTGGGGGTGAGTTGCTGTGTGTGGTTTTTTTGTTTGTTTGTTTGTTTGGTGGATTTTTTAAAAATATTGACTGGTTGAGAAAGGCTTTTCTGAGAAACTGAGATTTGAAGGAATACCTGACTGAAGTAAGAGTACAAGCTATACATATTTAAATACTCTTTTGTCTTGATGATCAAGTCCAAATGTCCTAAAGTATGAGTTTTCTTTGTAGATTGATGAAAAAATAAGGAGGTGTCTGTGACTAGAGTAGAATGAGCAAGGAAAATAAGGAGGTTTGGAAGACTTGTGAGTCATGTTAAAGACTGAATTTTATGCTAAGTGTGGTGGGAAATCACTGAGGATTTTAAGAAGAGGAGTGAGTGATATTTTGGAAAATTAGAATATAGACAGGATTTTACAGTATAACCTGTTGTTTATTGAAACTATGTGGAAGAAACAATAACACAAATGGAAGCTGGAAGAACACTACACCTCATTTTCTGGTTCACATACATGGCAAAACCTTAAAAAGAGGAATTCTCCATAAAGTTTTCACTTAAAATGGAGCCAAAGTTAAGCAAATTTAATATTTATAAAAATAATGATGATGCACATTGAAAACATTCATGCAGGTGGGTAAATATCTAGGGTCTATCAGTTAAGATTTTCTTCACTAGTAATTAACTGTAACATTACAATGATCACTCTAGGTGCTCTGTGAAGATTTTCAGTGGTTTTAAAAGGGGAGCAGACAGCCCAGTTAAGAACCTATTGCAGCTATCAGGGGAGAGAAGGTATTGTCCTGACCAAGTAGAGTAATAGCAGAGATGGAAAGAACTATATAGCTTCTGGTGAAGGTTATTTTTGTGATAGACTTAATAGGGGGTGAAGTGGGGAGAAATAAGAAAATGAAGAATGAATCCATTTGAGTTATGGGTCAAATAAGAATGTAAAGTTTTGCCTAATAAAAAGAGATACTTTTGTGTAAACTGTATTTACTGTAGAGAGAGAATAACCCTGGCATCTTCTCTAGATGCATCCATTAGAAGAAATAAAATTAGTTTGTTGCTTGTATTAGAGACGGGATTAAGGAATAGTGGAACCATGAAATGGAAGGAGGTTCAAAAGGGGTGGGATCTTGGGAGGGAGGTGGGGATGGCTGGGGTTGCGGGGGAGTTGAAGGAGGTAGATGCAGACAACTGTACTTGAACAATAATGTATTTTTTAAAAAGCTCATCATTTCATGTTCCTCCTAACAAAAAGTATAGGAACATTTGATATCCATATGAATATCTGATATTGGCTTACTATCCTATGTCAGAAGCACCTTCCTTGTCTTTTTTCTTAAACACGTACGGAATTTGTAAGTGGAAATTTGTGACCGCCTGAATAAAGAACCAATCTTATACTCATTTTGATCATGCTTTATGTGCTTAAGAAATAGTACTGGTGCCTAGGAAGAGGCACTCTTTCATTAGTTAAAAGAGAAGGGAGGGCTCTAAACTGTGCCATTAATTCCTTTCCTTAACAAGGATGTTCCTACTCACAGCACACACAAGCTGAACTACTATAATACCATTTTAATTATTATACCAAGCAGTCCTGACCATTGAGGCCCATTTGTTTGGGTTTTGTCCTGCAAAGCGAAGGGTCACCAGTCTGATGATGCTTTGTCAGGGCATGTGCCTAGTTGCGAGTTTAGTCATCAGTCAGGGGCATATGAGAGTCAACTAATTAATGTTTCTCTTTCACATTTATGGTTTTTACCCTCTTTTCCTTCTTCCTTTCCCCTTTCTCAAAAATAATAATAATTATTATTACTCTTATTATTATACCAAGCCAATAGAGCCTTTGTTTGCTCTATTCAGTTTATTTAGGGATAACATTTAGTTTCACAAAGTGTAAAGTAGTATATGCTCCTTGATAAAGATTACAAAAATATATATAAAAAATTACATCATCTTATCATTCACTGAGTATTTTAAAATATTCTAACAACGATATGTGGATAAAACCTAAATGTTAAGTTTCCACTTAAAATAAGAGACATATCTTTAGGAAAACAAAAGAGTTTCTTTATAATCTTAGCATTTTTAAATTTCATTTTTGCTTGATGCTCTCTATAACTCTCTTCAGTGAAGGCAGCATTTCATCTTGAGGGACAATATTTGAGTGTAAATAAAAATGTTGGCTTAAAATATTTATAATATACAATAATATCTGTGTGGTTGGAAATTATATCTGTAATGTTTCTGACTTTCTGTGATGTCTTCAAAATCCCTATCATTCTTGGATCCTTCATTTAAGCTAGAACATAACTTAAATGTATTCCTTCAAATATGATTATATATTTAATGTTGACAAAAGAGATACAGTGAATATATGTCACACAAACTTGCAATTGTTCTGATAGTCTTTGAAGCCATCATATCTCTTCTAGAATTGCAGGATCTTCTAATTGGTCACCTTATCCCTTTCAGATTCATCCCTTTTTATTTACATGATGGTCACAATGATCTTTCTGAAATGATGAACAGATGCCTAACTTCCTGGCAGGGAACTGTTCCCAGGGACTTTCTGTTAAACATTGCAGATGATCAAAAGTATTTTTCTATTGTTTTTGTTTGTGTGTTTGCTTGTTTGCTTTTAGTCCACTGTAAATACAGTAAATAAATGTCTTTAATTGCATTAAGAACAACAGAAAGAGAGGAAACAAAACATGTGCACTAATTTTGGAGAATAAAAAGTGGATGATTAAATGATAAATGAATTAGTTTTACTATTTTTTGCTTTGCTAAGTGCAAAAGGAACACTAAGATAAAAAAGCCCAGAAAGGCTAAAATACAGATACTCTGGACACATCTGAAAGTAGAGATGTAGGATAGGACTAGTAATAAGAAGATTATCTTACAACCTGTTTTTAAAATATTTTGGCTACCAGATTTCATACTCTGGCCCCATATCCATGAACAACTTATCCTCTACTTTGGAGGAAAATGGGATGTTTGATTTTTGAAGCAGCCAAACAATAAACATCTTTATTGATAAAAGAATGCCAAAAGACTATAGCTGTGGAGCAAGCCAAGTAGATTGGAAAAGGAGCATGGCAGGAGATAGGAAGATGTCAAAAGAAAAATAATTAATAGATTATTGTGGTTTTTGTTTCCATTTAGGGATAAGTTTTAGAGTCCTTTTATAGAAATATGCAATAATGAATTATATAACAAAGAGAAAAGGAGAAAAATAGAATGTTTCAACAACATTGTTTAAGAAAGGAAGTATAATTATAATAAAATACTTTCTGTCAATAAAAATCATATAGTCATAATTAGAAAAACACTGAATGTTAATTTAAATAACAATTAAGATTGTGGGAAGATGAGGGGAGAGAGAATATGAAATTACAAGTTCTGTGCTGAAAAAGTCCACCCACTGTTAGTATAATGAGAATGGACATCAGTGGAACATGCCAGCCAGGAAGAGTCGACTGGAATGCACATGTGTGAACAATGATGACTTCACCGCACTAGTCAGTGGGGGCAGTAAATGCCTTTGAGTGGGCATGAGTGCTGTGTGACTGACCCATTCAAAATGACTGAGCAAATAGAGCAACTAATGTACATCCAATTTTGTGCTAAGCTTGAACATTCCACTGTGGAAACTATTGAGATGATTCAGATGGCCACAGCTATTGACAATTGGTGATTGCCAGCTTCAGCTCGACAACATACCTGCTCATGCATGCATCATGTCTTATGCAGAGTTTTTTGGCAAAACATCAAATCACTCAGGTGACTCAGACCCCCTACAGCCCAGATATGGTGCCCTGCAAATTCTGGCTTCTCCCAAAACTAAAATTACCTTTGATAGGGAAGAGATTTCAGACCGTCAATGAGATTCAGGAAAATACACAACATGGCAGCAATAGCAACTGTGTGAGGTCCTGAGGTGCCTACTTTGAAAATAACTAAGGTGTCATTGTCCTATGTATAATGTTTCTTATATCTTCTTCAATAATAACTTTATTTTCCATATTACATGGCTGAATACCTTCTGGACAGAGCTCACATATATGTGTATGTACAGGGCCACTAAGAATTAAATCATAATCTTGTATATTAGAAAGTTCAATAAAGTATATATAAACCTTAAAAATTTAAAATTGTAATAGAACCATGTTATATAGAATTGTGGAAGTAAAAATAATTGCAGTAGCTGCAAACAATTGGAAGAGCGGAAAGAGAGGTGGACACTTTGTTTTCACTGTAAGCCTCTGGTTAAGATATAAGTCTAAATATGACCTCCAAGTTAAGAGAAGCCAACAAAGTCTACCTTTAAAAGTCACAAAGGTTTGAAGAAATCCAAACTAATTAAAAAAAAAAAGTATGTGCACCTGTGTTCATTGCACATTATTTACAGTAGCCAGGATATGGAAGCAACCTGTCTATCAATAGGCAGATGGATAAAGATGATGCAGTACATATATACCATGGAATATCACTTAACCATACAAAAAAAAAAAAAAAACAAAAATAAGATCTGTCCTGGTCAGGTGGATCAGTTGTTTGAACATTGTCCCATACACTAAAAGGTAATGTGTTCAATTCCTGGTCAGGGCACATATCTAGGTTGCAGTTTCAATCCCTGGTTGGGTGCATATGGGAGGCAGCTGACCAATGTTTCTCTCTCATTGATCTCTCTCTTTCTTCTGTCCTTTCCTTTCTCTCTAAAAAATTTATAAACATATCCTCAGGTAAAGATTAAATATATAAACATATATTTATATATTTATATAAAACATATAAATATGTATAAGTTTATATTTTATATATATAAATTTATAACATATCCTCAGGTGAACATTTATACATATATACCTGAAATGTTACTACTTGCACCAACATGGATCATGGATGGAGTTAGAGGGTATTATACAAAGTGAAGTAAATCAGGAAGAGAAAGACAAATGCCATATGATTTTGCTTACATGTGGAATTTTAAAAAAACTGACTGATGGAAAGAAGGTAAAGAGATTAACCAAAGAATATATATGAAGGACCTACAGACATGAGCATGGTGGGGTGGGCTGAGTGGACGGGGGTGATGAAGGGGGTAAAAAGGGAACAACTGTAATAATATAAATAATAAAACACAATAGAAACAGGCTCATACATAACAGAGAACAAATTAATGGTCATGAGATAGGAGTGGGGTTATAGGATGGCTGAAAAGGTGAAAGGGATTAAGAAGTAAAAATTGAAAGTTTTAAAAATAGTCATGGAGCTGTACAGTACAGCACATGGAGTTTGGTCAGTAATGTTGTAAAACTATGTATGGTGTCAAATGGACACTCAACTTATTGACATGATCACTCTGTAAAGTGTGTAAGTGTTTAATCAATATGCTATATATCTGAAACTAATATAATATTGTATTTCAATTGTAATTGAAAAAATAAGAAATAATGTTCAACCTGTGAAAAACAGAAAAAAATAAAACCTATAGGGATTTGACTACTATTATTTTTGTATAAAAAATTATCCCCAAAACTTACTGACTTAAAAGTAACAAACATGTATCTTTTATATATTCTGTGGGTCAAGCATTCAGGAGTTGCTCAGCAAGGTGATTGTCATAGGATTTCTAATGAGATTGTAATCAAGATGTTAGCCAGGACTGCAGGCATCCAGCGTCAGCTTCTCTAGGGCTGGAAAACTGGCTTCCAAGCTCATTCTTGTGACTGTTAGTGGTAGACTTCTCTCTATTCCTTGCTACATGAGGTGGTACAGGGTTGCTTGAGTATCTTCAGAGCATAGTAGCAGGCTTCCACCACAGTGAGTGATCTAAAGACATAAAGAGAGCAAAATGGAAGTTAAAATGCCTTTGATGACTTATCCTTGGAAATCACACTCGTCATTTCTACCACATTCTATTTAAAACAAGACAATCACAAAGAACAGCCCACATTCAAGGGAAGAAGAAGCTCTGCCTCTTGAAAGGAGGAGTACCAAAATATTTGAGGAATATTTCAAAATTTTTACAGCTACTAGGTTTCTATCTTGTTGTGAATTAACTTATTTTTTGTTTAGTACCATGCTATTCTCTAGTACATAAATATCATAAGCAGTCATAATGCCACAAACTGAAGGGCAGTCATTTAATTCTCTCTGGGAGGCAGCTAATGTTTGTAGATTACCTACTGCATATCACTGTATGGGTTCTCAAAGTTTGTTGTCTGATATAAGCATCTTACCACTTTGTAAACTGAATGTTATATTTATTCTATGAATAATGGCTTTTATGGCTATTAGTAACTTTTGCAAGAACATCCTTTTAAATGGAGCTTATTCTGAATTAAATGATGTATAGTGTTTGCTCTGCTTTGGTGTAATCACACTGATGGCATTTGATCCAGGTTAGTTGCAGATGGGATTTGTTTGATACAAAAAAATACTTTATAATTAAAAAATTAGTTTACCATATGTAAACAATAGAACACTTCAAAGGAAATCTGGAAATCCATGTCTTGGTAGTCTTCAAAGCAAAAAAAGCATTTCAATATGAACACCATCAGCTGAGTTCCAGCCTACCTCGTTAGAAGTAAATGTATTCTTTTAGGTCATCATCTAGGTTTGTCATAGCCCCCATGCACAAGTTTTAACCTATTTACATTATTTTCTAATCCTTATATTCATTTAAATGTGTTATCTCTGGTTGGTTAGAGATTATACAGAAAATAATTAAAGAAGAAATCAAGTACTAAAATTAGCTAATGTATAATTTGCAAAAGGTTAAAAACATTACATAAAATTATGTAGTGAACATTTTTTAACAAGTCATTTAGCTCATTAGTGAGAGAATCTGCAGGGTGGTAAAGCTGATTCAAAGGAGTACAAAAGAGACAGGTATTTACAATAAATAAAAGAAAAATATGCTAATTTGTGATTGCAAAATTAGATTTAACACTAGTTAATGTCATACTGGACAATAAACTAGGGTTATTTTACTACCTGATTGAAATTGTTTTCATCTGTATTGGACAAATATTACTTGAAATTAACAATCTACAAATTAGTTTCTAAATTCATAGAAACTGAGACCTAATGAAAACTATTAAATTATAAGTTAAATGAAAGTATATCCTTCAGGAGAATTAACTAATCCTAGAAGAGGCCGGTTAGACAATGGTCCAGTATGACATTAAAAGGACATGTGACTTTCCTTTTATATTTTTTCTTAGCAAGATTTTGATATTTGTCTTCAATAATTTATGGAATGGACTGCTTTAAAAAAAACTTGAGGAGGTATATTTTTGAAACTTTTGCTAGATCTGTCATAGCAAAATATCACAGACTGAGTGCTCACACAACAGATATCCATTTTCTCACAGTTCTGAAGACTGGAGCCCAAGTCAAGTTGCCAGCAGGACTAGGTTTCTCTGAGGCTTCTCTCCATGGTTTGCAGATCGCCCTTCCTCTGGGTCCAGGAATCCCTGGTGTCTCTCTGTATGTCTTAATCTCCTCTTTTTATAAGGACACCAGTCAGATTGGATCAGGGCCTATCCTAATGGCCTTATTTTAACTTAATTATCTTTTAAAAGACTTTTTTTTAATGAAATCACATTCTGATGTGCCAAGGGTTAGGACTTCAACATATGAATTCTGGAGAAAACAATTGAGTTCATAGCACTAGGTATACAGATATTTTAGTAAATTAAAAAAAAATGTTTAAGTCCTATATTCCCCAGTTCTAGTAATTAGTTATTTGCTTTAAGACATGATGGAAAATTTGATGTAACATTTCATTTAATTTATTCAATTATAAATTATCATAAATATTTGTCTTATTTTTTGTTTGTTTTTAATTTTCCCATAAATTTATAAATTAATTTCCACTGTGTACAACTTTAAATTTTTAAACTTAAAAAATTGAGTTTTAGAAAGTGTTAGTAATTACTAATATTTATATAACACTTTCTCAGTTTCAAAGTGCTTTCAATAGTTTTATTATCTAGCATTTTGCCAATATTAATATATAGATTATTTTGTAGATATGATCAGGAAAGTAGCCTTTGCTTTCAGCAATTAAGAATTCTGAGTGACCATTAAGAGACATTTCAAGAGAACAGTAAGGGTGAAATCTGAGTGACTTTTGGTTGAAAAATGAATAGAAGATAACTAAAGAACATAATAACAAGAACATATTTAAACTAGTAACAGTGAAGTAATAAAGGTGTTTCTTTACTGGTGACAATGAGTTCTTTTGTCATGTTGAAAGGAATTTCAACCAACACATGCATAGAGAAGTTTAAACACTTCTTGATTTTTATTGGTGTTAAGGGAAATAATACAGCCTCAGGGATGGAATGTAGAGGACTGGCTGTGCTCTAGCAGCAACTGCACGGTAACTTCTGTTAATCCTCCATATAATTTTGTGGTTCTCGGTAATGATCAAGAAACCATTCAGACCATCCAACCCAACTTCCTGATTCTTCCTGAGCTTGAGTTGAGTCCGCCCCTTGACTAATTCCTCTTTGGAACCTCTTGAGGTTTGGGTTCTTTTTGCAATCCATTACCTTTCTAGTTTTTCCCAGGTTAGGCTCTTCTCCTGTATAGCTTTTACTGCACACATCCAAAGTAAAAACATGTCCCACATGCCATCTTGACTTCTATTGCTCATGTTCAAAAGTTCCTTTATGTCATTTGCTTCCCAAACAACACAGGCGTTTTCCCTCCTACTCCCTCCTATAATCTGGTATCAGGCTAGCAGCACCCCTAGGGAGATTTTTTGTCTGCTCTGAAGATTAAATTTTCTTTTAAACTCTTTTTAGTAAATGAATCATAGATCCATAGTGAGTTCACACAAGGAGGTATGAAAGTATAATTTTCACATGTGAAAAATATGACTGCCATAAAATTTAAAATGAATAAAAACCAGAAATTTATTTATTTATGGCATTATTGAGGTAACCAGCTTAATATTGCTGCTTGGAGCACATTAGTGGAATTAGATATTTATAGATATTTTAAAGAAAAAGGATATTGAAATAGGATTTGTAGATTAGATAAAAATTTGTAATGGTTTGGATAATAAAACTATAACCTTTGAGGTGATCTTTTCCCCCAGAAAAATATCTAATTAACATGAAATTTCACAGTCTGTTCAAAAAGAAAATATTCAAGTCAAACATATATATTCTTCTAGAGTTGTACTATCTACAGCAGCCACTAGATACCAACTTTTTTTTAACTTTAAATTTGAATTAATTTAAATGAAATACAATAAAGATTCAGTTTCCCAGTTATACTAGCCATATTTTAAGTGCTCACTAGACACATCTGGCTAGTGTCTATTTTCTTGAATAGTATAGATATAGAATATTCTTGTCATTGTAGAAAGTACTATTGGACATTACTCTTCCAGAGAATTAATTAGTCTTTGAGCAGGTCTATTTTACAATGCCTACATATGTCATTGAAAGAACATTTGACCCCTGCTTTTGCTTTATTTTGAAGTTTTGGATACATTTTATAAACAAAGGATCTTACAGATCTCCTTTTCCATCTTCTCCACCTTTTATTTTTTAACAGAAGAAAATCTGAAAACAAGGATTTACTTTAAGTTCACAATACATTTTTACTCTTCTTACTACTGAAGAGGTTATCTGTGCCATTGATCCAACTATGATAATTGGACTGAATGAACTATTTTGGGCAAATGAACAATTACTAGAAATATTTTATTGTAATTATCTATATTTTTGAATTCATAAACTCCTTATCCATTTGTGTTTATGTCATCCTCAGTCCTTAGATGGCAAAAAGAATGATACCAAGAAACAGTCATTTTTTTGTAGAATATTTAAGTCACTTATTTGGCATAGCAAGAAATTGCCTTTGCAAATTTTTTTTTTATCATAAAAGTACCTACAGTTCTAAAATGTTCTCTGTGATGATTTGGGTAGACTTATGTATGTATTCTTTGGCTTATGATACTAGATTTACACCTGTAATTCAATGATTTTGTGTATTTGTGTGCTTTTCAGATGTACAACACATGGCAATTGACTGGCTTACCAGAAATCTCTACTTTGTGGACCATGTCAGTGACCGGATCTTTGTTTGTAATTACAACGGGTCTGTATGCATCACCCTGATCGATCTGGAGCTTCATAATCCTAAGGCAATAGCAGTGGATCCAATAGCAGGGTAAGACATTCTTGTTTTTAGTGTTAGATCTGAAATTTTCATTAAGTCTGACAACGTTTGTGGAATATAAGACTACAGCCTCCATTTTTAAATGTAGATTTTAACAGCTGCATTAAATTTCACAATTTATCAAAATTAGTCATAAATGTTTAATTTTCTATCAATTTATTCCACATGATTAGGAAACCAATATATGAATTTTGCTTTAATTTTACAAACACTATTATTAGAGGAAGAGAGACAAAAATATAGTCCTATCAATTCAATTCTGTCATCAGTCTGCCTTAGTCAAGGATACTGTCAAATTAATGACATACTATGCAACTTTAGTGGGAGGATCTGCTGGTTTTTCAGAAGTAAGTTGTAAGAAAGACTTGAAAACTGAAATTTTACCCTTGTTATTGTTTTAATGGTCCCCAGGCAGTTCAGGCAGAAATGTTTGATAGAACATATCCTAAATTGCCATAAGCCTCAGTTCAATAAATGGGAAAATATTTACTGAAGAAACAGCTGTTATCCATATGTGGACTTTTGTCACTCTTTACTTAAAGTCTGATGGAATATTAAGATGAGTCATCACAATGGTTCTGATTTTGACAAGAACAGCTTGCACGTAAGAACTTCGCTAGGAAGGCTGTGTAATATAATCTTGAATGTAGCTCTATTTGTATTTGCAGCAGATGGTTTCTTGACTAGATCTGACTGCAGCGATGCTTCAAAAGCCATTAGTAAAAGAAGTTGTATTTAAACTGATTTGTTTGGATTGTTGGGTATTGGTAGTAAGAAAAAATTGGAAATTTACAAATGTGCTAACAGCATTCTTTTGACATTTTGTTTAGAAATATATTTGCTTACATGCTTTTCCCCCCATGCACTAACTAAATTTCAAATTAGCCTTTACACAGTCTTGTCTGTTAAAAATGTTAAAAGGTGAAGCTACTGTATTTCTCCCTTCATTCTACCTCTATTGTCCTACCCTATTCTTAAAAGCTAAGATCCAGAGAACTTTTTCAAATAAAACTGCAAAATCTGAAAAAAAAATATTTATATGAATGCCATCTCTCCTTCTGTATAGCAATATATTTTACATCCTCAACCTTCCTATTTCTCCCTATCATTACATGAAAGAACCATATTTTGTCATTTTTGTCAAATATATGGGGGAAAAAAACACATTGTTTGAATTTGTTCTATGCTGGATTCCTTTTGGCCTAGTAACTGTTTAAATGTAATCTTGTCATATATCATTTATCATACAAAGTAGTTTGAAATTTTTTGTTTGAATTTGCTCTGTCTCTTTCACACAATTTTTCAATGAGTCATAGAAATCAGAGAAGAAAAAGCTGAGCTCTTTTATAAATATTAGGCTGTCTGCAATAGAGCACTTTCAAATATATTCTACTTTTCTTTTAATATCAGAAATTTGGCTGCAATTAATATGATACTGTCTAGGAAGGGAACAGCAGTTTATTTTTTTCTTTAACTTTTAATGTGGGACCTGCTCAAGAATAATTTGAATAGTTGAGGCCAGGATAATGCTACATGACCCACTAAAGGGGAAATGTACCATCTAGCTTTTCTCCTACCTTTTCCTAATTGTATGGGGTGCTATATCTTTGGCTTTTTTGGTTATAACTTCAGTTGGAAAATATCAGAATGTATTAAAAGTTGACCTGTCTCTTAGAACTTAAGAGCTTGACCTTAATAATTATGGCAATAGAAGGAGATTTACTTTACCTCTGCAAAGGCTGCATTGAAAAAATACCTCTTACTTGGCTATACTCTTCACTTCATTTTCTCAACCTCCTATTCCATTTTTATCTAAGGACTGTTATAGTATTATTACTATTATCTCTATGATTTTTTTAAAATTGTTATTCATTGGTTGAATATAGATTACTAATTTTCTCTAGACTCAACACAATTTTCCATTTGCAGGCTGATGCACAATCCACTGAGCCACACCAGCCAGGGTTTCTCAACATAGCTTGATCTAGATTTTAATCCAAATCTGGCAGGAAGAGATTTTTAATAAACTCTTGCTTTGTAAGAGATTTACATTGACTTGTTAATTCAGGCTGTTTTCCTGGAGATGCTTTTTCAGATTTTTCTTTTTCTTTTCAAATTTTAGCAACATGTTTTCCAATTGTTCCTTGAAGAAAAATTTTTTAAATATTATATAGTCATTAGACTTAAAGATAGTATAGAGATCATGGTCCAATCAACATCAAAAGTACCTTTTCTGGCAGTGGCTGTTAAGGATCTGCTGGTTTAATGATTAAGAGCTTGCTGCTTGATCCCTGAGATAAAATTCTAGCTCCACCGTCTACTAGCTGTGTAATGCTGGATGCCTATTTTACCTGTTTTCTCATCTTAAAAATAATGAATAATGTTAATTCTACCCTAATACTTTCTGAGTTGTAGAATATGAGTTCTCTTTAACATGTTGCCTCAAAAATAACTATTAATGTGCCCAACATTTTTATATCATTATGTTTACTATGAGACTTCCTAAAATTATTTATTTTATATAGACTGAATCTAATCTATAAGAAAATACTGAGAAAGAGGAGGAGACATGAGAAAAAATGGTATAGCTTGGGAATAAATCTGAGGTATATATAGGAGGTTATAAGAGAAGAATACAAAATAACTGTGGACAAGGAAAGTAGCAGAGGAAACATTATTTTAATAGTTGATTTTGTGCAAGATGCATTTGGATAACTTCAAGGGCTTTCAAATGATAAAGGTAAAGAATAAAATTCCTTCATAATTTCCTTTGTCATCCAATTTGTATTTTTAATATAACATTGTTTCACTAATAAACCATGTAGTATTTGGGTCTAAAATGGGTAATAACTGAGTACAGGAGTGGAGCTAGCTTATAATTTTGTTTCTGAGTTATGGCCCTAAACTTCCTACTAAAATTGTCACACTAAACTTGAGGAAAAAATTCATTCCACCAAGAATGTCAAATTATTGCAACAGTATTGAAAAAGGGGGATAAATTAATCCTAACCATGATAATTATTAGAAAAACAGTGTAAAACTGAAGAGATACTTTAATGATAGCACTGAAGTTGGAATTGAAAATTTGGGATTAAAATGTTTTGAGGGCTTGGGCTATCATGTATAAAACCCAAAATCAACAGTTATAAGACATAGCAACATTGAGAGAGAGGAGAAAGCTCCCATGCCATGTGAACTAGCAGAAATGGAGTATTTTACAAATATAATATATATCCTCTTCCTTCAAAGGACAGATTTTTGACTTGTAGAGAGTGAAAGGTAGAGTGACTGTAGGATTTATTTGTGAATCTGTGACCCCACGCTAGTACTGAGGGAAAGAGTGTTGTCTTTATTCTCTATCAGAGCAGGCCTTCTACCAGGAGGCACAGGTGTGAGGCTCAAGCTTCAGAAGTTGAATACACACAGGAGTGATTGATGGTATTTAATAGTTAATAAATCCTTTCCCATCGCCCTCCTAGATCCTCACTACTGCTGAAACCAATGATAGTTAAAGAATTAAGGTAGAATCAAAGTTAACAGCTGTCAGGGCACAGGACAGACTAATGAAATCCTAATATAAGATGCTTTGTGAAAGTGGGAAACTAGAATATGAAGCAAGTTTGCTTGTGTCTGTGAAAGGAGTTTTGTAACAAGGAGATCCTTTGAATAAATATCAGGTTTCTCACTCTGCTAGACAGCTCCTAGAGCTAGCCTAGGTCCCAAGGGAGAGATTGCACTTACTATTCATTTGCAATAGGACATAAGTAGAGTTGGTACAGTCCATTGGCTATTAAACCCCCCAGACTACACTGTGGGCAAATGAAAACTACAGGTTGCACCCCCACGATTAACCACTGTCTATTGATTTGAGGATATAGATTGTTCTGAAGTTGCTATGGATTTGAACATGAGTAAGCATGTAAAGACATGTCTCTATGTACTCTTTCTCCTCATGGTAGTATCAGTCTTGGAGGATCTCATGCTCATCTGCAATTCATGAATGTCCCTAATCATTTGAAATCAGGTTTACATTTTGATAGGCTTCAAATTTTGAGTCCTGACTTTTTAAGGAAGAACTACCTTCCACATACATCCACAACACACAAAAAATATTTTCATAACTTGATCATAAATAGGTAGATAGATATCAGATAGAAGATATCGGGTAGAAGATATCAGATAGATAGATAGATGATAGATAGATAGATAGATAGATAGATAGATAGATAGATAGATAGATAGGTGATAGTTTCCTAGCCATGTGACAGGTTTCTACAATTAGATACATCTCCCCACTGTTCAGGAGAGATATATTTCTTAAAGTCAATGTAAACATAGTCACTCATAGAATCTTTTTGTATATTCCTGTTCATTAGAAGAAAACACCGAGAAAAATGGAGATATTCCATTAGCTCCAATAATCATTCTCCTGATTTTATGGATTGACCTGCTTTAATTTCCCTTTTGGACATCTGAAATTAAAGTTTTTTTTAAAAAAGCTGATGAACAAAATGAACTGCTAAAAGTATACTTTGGGTTATTAATGTATCTTTTAAAGAATCTTGATCCCCCACATAGGAGTGGTACTTAGGTGGGGTGACCTCTGAATTCAACTATGTGGAAGAAAGTGTTAAGGAGTTACTTTCCTACTTCTTTCACTAAAAGGTCACTTAATATACTACAATGAAAACATCCTAAATCTAATCAATTTGTATGAATTATTCCAGAAAAATTTACCAATGTGTTTTCTTATCCATGTCAATGAATTCAAATTGTTATCATTACATAACATTAACCTTATTTCTATGGTTTTATCTATCTATAATCTTTCTAAATATCTCTGTGCTTATTTTCTCTTTTACACCATTACTACCCTCTCTTGGTGAGTCTAACATTGCTGGATAGCATTTAGGTTCACAGAGAAATACCTATACAATGGGCATCTGCCTATATGGGACCAATTTACTAAGTGTCTCAGGAGCATCACCAATTGCTACTTTTCAATCTAAAGTTACTTTCAGGGGCCGACAAAGTGAATAGGCAAGACAATATGCAAGTATGTGTTTCATGGTCTGCACTATTTTGCCTGAACTTAGTGGTTTACTCAAGGGTATAAATTTATATTAGCTATCATTTATGACTCAAATTCTTCTCCTTAATTAATTTTGTCTAGGCTCAAACTCTTTCCAAATTCCTCTCTAGGTCTTTTCATATGTTCATGAATGGCATTATCTTTAATTACTGTCTTCTTCAGTTACAAATAATTTTCTATTACATTGCTATTAGCCTGGGAATTTGGAAGAGCAGCTTGAAATAGTTTATGTTCAGTTCAGCCTTCACTGGAAACTTAGCCCAAATTGGTTCAACTTCTACTTTGCTCTTGACTCATATCATTCTCAACGTCAAAATAGCACAAAACATTCTATATGTTCTCTTTCTTTTTTACTCTATAGTTTTTCAATGTTTGCTAAGTTTATCTTTAAACTACTCAGTTTACAATTCTATTTGTAAAATCATACACAATGTCTTCCCAACCTTCCAACCACTTCTGAATCCTCACTCTCACTAATCTTGTCCACTCAGATAAGGTAATAGAAAAACAATTGTGTAGCTTAAATTATAAAATAATTTCTATTTCACTTAAAAAATCTGGATTTAGTATAGTCACTATGTTAGTTATTTTAGTGGCTCGACAATATCATTAAGACCATGGATTCTTTATTCTTCTTTGTTCTGTGATATAAACTTTAGTGTGTGCTTTTCAGGCTGATTCCTCTGTGGTCATAAGATGGATACTGACGTTCTAGGTATCTTGTGTAGAAATATAGTATTAAGTTTGAAAAAAATGCTGTTTCCCTCTTAAGTGTGGAAAGGTTCACAACACAGACGTTTCCTCATGTCTTCTTGGTCAGAATTGGGTTGTATGACCACCTAAACTTTTAATGTCACCATAAGAAGCACAGAGGAACATGGTTGTGAGACTGGGTCCAAGCTTATATGGAAGAAAGAAAAATGGATTCTGAGCGACCCACCATCATCTACTAAAACCACTGTCGTATGAGAATCCGTTTTCATGTGCAGCCCTTCGTCTTTTATTTTCTTTCAAGAAACATCAGGGACTCCTTTCACTTTGCTAACACTGGAATACCAAATGAAATTTTGTTTCAATTCTTCATTCCCTCTTCAAAAAGAGTGACTTCATTTCCTTTTACGCCAAAATCATTAAAATTCATTCTGAAGAATATTTTTCCTTATCTCTTTTCAAGGCAAATAAATGACAGTTTGTGTCTTTGTTTGCTTTTCTGTAACATTTTCTACAATACTGCGAAGTAGCTAGGGTGGGGCACTCTAGATAATCAGCTGGTATATATTCTCTTTAAACTTTAAAAACATAGTTTAGAAACTGACAGAAACTCTTACTCTATCAGATTCCTTGACACTTTGGAAAGCTGTGTGAATATTTCTAAGCCACTAGGGTAATAATAGGCAATTTATTGTTTCACTTTTAAAATGATTCTCAAGTGTCATGAAAGCTTTCTTACTCTTTGTCAGAGAATAGTTTATATACTGGAAGAATCAGCATCATTATTAGGAAAGAATAATTTATTATTTCAATTAATTAAAAAATAATAATAATTATTATTATTATTTTAACCCTTACCTGAGGATGTGTTTTCACTGATTTTTAGAAAGAGAAGAAAGGAGGGAGGGAGGGAAGGAAGGAGAAAAGGAGAAAGAGAAAGAAAGAAGAGAGAGAAGAGAGAAACATCCATCGGTGGCCTTCAGGGCTGAATCCCAGCCTGGGATCAAACCTGCTACCTGGACATGTGTCTGACCAGGAATCAAACTGGCAACCTTTTAGTGCATGGAACGACACTCCAACCAATTGAGCCACGAAGCCAGGACTACTTATTTTTAATATTTTTTTGCATAGACTTTAATGAAAATGGGTAGTTGATATAATCCAGTGTTATTTTTGAAAATATAAGGATAGCCTTCTTGTGTCACACAAGTGTGACCAGGGCATCAAGATAATGCTATAATCTATTCTTTCATGTAATTTGGCATATAACAAAGTTATGCATCAAATATCAATTAGGATCAGTAGGTATGGTTATTATAGTTTACAAAAAAATTATATACAACAAAAATTAATTGGTAATTAATTTGAAATTTTTGAGTTAAATAGTTGATGAGGCAGCAAATGTTATAAAAATGTTAAATGTCAAATGTTATAAAAATGTTAAAAAAAACTGAGGGAAACTTCCTTAATTTGTAAACACCACAAAGAAAAAGACAAAATTTGAAAGCAATAAATTAAGTACTTGACACTATTCCCCTGGTTTATTATCTCTCTTTCATGCATAACATAAATAGAAAAACAGGAAGTAATAAAACAACAATTATCTTAATTCTGGTTTCTATTGCATTCCACTTTACTACTGAGCCTCGCAAGATAATTGAACCAAAGTTGATATTTTCCTTTCAGACATATTTTAAGTGACTTGAGAGAAATTTGCCTGGCTTTAAAATCAAAAATGGATATTTTCCAAATCAAATAGTTTTTACTCGATATTTTTTAATCTTTCAAAAGGAAAGACAAATATTGAAGGTATTAATCTTCTTTCAGTTTTAGTGAGATAAGCACTCATAAAAATTGTGGTTAGAAAGTAGGTATCACACATTGTGAATTTAAGCTATACTATAAAGCTATAGTAATTAAAACAGTATGACACTGTAATAAAAACAGGCAAATAGACCAATGGAACAAATTTGAGAGCTCAGAAATAAAAGCCAACAAATATTGAACAAGTGAGCCAAGAATATTCAATGTAGAAAAGACCATTCTTCAATGAATTGTGCTGAGATAATTGAATAGTCACATGTAAAAAAATAAAACTTATACCTTATGCCACTCACAAAAATTAACTCAAGGTAGATTATAGTCCTAAATGTAAGACATAAGAATAAAGCTCCTTGACATGGGTCTTGGTCATGAATTACTGGATGTGGTACCCAAAGCATGCATACATACATACATACATATACACACATACATAAATAACAAAGCCTACATTAAATTAAAAAGTTTCTCACAGCCAAAGAAAGCATCAACTCAGTGAAAAGGACAACCAATGGAATGAAGGATATAAAGTTGCAAGTCATGTACCTGATAAGGGGTTAATATACAAAATATATAATGAACTAATATAATATACAACTCAATAACAACAAATTCTAAATAACTCTATTTAAAAAATAACAGGGAACCTGAATAGACATTTCTCCAAATATGATATGTGAAAGGCCAATAGGTACATGAAAATATACATAACATCACTAATCATTAGGGAAATACAAATAAAAACTACAATGAGATATCACCTTATGCTTATTAGAATGGCCATTATCAAAAAGACTAGAAATAACAAATGCCTACATAAATGTGGGGAAAAGGGAATACTTGTGTATTGTTAGTGAGACTGCAAATCAGTACAGCCACTGTGAAAATTTGTATGGAAGTTTCTCTACAAATTAAAAATAAAACCACCATATAATGTAATGATTCTACTTGGGAATATATTCAAAGAAATGAAAACAATAACTCAAAAAGTGACCTACATTCCCATGTTCATAGCAGCATTTTTTATAACCATGATGTGAAAACAACCTAAGCATCCATCGATGGATGAAAGGATAAAAAAGTTGTGGCATATTTATACACAATGGAATATTATTTAGCTTAAAAAAAAACAAACATGGAAATCTTACCATATGTGACAACAGGGATGGACCTTGAAGACATCTGGCTAAGTGAAATAAGTCAGAAGAGAAAGGAAAATGGTGTATGATCTCACTTATCTGTGGACTCTTAAAAAGAAACAGAAAAAGAGGTCAGTGTTAGAGGGTGAGAAGAGGGGAAATGGGAGGAAGACAGTCAAAAGTTATTAACTTCTAATTATAAGTAAAAAATGGGCACAAGGTATGAACTTCAAATTACCAGGGCTGCAATGCAAACACAATGACAGTGGCTAACACGGCTGTGTGTTGTGTAGGAAAGTTGTAAAGAGAGTTCATCCCAAGAGTTCACATCACAAAGGGGTTTTTTTCTTGTTTTTTCTTTCTTTTCTTTTTCTTGTATGAGAAGATGGATTATAGCTGAATTTATGCTAATAATCTCACAATGCATTTAAATTAAACTATAATATATGCCTAGAACTTATAGGGATGTATGTCAATTATTTCTCAATGAAACTGAAAAAATGGAATAAAATGTGCTTAGATAAACATTTAAGTGCATATAAAATATGCCCTCATAACATAAAGTAATTTAATCATTTTGATAAAAACAAAATAAACAATATTTTGAATAAGGAATGATTGAATGTAGTTATGGTAACATAATAAATGACCAAACTACTTAGTAAATCTCTGTATTGATATCCTTAATTTGATTTCATATGCATAAAGTGAAAGAAAAAAGCCACATAAAAAGTAAAATATTCCTGCTTTCTGGAAGCTTTTAGTCTAGGTTGCAAAATGGAATTTAGAATTGGGAAATTAATTAATTTGAAGGTATAACCAAGTAGTCAATGTAGTTCATAAATTCAAGAACCTATCTAAAGTGTTTGGAACTCTACAATGACCTGAAAGCCTCCTAATTGATAATATGCTCTGATTCACTTTTTTAAGTAAGCAAAAATATCCTGTGTTACTTTTATTTTATCTATAGTATTATAAAAATAATTTGGTAAAGTTATTTCAATTGTATATATACAATTTAATTACTCAGTGAAAATGACTGCATTAGACAAATATAATTTTCACTGAGTATACTCTAAAGTTTGAATGATATCAATAGAATAATCTCCTTACAACAATTATATGCATTAGAATAATGGTAGTTGCTTTTATAAACTCTAAAATTGTTACATAATACAAATAAAATCATATTTTATATTCATATGAATACATGAGGGTATTATAGGTTGGTGAACAGCTTCCTCCATGTGGTGACTCTGGGATTGAGGTTACTTCCATTTTGCAGCTCTAGAATTTCCTAAGTCCTTGGGATATTCTGTTCTCACCTAACAGAAAAGGAAACAGCTGGATGCAGAGGGATCAGGGAAATATTGCACATAGCTAAGCAGTTGATTGCATATGACAACACAATATTACAGAAGTGAGAGCATGTGTTTGTAATAAATACTTTGCTATTGTTGCCACAGTTGTCTTCCAGCTACCAAACACTCTTATATACCCTTCTTACTATACATAGAATATACTACATTTAGGTCAAAGTTGAAGATCTCCAGGTGATGTGCAATTTTTCCTATTGTGTCCTTTTTTGGGTTCTTGTTACATAGCCATTTATGAACCAAAAAAGATATGTGTACCCACTGTTCCCTTCACTCTCTATATAAATTGATGGACCAGTGTTGGGATAACAAAAACTGCCATTTGGGAAAACAGAGGATAGAAACATGCAGGAGTCAAAGTATAGGGCAGTAACAAAATCCTGCCAGGCAAGTAAAGTGAAGACCTTCTGCGCTGGTGGTTTGGAAGTCTCTTGTGTAGATACTTCTTTTTACTGCAGTTTTTCTCCTTGTCCATTGTTCTTCTTTACCTATGCTTCCACCGGGCGGTTCTTTCTAGTCTATTGTATTCAATACTATAGCTGAAGTTGAGAATGGGGAATATCTTCCGCATGGGGACTATATATATTTCAGATTATTTCTTGTTCCTTTCAAGTTATTTTAAGGCTTAAAGAGGCAAAGGATTTTGTAAGCTAAGCTCATGGCTTTTGCTATTATAAATTGTCTTGAAAAAGTAGAATTTTTATTTCTTTTTCAGCCATCATGTCTATGTTACAATAAATACACTCAAAGTTATATTTTACAAATATTTATCAGGCCAAATTTATTTCTTTCCACCTCATTCTTTTGGTTTTGTCTTTTATCCCATTAGTATAAAAGTCTGAAAACAATGCTTTAGTTGAAAGCGAACACCTTGTATCTAAAGGCTAAATTCCTTTGTTTAATCAAAAACTATTAACTGGCTTCTGTTACTCAAAGGCCAATTTCAGTATATTTTATCCTAACTATTCAAGACTTAGAAGCAACTGATTTTCCAAACCTAGGAGGCCCCAGTTTAGATTTGTTATATTGCTTTTCTTTCCTTTTTTTAAATTATTATTCTTTTTGCCAGGGGGAGAGGGGGAATCTATGAACCAATTCTAACTTGCATTAATTTCTCTGTAACATCTTGCCAAAGTAACCATGTAGTAACTAATGCAACTTCTAATATACTTTTAAATTTCTTTCCTTAAATCCAAAGGTTTGATAAGTACTTGTTTTTTTAACATATTTTCCAAGATACTGCAAATGACAATTTTTATCGAATATTTTAAACCTTGACAGCATTTAGTGCTGCTGCCACCTTACCATTGAGCCAATGGAGTTTAGGTTTTCATGAAGATAGTTCTGGACCGGTGCTACTAACTTCTGAATTTGTTATGGTAACACTCGCTGCTATAAATTTATATTCTTGCAGTGGATGGTACAAGGAGTTTGTTTTTCATTTTTGTTAGAATCTAATGCATGTGCCTAGTTATTAGGCAGCTTTTTTTCCATGTAGAGATGCAAAGATGGAAGCTCCTTTCATCTTGTGGTTCTTACAACCTTTGGGGCCTCAGAATCCTCTGATTTTTGACCAGATAGAAGAAAATCACATTTGCTTTATTAAAACTTCAGCCCAACTGTGACCTACATCATTTTGGTGATATTCCACTAGTGTCATCTAGTCACTTTGTTACATCTGGAGACAAGGGGACTAGAAAATATGGTTTCTAGCTGGAAGTTGTTAACCACTCCATGGACTTTCTGGTTAACAGATGACTATCTTTGCTATTCTAACTGCTATCTGATTTTATTATTATTGTTGTTATTATTATTATTGTTGCCTTTTGGTTACTTACAAATTAAAAGCAGAACAGGTTAGCATGTCCAAGTCCTTGTTTCAAAGAAGTACTTTAAATTGGGTGAGTTCTTTTCTTTTCAAAGTTTTTACACTCTCCTGAACACTCAGAATTCAGGTTTATCATTTTATCTTGAACAAGACACTTTAATTAGACTCATTTTTCTCTTGTTTCACAAATCCAAATCATCTATTCAAAGTTTGCCTGGAAGATATATAATCAGATAAACAAGTACATTATACCCTGGCCGAGGATTGGAATAGCAGGCATGTCCACATTGGTACAGTTTCTTTATTTAATTGGTTCCAGAGTCTTAGAACTTAAATACCCTCTTCTCAGAAGGGGCTAAAAACACCATGAGAAATTTTTATTTTCAACTTTTTAGACATCAGAATGATAATCTTCTATTTGTGCTTTTTAAGATCTTACCACTAGTCATAGAATGTCATGGTTTCCCAGTTGAATGTCTTGTATTTTATTTGCTACATGGTACGTTATTATTTATCTTTTTTGTTTGTTTGGTTTGGAGCATACTCAGAATAAATGTAATATTTGCAAAAATTCTGAGAGTAGAGGGCAAAAAGGATTGTTATTGGGGGTCATAGAAGCTGTAGAGGAGAAAGAGAAGACAGTTGAAGTAGTGTAATAATACTGTGTTTTAGAAAGATTTTTGATACTAGCAACAATCCTAACTCCAACTGGCTAAAATCATAAATTAATTTATTTTCTCACTTAAAAGGAAGACCAGAGAAGAACAAGCTTGGATGGATCCAGGCTTGGTTGAATTAATGTCACAATGACATCATTAGAGAACCATATCACTTCCATGACTCCAATTTGCCATTTAGTGCTGCGTCCTAATTCCTTTCTCCTCATCGCCATAAGGTGTTACTGAGATAAATTGCTCACTATTCCCATGCAGCAGGTAAGAGAAAAAAAGCTGTCCCCTAAACATGGATTCTAAATCATTTACTTTAGTCTGAATGGGCTACATAGTGTTGCTTTCTCACACCTAGAGCAGTATCAGTCCCTGGGAGAATACCATGTGCTGTTTGGACTTGTGTTAATCAGCATTCATCCCAAGATCTGAAGTGGGTTCAATTTCCCTAAGTCACTTGGGCTCTGTTAGTGGTAGGAATGTGGGGAATTACTGCTCTTTGAATATAATCAAGTTTCTATTAAGGAAAAAAATACTGCAAAAAGCAAAACAGATAATTTCAGTGACAGTGGAAGAGAGATGTATGAAGTGTCATGGAATATTTGCTGTGGAATGCAGACTATTTGAGAACAAAATGGTCTTCTTCCTGACAGATATTTTGAGGTTCTTTACAAAGCCCTGTGAATAGTAGACAAAGATGTTAATGGAAGTGGTCATGATGATGATGATGATGATGACACACGTGACAATGAAAATATCATCGATAAACCAGTGAGGGTGAGGCTTGCCTCAACAAGAAGATTATTGAAAATGTGTAGCTACCAGTCATCTCTTTTGTTAACTTAAAGCATGTTAAATTTAAAGAGCAATCCCTAATTCATTCCATAGGTAAAGATACTTTAAGGATCTTTACTGACTTTCCCCAAAATAAGACAGGCATATGTTTAGATGATTAAAGATAAGGACATTTCTGTGGTGTCCACCCTGCCTGGTTTCAGGAGCTGTAACCCTCCCCCCACCCCATGGCTAAGGCTGAGTGAGAAACCTCCGAGAACCAAGAGGCCTAAGGAGACAAAAACTTATTTCCCTGAACATGGGCACTGCCTGCTCTGCTATTCCCTTCAGCTTGATCAGATAGTCAATGATGGGCAACCATTCTCTGGAAAGAATGGACCTAAGACAGACACAATCAAATGGGAATAAGCCATCAGGGAAGAGACTCAGGGGGCTGTGGAAGTGAGGGAGTGATTGACATCACCCCTGCCCCCTCGGCTTTGCAAATAGCCTGAGTCCTTATTCTGGATGTGAGAAATCCAAGTCTCCTGGCTGCCTTTGTCTCATCTGCCCGACTCAGGGCCTGCAGAAATAGCAGGGGTGGTGAGGCTCAGGCTAGAGTCGGTGAACACCTGGGGTAAATTAGACCTGGGGCATAAAATATACAAAATCCTGTGAGACCTGCTTGCTAGGGTGCTCTTGAATGTGTAGGCTCTGGCAGGAAACGAGACTAATCCTGTATCTGTTAGGTGATACCAGCCCCAAAATCCAGCATGAGACTTTTGAATCCTATATAAAATATCTACCTGTTTTGATCTTCTCTGCTAGAAGATAAATCCACATTCTGTATCCATTCACCTACCCAATACTACCTAATAAAAAACCTATTGAGGTGGCGGTTCAGGGCGCTCTAGCCATACTGTCCTTATTCCTCCACAGGACTCGGTAGTCCGTATGTATGTTCTTCTCCTGACTTGCGAGGATCTACATTTGCAATCACCGTGGGCCGGTGGTTTGGAACACATTTCTAGTTAAAAAGTAGCACTAGCTGCTGGAAACCCTGCCTTACTCTTTGGATCTGGATATCTTTCTATTATCTGAAGACAAGTACCTGAATAGTATAAGAAGACTGATAATACATAAATTGGAGTTTGCTTAATAAAGAAAATATTTCTAAGCCAGGCAGACCTGTTTTTTTAAATTAATTTTTCATAGTTATTTTATATATTAGATTCCATTTATCAGATAATATTGCATTATTTAAAGAATGTTAACTGTATTTTATTAAAATTAATTATATTAAGATAAATAATAGTGACTATAAATCACTCATAAGGCTTCTTTGTTTTGTAATGATTAAAAGCCAAGTTCAACTTTTTCCAAATGAAATAGGAATATTTATTTTAGCCAGTTATAAACAAACATAAAGGATTGGTGTCACTGCCTTACACACTTTTAATTAATAGTATTTTTTAAAATATATCTTAGCTGTGGCATTTTCTAGGAGCAGTCTTATTAAGGGTTTGTATTAGAAAGTACATTACATTATATATTTGTCATAATAGTATTCCTAGGGTTAGTATTGTAGAAGCATATGTGAGCCAGCTGAGACAAACTATACCAGGATACTATCTGGAGAATCCTGCTCTGCCCTTTGAATCGATGGTCAATATGTCACCTGGAGTTCATAGTGAGCTCATCTGTGCCCCGTGAAATTCTCTGTGATAGCGGTGGTTTTATCAGACACACTCTCATGTATGATCTCAAGTACCCCAGAACCTCAACATTATTTCATCATTCCCCTATTTTGCATATGGAGAAGTAAGATCAATTAATTAGCTTTGCATTATCTCTTTTGTTTTTCTTGTGCTTTGTGCTAGTTCAGAATATGAATTTGAAATTCTGACAGGTGCCATTTTTGGGGGGATCCAGAGACAGAGAAAGAAATAGATTAATATCAATAAAAAATGTTACTGAAAGTTTACTTTGATACAGTCATTGTTCTAAGCACTTCCTTTGTATTGATCAGTTTAATCTTTACAGTAACCTCTGAGGTACTTCATACCATTATCTTCTCTTACCGATAAGGTTTAGAGAGATAAAGTACTTGCCCACAGTCAAAGAGCCAGGTAAGTGCTGCAGTCAAGAGTCAAATTCATCACCCCACAGCCTGCATCATCAGTGCTATACCACAATGAGTTGGCCTTATATGTGGGAGCTTTAGGATGAAGTACTAGGGATTTGTGGTGTGCTGGCATTCAGCCAGAAGACTGAGTACTCCTTCCTGAGGTGCAATGGGGGAATTTTTAACCTTAACAAGGGACATCTGTAAGTTTCCATGTTTATCAATTCCATGAAAATGAACAAAAATAATGCACAGAATTTGTTGCTGAAAATTTAAAAGAAGAAATTAGAAGACATTCTGGAAAAGGAAAAAGTGGAAAGATCAGTTTTTGCCAGAGATTGGGGCAGGGGAGTAAGGAGAGATGAGTAGATGAAATACAGAACTGCTCTAGGGTCATGAAACTATTCTGTATGATTCTATAATGACGATTACATGTCATTATGCATTTGCCAAAACCCATATAACTAATTGTACCACAAAAAGAATGAACACTAATGTGAACTATGGACCTTACTTAATAATGCATCAATATTATTTCATTAATTGTAAAAAGTATAACACATTAATGCCAGATGGTAATAATAGAGGGAATTGTGAATGTTGAAGAAAGGGATATGTGGGTACTCTATCTGCTCAGTTTCCTATAAACCCAATGCTCTAAAAATAAAGTCTATTAATATTTTTTATAAAAGGAAGAGAGAAGAAACTGTTGTGAGTGATCATATGACTGTAATTGTGGATCAATCAGGAAACAGATGACTACTTTCAGAATAACTGTATCTGTTTTGCTTTTGTGCCGACATCCAAAACTTCTACATTCTCACTCAGTTACAGTCAAATTCTAAAAAATGCCTTTCTGAATTCTGGGTGATCCCAAGTCTCCTTCTTGCCTCAGCTACTCCCTAAATAGAAATGAAATACCTTTAGAAAGCATCATTAACTCTTATAAAGCCACAGGGGTACAACAAAAGAGTCTCTGAGTGCTCTCCCTAAAAGTATAACTTACAAGGACAGAAGAAAGAAATCTCCCCAGCATCTCTTACTGTGATTATAATGACAGCTCTATTCCCCCTGGCTGAGTCGGCCCTTGTCAATATGGGGGCATTCGAGGGGAGTTCTTACTCTCAATTTTAAACATAACATAACTTGCACTGGCTGAGAAAAAGGAGGCAGATAAATACTTTTTTTGTGGAATGAAAGTAATTTGCTTGTACTTTTCTCACCATTCAAGTCAGAATTTGAAAAGGAAAGGGATTTAGAAACTGAGAGGGCCAATGGACCCATAACTGTGCTGTCTCTGCACAGTTGAAGCTCCAAAGTGAGATGGGCTGGCATCGCAAGCACTGTGAGAGAAATCAGCTGATGAGGGATTATTAGATAGAGAAAGCAGAGTAAGGAGAGAATGAAAGTATAGTCCTAAGTATAGCTGACTTATGCAGGAGAAATGTTCTTTTAGGTGTCATTTTCTAGAGTTAGTGGTTTGCTTCCCCCCAAAAAAGCAGGTCTCTATTTAGAAATGACTTATGCGAGTGACATGAACTTCACTATCATATATATTTCCTCAGGATTGTTGGGTTTACTTGGTCCTCATATGTCTTTATAAAAAAGGGGAGATTTTAAAAGGATAGCACAATTTTAGAAGAGAAGGTCTAATCCCACACCATGAAATAGGCATTGCTATATATTATTTGATAGAAATAGAAGTATGCAGACATATTAACAAATGGTATATAAGTGCTCTAAAATTAAGAGTTTCTGTAATTGGTACTACCAAATCCACCATGAATATAATATTAATGACATGTTTAGCCAGACTGGCATTAGTTTTCCTCTGTTCAGATTTTTATTCTTTTTTGGCAATGTGGAGGGGAGTGGCATCTTTTTGTGTGCCAACCTGTCCCCAAATCTCATCTTCATTCCACATTCACATCAGGCTGATGTTGGACTTGCTGCTTCCTGTTTTCAATGTGGATATATTAAGTGGTGCAAGCTTAAACTTTTGCCCTTAGGAAAGACAGATCTTTCCTTAGTGTATGACAACTATAATCCTGTTGCTGTTGACCTTGCAATTTCTGTCCCTGCATGCTACTGCACCTACAGTGCGGCATTAGTGATAGTACAGTTCTCCTCAAGCATTTCAAGTGTGGGTGCCTGTCCTGGAAAACTTCACGATATAAACCATTGGTAGATTTTCCTGAAACCTCCAGGGATTTTAGTTTGTGGGGTGGGGCACAGAAATGGCAACATTAATTAGTAATCAAAATATTTATTTCCAATCTTTACTTACATATGCTCCAGATTTGCAAACAACTTTGCCTTACTAAAGGCACAATGCCTTGGAACCTCCTGTGATATGATTACTACTAGATGATTTTGCATTTACTCTATCTGCCGTGCTTTTTATAATCCATTTGCTTTTATTATTTATTTAGTTCTCAAAGAAAACCTATGTGTTATTAATTATACATATTATATAGATGAGGAAACTGAGGTGAAGAGAAATAAAACACTTGTTAAATGTCACACAGTTACCAACTAATGAAGTCAGAATTTGTACCCAGAAAACTTTGTTATAGAATTCCTGATTAGTTATAAACTTTGGGACAGAAGCAATTTAATTAAATGAAGAGTATACACATAAAGTTACTATTTTGTCACAAAATATTAGTGTTATTATTACTACTGTTATTATAATTATTTTCTCTCATGGCCTTTTCTCTTTTGATGGTTTCAACTGCAAAATTTTGTCATAATTGTGTAGATCAGGGTTTTAAATTTCAATAGTGACTAAATATGATTGCTTCATAGTTCACTGTCTTGCACAGTACACCCTGCTACTCTGAGTAACTGACTCATTTTCTCCCTCAACATAGATATAACAGAAACTACTATTTCACTTTCTAGCAGGTGGAGAGCAGTCTTGTTTGAATGTATGTAATTTTCAATAGATACAAGCTGTAAGATAACCTCTGGTAAAATAAGTTGCTGAATGAGACATTTGTTTTTAGTGGCAATTGTTGACACACAAACTAGCCCACCCAGATAACAATACGCCATATCACTTGACTCTCTATATGAATATACTGAAATACCCTTTGTTATTTTATTTTAGATTTCTGCTTTAGACTTTTATAGCATATCCTAATTCTAATCACTTTTCTTTTAGTAACTCTTTTTTTGTCTTAAAACCATTATACTTTTTTTTTAATTTAATAGTTATAGCTTAGCTAATTTTAGTTTTCTAACATGGACATTAAATAAATAATGTTGAAAGACCCTGACAAAAACAGATTTCAAAAAGTGAGGGACCTGAATTGACACCCACTTGTCCAGATTGGTCATATATAGTTAGTGTCTGTTCTGGTGAGTTGATACCTATCTTGTATTGTTTAATAAGTGTTTTAGTACCACAACTGGAAATAAGAATAATCATATTATTTATTTTGTATAGCAATTGGGTGCCTCTTAGTACCTTTTTTGGTTTATTAATGTAAACATAATATTTGGAAAAAATATAAGGAGCTAAATCTGGGTCAAATTAAAAGTGCTAAATGTTCCCTGTAGCTGCACATACACTAAAAATGGAACATTACAAATATTACCCTCACTTCTGCACAAGGGTGACATTTGTGAAACATTTCACACATTCTGTGTTTTTATAAAAATGTGTATTTTATGTTCTTTGTGTATGTAATAATAAAGCAAGTGTTATATGATAACAAATGGGGGTTCTGGGTGAAAGGTTTATTGGAATGATATCTATTACTTTTACAACATTTTACAAGTCTGAAGTTACTTAAAAAGTTTAAAAATTTATATCTTAACAAACAAAAAGTAACAATAAAGTAGCAAACTTTTAAAGTAATGTGTTTAAGCTAGATATGGGTGAACCCTGGCAGAATAAGTGCTTTTGAAGTACAGAGGTTTCATGTTTTATGGATATTACATTTTAAGTTTTGAATTTGCTAGTACTAATCTACACTAAAATAATATATATTTCTAAACCTTTTTAGAAATATATTTTGTTTAAAATATATTTTGTTTAAAAGCTATATGAATTAAATTTTGATATCTTAAAAAACTAATTATTGAAAGAGTGCTATTACCAGAGGGAAAGGGGAATGAGAAGAGAGAGAAGATAAAGAGGGAAAAATGCTGAAGGAAGGAGACTTGGCTTGGGGTCGTGAAGACACAGTACAATATACAGGTAATATATTATAGAACTGTATACTTGAAACATGTGTAATTTATTAACCAATGTCACCCCAATAAATAGAGTAACAATTTTAAAAGATAAGTATCTATGTTTAAATTAGTCTTTATAAAAGCTCTTGGAAAAAGCTCTTAAATGAAAATTATGAGTAGAAAAAAAGAATGCTAGTTATTGATTCAGATGCAACCAATAAATATGTTCACCCATAGATACATTCATAAATGCAAATTATAAGTGCTATGTGAATATAAGAAATGCATTATTGTCAAGACTGACAGATAATATGTTAGTTAAGTTAGTTGGTCAGTAGTTCACTGAGGAGATGACTGAAGTTGTTACCAAAAGAATAAGACAAGAAAATCGTGGAAAGAGAAGTGGGAATGTAGATCGGGGGAAGGAGAGTTGTAAATAGAGGGCAAAGCCTATCGCCTAGAGGAGAAAAAGAGAGGGTCATGTTTGAGAAACTGGTTGGGAAAGGCAGTGTTGAAATTCAATGAGCAGGTAGTATTTGGGAAGAGCCCTGCCTTAAGTAAAAAGATTGGTGTCCGGTTCTGGATTTGGTAACCTTGTTTAATTTATGGCCATTGATTTCTAATGTTTCTTTGAGCCCCCAAATTCTGTGATTTTTCTGAAATGTACTAGGGATTAGAGCTCTCTGGCTATCTTTTCTAGGTGCTCTTGTTCATTCCACATTCTGGCTGTGTGGTATTTTTAAAATTATATTAAATAATTAATGATTATATTTTATTGTCTATAATTGTTATATATATTTATTGGGAAGGTACATTCTTGGGAAGAATGGAAAGATCAAATGAAATGTAAAAACTAGAAGCAGGAGTGAGATGATTAAAAAGCTAAGCCATTGAGTTGGTGGCTCAAATACAAATAAGAAAATCATAGTAACTGGCTTTATTAGTTGAGTTAGAAAGCATTACAAAAGTAATCAGCAAAGGAATTGTAGACCAGCTGCTACTGTATTTCCAGTTGTCTTATCTCTCATGCCCTCTAAAGAGGGTCACCCTGTGTACCCTCTACCAGAGTTTGTTTTCTCTTTAATGAGGCTATAGGGGATTTAAAGCTGCTTCCTCAAAACTGGATTTCAGCAAATTCTGTTATTGTTATTGTCACAGAAAGAAATATGACTCCCAAATAAGCATAATTATAATGACTACAGAGAAAAAGCCTGGAACTTGGGTTAGAATACTTTGGGTTGAGTTCTAGTTTGGTATCCTGCTGTTCTTTGTTTTAATGAAACTATATGAAAAAATCACTTATCTAACATTGAAAAAGGATAATTTGTAAAATGTGAGAAAGTTTTTTCTGCTTTATTTATCTTCATTAGGAAGCCATAAGAATTAAATATGGTAACATATAAAATTGCTTTGTTTTCTAGAGATCATATATATGTCAGCCAGCTTTTACTATTCATTCATTTAGTTTATCTAGTATGACCACTGATGGACATAAATACAACTTGGAAGACTTCTTTACCACATATTACCACAGCAAGAGTTTAATAATGTTTGAGTTTTATTGCCACAAACACTAATTAACAAAAGTCAAACAAACAAACAAAAAAACTTCACAAAACTCTTAGTCCCTCCACTTCTTCAATAGGTTATTACTGGACAAGTAACTTCTCTGTAGTATTTGTTTCACTAGTTTTCATTTCCAACCTCTGCTTTTTTGTAGAGAATTCACTGATTCTGCTCTCATATTGTGAATTCTCTAAATATCATTCAACTCACATAAGAACTGGAACAGAATCCAATGGATTATTAATATAATATAGATTAATGCTTTTAGGTGTTATTTGCAGACCTTATTTGTAGATGTGATATTGTAGATTTTCCACAAAACAGCAAAGTACCTCAAAGTTTGAATGCTTTGTTGAATATTCCCAAATACTTAATATGAAACAGGTCCAAGATAAAATATTCTTTTGCACGGTATAATAATTTTGAATTGGTGTCAAACAGGGGGTTATAATCTTGATTTTGTCTAGGCATCTTATTAATGCATTCTAATGTAAATTCACAAATTATTATATACCCAGATGGTCATCAGTCAGTAGAATCATCTTGCAACATAAAATGGTATTATGACAAGGCTGAAGGCTTGTTATTCATTTTATAAACTTCAATTCAAAATATACTTTGTGATATAAACCTTTAATTTTATGTTATGGAAATATGTAAATTTATTTAAACAGAAAAATTTTTATAAATATGCAACCTAAACATATCTGTTGTGGAATGAACTGTTTTCTTTGTCTTAAATTAGGTATTTTCAAAAGAAGAGCTTCAGACAAGTATTTGTGTTTGGGTAGGCTATTTAGGTGATTATTTCAAGAAGCAAGAGTGAAGGATGTGAAGAGTAAAGGAAGGAAGGAAAGACAATACAGAGCTGTTACTAAGGTAACTGTGGGAAAGTGGGGCTTAATTCGCCTCAGGACTTCCACAGAAGCATATGCAATGCTTGTCAGAATGATCTACCCGAAATCTGACCATGACAAACCCCATTCCTCTATTGGTTAAGGGATGCCCTTGGTACGTTAATTTTCCAAGCTTATATATGTGATCTGCCTACTGAATAAGATATAGTTTGCTCAAGGTGAGGTGGTGTCAATATATAGAAAATCAAAGCTCATTTTCAACTGTCTACCATAGATTACACAAGGACTAGAAGCCAAGACTCAGAAGCATGGCAGGATATCAGATACATTATTTCATATAACTTTGTAAACTTGTGATAAACCACTTATATAATATCATTTAAATCATCCAGAACCCAGTATTATTGTTCTCATTCCTATATTTTTCAAAGCTTTTTTATTATTTGCATGTGAACATGTTTGCCTGCCAAAGTTTCCTAGATCTTGATGGAAGTTGTGAGACTTTTGGGTCAATGATGACGTACTTTGTTATGCACAGGACAGCAGACAACAAGAGCTGAATGCTCAAATTGGTTCCCCTCCTTCTTAAACATCATTTAAAAGATACAGGATAGGAACAGGATGTTTATACTCTGAAGGAAGGCTCCAGAGACAGCTCTGAAAGATCATTAATACCCCCACCACCACCTTCTTCATACCCCCTATAGACTAAAGTCATTGCTCCTCCAAGTACTGGACTTTGGCTCTCCCATCAGATCCCCAAAATCTGGAGTAGCTAAAACTTCATCTTTTTTTTCTCACCCACTCTTCTACTCTATCCAGAACGTTGTCGGGAAGGGTCATGTAAATCAGGAACAAATAATATTTATAAACTGTGACCAGAATTAAGTTTTAAACTGTCAATCTTATTCTAGACAGGCTTTTATCCAGCAGTTATACCTTTTAGGCTAGTCTGAGGTTGCCATTATAAGGTAAAGAAGGATACATTATGTTGAGGAATGACTAGGAAAGAATTCTGACATTTCAAAATAAGTCTCTAAAATTTCCTATGATCCTCAAATCTCTTTATCTGACCTTTTATCCTGTTCACAACCAGCAAATTAACTTGTCAGAGTTTCATAGTCTCCTGCAACAGAGTCAAAAACTGTATTCATTCATAGCATAGCACAGATATGAACTTGATGTTCTCATCAGTTCCCCTTGCTCTCCCAAATCCCAAGCAGGCAATGTAGAAGCAGATCCAGGTTGATGATGTGCACGCAGTGAGTGTGTGTCACCACTAAGAAACTCTGTGTTTAGAAAACCACCAATTATATGAGACCTCATCTAGTAACCCGTCCAATACTTGCCCTGATGGAAAGCATTATTTTCATTATTCTGGTCAGGCAAAAAATCTGCCCTCTCTCCCAGAGGAAATCCCTATCTCTATTTTATCAAGCTGTTTGCTCTACAAACATCTTTGAAAACATAGCACAAAACAAAAATTACCAATGCTTTTACTAAGAAATGGGCAGAAATAGAAAAGGCCCAGTGGAAAATTTTCTCCCAATATTTTTTTCTTTTGGTGGTAGAATTCTAGTCTTTGATCTGAAATGACTTTATTTCTGTTACTATCAATCCTCTCCTGTTAGCCATTTTTTAAACAAAAAAAAATAATGAAGGCTGAGAAGAACCTACAAATAAAATATTAACTGTAAAAAAAATCAAAGATGCTAGTGGACAAATTTATTTTTTGCACATTATTCTAAAGATTTTATCCTAGATTTTTTTCTCAGAAAGATTATTGAGTTTTGTAGTAACTGGGAAAATAGAACTTGCATATATTATGATCATTGCTGAAAGTATTTTATACTTTATGAGGTGCATTTACAAGTAGGAATTGCCAAACCGGATAATAAATCAAAGGTAATGGAGAAAACAAAGTTGAATTTTATAAGTAATTCCCCTCTATTTTAGGCAAATAATGCAATAAAAAGTATCTTTTGTTTTATCACATTTAAACTTTTATTTTGAAGTAATTTGACTTCCTGTTAGTTGCAAAATTAATACACAGTTAATACAAAATTAATACAAAATTAATAAAATTAAAATTAATCCATTCATCTTCTTCTAATGATAACATCTTACCATAGTAAATTATTAAATTCAAGAAATTTATATCAGGTACAATATTACTAATTCAAATGTAGACCTCATTCAAGTTTCACGTATACACTTTATGGTATATAGTTCTTTGAAATTCCATATGCATATTTGGAATATGTAACCATCACCAAAATCAGAATATAGTACATGTTCATCACTACAAGAAACTCTTTTATTTTTTCCCTTTTAGAGACACACCCTCCCCCAAGTTCTAACATCCCACAATCACTGATCTGTAATTGTCATCATTTCCCCCCCATTTTTTTCTGTTGCTGAATAGTATTCCATTGTAGGGATGTACCACATTTTATTTATCCATTCACACACAGAAGGAACTTTTGGACTATTACAAATAGTGTACAGGTATACATGTGAGTAAACTTTTTTATTTTTATAATAAATATGCAGGAATATGATTGCTGATAAAATTACATGGTAAATTCATGTTTATTTCTTTTTTTTTAAACTGCAAAACTATTTTCCAGAGAGTCTGTACAAGTTCACTAGCAATATGAGATCATTGCTTAATATCCTTTCCAGCACTTATTACCAGTACTTCTTATTTTAGCAGTTCTAATAGGCATGTAGTAGAATCTCATCATAGCTTTAACTTGCATTTCTCTAATGATGAGTGATTTTGAACATTTTTTTATTTATATTGAAACCAGACACATCAGACTTTGTGCTGCCTGTAACTGCCAGAATCAATAAGTGGAGACAATGATCGAATCTTTATGTTGCTTTACTCAGATGCTGGCAATTTGAGAAGGGGCAGGTTACGCACCCTAAAAAACATCTTATCATTTTATCTCAAGTCTACTTTTTTATAGGGAGAAGACTTATGTGTCTCTTTAAATACTGTGCTGATTTTGTTGAAATAAGAAACTTCCAAAACTGTAGAAAAATTTTATTAGCATTTATTTGAGCCAAATTGATGTGTAGGAGCAAGGTCTCAGATGTCCCCTGGGGAATAACAATTTTTGTTTCCTTCTGTGTTTGAAATTAAAGAGGAAACATAAAGAAGATTAAATGAAGCTGGGGGAAAGCAAAGCAGAATTTGGATTACAGAATAGTTAACAAGATTAAGTGCTCTCTTGAAGAAAGTTACCAACTTATTTTATTTTATTTTTTTTTATTTTTTTAAATTTTTTATTTTAGTTTATTCAGTACAGTTTCTATCCTTTATTCCCATTCCAGCCCCCCACCCATTCCTTCCCTCCTCCCTCCCCTTTCCAATACCCCTAGTTTTGTCCACGTGTCCTCTATATTTGTTCCTGTAAACCCTTCCCTTCTCCCCTGAAATTTTAAAGTTGTGTTAACCTAGAGGCATGGAACAATGGACAGAGCTTGCTTAAGACAAAGATCAATCTTTCACTAAATGAGTTATATGCCTGAGGTGTGACTACCCAATATGATCTGCCCCATTAGAAATTTATAATCAGATCACCCGGTGAAATTACTTTCCATAGAACCCCTCCCCCCTTTTTTTGCCAAGATTGTATTAGTAGAAATTTATAGTTCATACTGCTTAATCAAATTATTTTCCTTCTAGTTCTATTCTTATATTATGCAATAAACTTTAAAATTATGTTAGAAGTTGTAAATAAGATGAAAGAACAAGATGACAGTTAGTTTATTAAAATGAGAGACTGTGTTAAAATTTGAAGAATATATTGTTTTAAGGTAATAGGAGACTGGCCAGAAAGAATTAAGTAGTTAGATATATTCTGTATATTCATTTCCTCATTTATTCATTTCCTTATTTATACAATCATTCTGCAAATATTGATTAAGCACTAATTTCATTGCAAGGCACTATGAAGAATATCAATGTTTAGGATCATTTTATCCCTCAAGAATCTTACAAGGAACATTGAGTGAAACTGTCTGTAAGGAATAATTAAAAAACAATATAAGCCACTGTGGAATATAAAGACTCCAGCTGGATGCTACTAAAATAGCTTCCAGTTCACTAATTAGGCATTGGGTTTTTGAAAAAATCTGTAAATCAAGTACCCTGACTCAAAATTTTCTATATTCACTTCTACTTCTAATATTTTGAGACTGGAAATAAGAGGAAAATTCTTATTGTTGGTAGTCAGAAGGATTCCAACTGTGTACAAAAGTGTAAAACGGAATATATGCTGCAGCTACTTAGCACTACATCTAAGAAAAAGAAAGAGATACAACTTAAACCATGACATCAAATCGCCTTGTGTGTACTTAAAAGAAGCTCATAATAAGTGATTCCTTGGTCTGTCAAGATGGACCACAGAGAGAACAAAACTAAAGGAGTGAGTATGGAGTAAAGAGAGACCTGGTTGGTGTCAGTAGCACTTCTTTTGTTAGAAGCTTTTTCTAGGTTTCACTAATTTGTCTATAAAAGGCAGAGTTTATCTTTTTGATATACTTAAAAAATATGACAGTGATTTAACTATATTAAATACCTGCTTCATAGTGTAATTTATATATTTTGTTTCCACATTTGTGATTTGAGTTCAGCTTACCCTTGGCATCCTAGTGCACAAATCTGCACTGAAACTTCCAGAATTCTTTCAAAGGGAAAAAAGTTTCCATTGTGAATTATAAGCAGGAAAAAAGAAACATGCAGAAAAATATATAGGTTTAATTTAACAAGTTAAAAAGAGAAAACAGTACATTGATGTGATTAATGTGACTTCAGTCAATGCATGATTATATTCAAACTGCAGTTCTTTCTATATTCAGTGAAAAAAATAAGCATATCCAACATTTCACACATTTGACAGAGCTAGTCAAAAAAGAATATATTAAATAGTTAACAAAGTGATTATCTAGTAATGAGAACTGGTATATTTGTAGATTCAAGTAAGTGAAACACATGCACATATTAAAACAATGTTTTTTGTGAAATCTTCAAAAACTAATATGTTCACCCCTATCTAGCTGATGACAATAACAAGAGTTACATGAATAAGAGCTTTAAAAATAAAATAATTTAATGATTTTTATTAGTTCATTCTTATGCCAATACAATAAAGTCCTTACATAAATTTTTACCTAAGCTTTGTCCCTCCAAATAGGATTAAATAAATGTACCTAACCTATTGAGTAGTAAACTTTTGTTTGAGTTATATTTTTATGTAATCGATGGAAGGAATATACATAAGTGAAATGTGTCAGCTCCTTGTTGACAAGGATGCTGTTGTGCTAGGCTATTACTCTGTAATTGAATGAATAGAAATGTAGAAAAATCTGTTTCTATATATCATTATTTTTATATTGTACAAAAACAATTGAAAAACAACTAAAAGTCCAAAGTTCTGATTCTGATTCTGTAGTCATTATCTATCTGACCTTGGTTTAACAGTTGTCCTCCTTGTCAACAAATGTCCTCAGTTCTACAGAAGACAAGATCATTGTTCTCTGAAGTGCTTTTCAGCTTCAACATTGTTTTTCCTACATTATAAGTAAACTTTATAGAAAATTTGTGAAGCAACAAAAGACATTAGAGAAGTGTTAATTAGACATTTGTATTACCCAGAATAAGCTGTTAATATATTATTATAGTTCTATCACATGTATTTGTCTTAGTTTATAAAATTGCATGAACTTTTATATTCATGTTTTATAAATTTAAGAGCAAATTAAAATTGGTATCATGTTGTATATTTTTATGTCTATATATTTTTATAAACAAAAAGGCAAACTATAGATGACATAAGACATGTTTGTTTTTAATGACTACACAGTATAACACTCAATCCTGTTGGACATGCATGAAGGATGGGTCAAGTTGGGAACAAGAACAAGATTCCACTGGGCAGGAAGAAATGGTGTCTTGCCAAGTATTCTGTACATTTTATCAACCCAAAATGATAACTAATACTATTTTCTAGCAAACACTTATTTAATGTGACTCTGCTTTAAAATTTTACTTTTACTTCAACTACCTGTTTTCACACTTTGACTTTTTAAATGAAAGAAAAGTATCCTCAAAATTATTGTTTCATATCTACCAGTAGATTACTCATGATAACTCTTACTTTTACATTTATGCTTTAGAATCCTTTCTCTCCACTTATGTCCTCCTACTCCCTGCATAGAATTATAGTTTGTGGAATTATTTGAGAGGGGATGTAGCCATGGAAGAGAGAAGTACCAGCACCCTGAAGTCCAGCTTCCACACCTTGAATGGCCAACTGCTTGCTTTTCTGTTGATATAAACCATGGATTTCTAAGCCAGGTGATAAATATAAAAGGAGAGACAAAACTTGCTTTATTTTTTCTCTTATTGGTGATTTTATTTTCATTTTGGTCAAAATATATAAGTTGGCCATTAGTTATATTTCTCATTCCAGTTTTATCAGCATATGATAATTTTAAATTTCTCCTGAGTTCTAGAAAGTAGTTGAGTGTTTGAATGTCTGATGGTGATACAACTGGAATCCTTTTATGTTTCTATAAGAACAATGCAAAGAAGAAGAGGGAGTTGTGTCAAGGACTACTACCTTTACACCATTTAAACCAGTCTCTAACATCAACTTTTGATCATTTTAAAAGTTAAATTAAATATATATATATATATTCAGCTTCATATAATCTGAATGTTTAACTAATATCATTAAAGAATTAAGTCATTTGTTACTTGGGAAATGCTACTAAATGTAATTCTTTAAAAAATTATATCACATGATATAATATAGCTTTATTTTTTTAAAGATTTATTTTTATTTTTTATTTTTTTATTTTTTTAGAGAGGGGAAGGAAAGGAGAAGGAGAGAGAGAGAAACATCTATGTGTGGTTGCCTCTCATGTGGTCCCCACTGGAGACCTGGCCCGCAACCCAGGCACGTGCCCTGACCGGAAATCAAACCTGCGATGCTTTGGTTCACAGCCTGTGCTCAATCCACTGAGCTTCGCCAGCCAGGGCACATGAATAGTTTTAACTTACTGAAATTCCATGAGTTACTTTAGTAAAATTCTGTCAGCAATATAGTGTATGATTTTTTTAAATCCTCATCCAAGGATACATTTTTTAAAAATGTATTTTGGGGATGTTGAGAGAAATATCAATATGAGAGAGAAACATCGATCAGTTACCTTTCATACACACCCCAACTGTGGATCAAACCCACAACTTAGGCATGTTCCCTGATTGGGAATCGAATTCACAGACTTTTGGTGTGTGGAATGATGCTTCAACCAGCTGATCGACTTGGCCAGGGCATGATTATTATACATAAAAATAAACTCAGAAACAGAGTTGTTCTTAGAGCTGCAAAAATGCATTTATGTCCTTTGACTTTAAAAAGATGCAAGTCCTTACTACATAAAAATTCAAAAGTACTAAAGAATATGTATTTTTTGAAGGTAAACAAGTATATTCCCCCTTTTTAGTACCCTACTACCAAAACAGATATAGATATTCCAATATAGATATTTTGAGTCACAAAGAAGAAAATATAAGTATTCATAAGTACAAAAAATGTAAAAATTAAAACTTTTTTAATAGTAACTTTATCTCTAGTGTAGACGTTTTCCAAAGAAGGGCATCATTAAGTAACTATTTGCCTCTCAGGTACTTCCTCCTCCCCCTACCCACCAAAAAAGTTTGTTTTTAATTAGAAGCAAAAAGCAATTTTGTTTCCATTCTAGAAAGCAGTCCAATTGTATTGTTCTCTATATATCTAAAAAGTGGCAATGAGTTTTACTTTTCTGTTCTTTGTTGTATCCTTGAGAAATTCTCTATAAGTTACTTTTTTCTATTTGTACTACTTTAGGCAAAGAATCGTACATACCATTTATTGTAATTGGCTATCATTTATCTCTGGGAGCCCTACAAAAGATATTTCCCTAGGCTATACTGCTACATACCTTGATTGTTTAGAGGAGAAAAAAGAAATAGGGAAAGTAGTTAGGAGGCAACTGAAATAATACCAGGAAGATGTTATGTAATCCTAAACTAAAACAATAGCAGGGGGATAAACTATTGAAATTGATTTTAGGAGACTGAGGAATTGTAATAGACAAGCCGTGAAATTTAGATTAGTCATGATTCTGTGTTGGATTATCAGATAGCTATGTCATTCTGAGATAGGGAATAAAGAGAGGAAACATTTTCAGTGGGAAAGACATTAAGTTCATTGTGGACTAATAAAGTTTAATGTTGAAAATCTAAGTTCATAATCAAACAAAGCAGTTAGAAAATACTCTGAGAGAATACATAATGTTCCAGAATCATAGGAAAATATAGAAGAGGTAGTTACAGTGATCTGAGAGCTGATAAAAACAAGCTTTTGAAATTGTATGATAACAAGCTGGCCATTTTCTGCCTTAAGAGTAGTCTATGAGGT
>CM052541.1:72039923-72096914 GCA_028533065.1 Trachops cirrhosus
AGGCAAAATGGTTTAAGACAGCAAGAGAGTATGCTATGATATTTATAGTAGCAGCAAGTAGAGAAGAGATAGGAGATCCTTTGGCTGTGTATAGTGTTAACTGTGATCTTCCACCCCACTAGCCAGTTTTTAGAAAGGATGGAAAGAAGATAAGAATCTTGTTGGGAAGGAAAGGATTGTGAATTGGATCTAGAAAACAGTGAGGTTGTGGGAGGTCAGATTCTGAGGTAGGGTGAGAGTAAAGAGTAGTAAATAGGTGTAGTGTGTGAGAAAATAGAGTTAACCACTATAGTAATATAATTCAGGAGACTGAGAGGTGGGCTAAGTTCTGGGAGGGATGTTGCGTACTATTTACAATTGTATGTAATAGCTGTTATTTACAGTAACATTAGAGCAAGAATCATATGACAGAATCTAAGAGATGTAGATAACAAGAATAGGAAGTATGGAGCCTTGAGAAGTGTACCAATGGAACACAAATGAAGGAAAGTTAATTAGCTATACCCTATGAGTTAGATAACAGGGGAAAAACCTATTAAGTGATTCAATATAACCAGCCAAGCAAAGAAGATTATACAGAAAGAAGAGAAATACTAAAATACTATTGCATTTAACAATGTAAGAATAATGAAATAATAATACAGATATGCTATTAATTGCAGGTTCAAAAAAAGAAGGAAAAATCAGAAGATGAAAGGAAGAGATAAATTTGGAAAGAAAGGGAGAAGTATCAACACTAGAAAGAAATAAAAGCATAAGGAATTGAACAATATAAAAATAATAAGAATTAAAAAATAAAAAGTTTCTTAATAAAAAAATCAAGCAAAAAAGAAATAAAAAGGAAAGAAAAAAAAGAAAACTTGTTGTTGGTTTCAAACTGGCCAAACCATTTTTCCTGGTTTTGCTGGCTGCAGCAGACTAGGGGTGAATGCTGTGGCTTTTTTTGCCTTCTTGTTCAGAGCTTTGTCAGCCTCTGGTGCACTGTCCCCAGGTCCAGTCGCATCGGCAAATGCCCCTGGAAGGGCGCTGGGCACCGGATCTCCAGGTTTCCAAGCACTCCATCTGGAGCCCACTGCAGAGCACCTGCACCCCTTCTAGTTTCACGGGTGTGAACTCTCTGGATCCTGAGGGGCAGCAGTTCCCCCCCATTGCATTGCCTGGGCACAGGAGATCCCGCTGAACACCCACGCTTTTTCCGTGCTCATGGCACCAGGCCTCCCATCAAAAATCACTCTCTCTAGGTTGGGGCACCAGCGCAAGACCCGGCCCTCCCCAGATCTATTGGCTGGGCTGCGATCTCTCCAAAGCCAATCTGGCGCCTCTCACCCAGGTGTAGGGTGTGTGAGCTCTTCAGCACTCCCTCCGAAGCTCACTGCAAGGTGCTTGCGCCTTTTCCACGTTCACGGGTGTGTGCTCTGTAGATTCCGAGGGGCCCGCACTTCCCCTGAATTCACGGGCTGGGCACCCAGGATCTCTTAGAATGCCTGCTCCTCTTCTGTGCCCAAGGCTGTGGGCACCGGGCCTTCCACCAAAAATCACTCTCTCCCAGTTGGGGCACCTGGACAAGGCCCAGCTGACTTTGGTCGCACCGGCTGGGCCCTGATCTCCCTAAAACCCGCTCCTAGGTCCCCCAGATCAGTGCTGCTCAGTCCTTGTTTGGCCAGGGAGGGAGCAGTTGACCCAGCTCTCCCACCCCGAGAACCCTGCAGCAGACCCTGGAGCTCTGGGGCTGGGGCTGCAACCTCCCTGGTCCCCCAAGCCAATTCCCGGGCCGTTATTATTCCTGAAGTAGTCTCCTTACCGTCTGGTCTTTCAATATCTGCTACAATTTTTGATCTCCTGTTTTCATATATGTTGTGATAACGTTGGCTGTTTGCTCCGGTACTCCGTAGAATGGCTAGGTTTTTCTCCCCAGAAAGAGGGAGGTGGATTGTGCTCCCTCCTACCATGCTGCCATATTCCATCCCCCCAGCATGTACTTTTAAAATCACACTTCAACCTATAAATTGCTCTGGGTAGTATGGACATTTTAATGATGTTAATTCTTCCTATCCATGAACATAGTATGTACTTCCTCTTATTTGTATCTTCTTCAATGTCTTATAATTTTCCATGTATAAGTGTTTTATATCCTTGCTTAAATATATTCCTAAGTATTTTATTCTTTTTGAAGTAATTATGAACAATATGGTTTTCTTAATTTCCATTTCTCTTAGTTCAGTATTGACATATGAATGCAACTGATTTCTGGATATTAGTTTTGTATCCTGATACTTTGCTGAATTCATTTATAAGTCCTAATAGTATCTTGGCGGACTCTCTGGGGTTCTCTATGTACAGTATCACATCATCTTCAAATAAAGGCGCATTCACTTCTTTTCCAATTTGGATGCCTTTTATTTCTTCTTCCTGTCTGATTGCTGTGGCTAGGAATTCTAGTACCATGTTGAATAATAGAGGTGAAAGCAGACATCCATGTCTTGTTCCTGATCTTAAGAGGGATGATTATAGTTTTTGACTGTTGAGTATGATGCTGGCAATGAGTTTGTCATATATGGTTTTTATTATGTTTAGGTATGTCCCCTCTATTCTCACTTTGCTGAGAGTTTTGATCATAAGTGGGTGTTGGATTTTATCTAAAGATTTTTCTGCATCTATTGATATGATCATATGGTTTTTATCCTTTATTTTGTTTATGTGAATCATGTTTATTGATTTATAAATGTTGTATCAACTTTACATTCCCAGAATATCAGTAAATCTCATTTGATCATGGTGTATGATCTTTTTGATGTATTGATGTATTCATTTTGCTAAATTTTGTTGAGGATTTTAGCATCTACATTCAGCAGGGATATTGGCCTACAATTTTTTTTTTCTTTTTAGTACCTTTATCTGGTTTTGGAGTTAGGATAATGCTAGCCTCATAAAATATGAACCCATCAAGATTCTAATGACACATTTCACAGAACTAGAACAAATATTTCAAAAATGTATATGGAACCACAAAAGGCACCACATAGTAACAGTCATCCTAAGAAAGAAGAACAAAAAGGAATCATACTACCTAATATCAGACTATATTACAAGTCCATACTAATCAAAACAGCCTGGTACTGACATGTACATAGACACACAGATCAGTGGAAGAGAAGAGAGAGTATAGAAATAAACCTATACCTTTATAGTCAGTTAATATTTGACAGAGGAAGCAAGCATGTACAATGGGCTAAAGATAGTTTATTCAATAAATGGTGTTGGGAAAATTGGACATATACATGCAGAAAAAATAAAACTATACCACCTTTTTATACCACATATAAGAATAAATTCAAAATAGATCAAAGACTTTAATATTAGAGCTGAAACCATAAATATAGGAGACCGTTCTTTGTGGCATGGGCCCAGACAGGACCCATGCCCATGGATAGGTTCTCCCATGGGAAATCAGGTCTGCATTGTACCTAGGCCACTTTGAGACTTGCTTTTTGCTAAAACTCCCTCACCCTGAACTGAGGCAGCAAACAGTTACTGCATATCTTTAAAGTAACTTCCTAAAATTTATGCTAAACCTCCCAAGGATGAGTGTAACCAGTTCAACCACTTTTACCTTTGCATTTGCAAATATCCTTCTTCTGTGATGTGATTAGCAGCATCCTCTCCTTTGTTTTCTGTAAAAGGTAACCACCTAAAGCAAACATCTGCATAGTAAATGAGGAATACCATGTAATGTGCCCAGAAAAGCAATACAAGTTTGTTAAGGCAAGGGTCAAGGCACTCTTCCCTTGAGAGAGTGGCCATGCTGTCCCTTTTCCTTCACAGGACTCAGTAGTCTGTGTGAATTTATCGTATCTCATCCACAACACCACAGACCCCATGAGCCAGGGATTCACATCACATAAACATCCTTGAAGAAAGCATAGATAGCAAAATCTCAGACATCACTTGAAGTAATTTTTTACTGGATATATCTCCCTAAACAAAGGAAACAAAAGAAAAAACAAACAAATGGGACTATATTAACTAAAAAGTTTCTGCACAGCAAATGAGATCATCAACAAAATAAAAAGACAACCCATAGAATGGAAGAACATATTTGTTAATACATCTGATAAGGGATTAATATCCAAAACTTACAAAGTACTTACAAAACTCAACACCAGAAAAAATGAACAACCCAATTAAAAAATGAGCAAAGGACCTGAATAGACACTTCTCCAAAGAGGACATAAAGATGTCCAACAGACATGAAAAGAGGCTCAGAATCACAAAGTATCAGAAACATGCAAATTAAAACCATAACGAGATATCATCTCACACCTGTCAGAATGGCTATCATCAATAAATCAATAAACAAGTGTTGGTGAGGATGTGGAGGAAGGGGAACATTTTTGCTCTGTTAGTGGGAATGCAGACTAGTGAAGCCATTATGGAAAGGAGCGTGGAGATACCTCAGAAGTTAAAAATGGATCTGCTTTTGACCCAGTGATCCCACTTTTGGGAATATGTCTGAAGGAACCTAAAATTAATTGGAAATAACAATCACTCCTATGTTTACTGCAGCGTTATTTACAATCACCAAGACATGGAAGCAGCCCAAGTGTTCATCAATAGATGAGTGGATAAAACAACTATGGGACATTTACACAATGGAATTCTACTCTACTATAAAAAAGAAAATTTTACTCTTAACAACAGTATAGATGTACCTGAAGAAAATAATGCTAAGTGAACTAAGCCAGTCAGGGAAAGACACATACAATATGATTTTACTCACATATGAAAAATAATGAACAAACTGAACTAACAAGCAAAACAGAGACAGACTCATAGATGGTGGGCAGATGATGACTAGTAGAGTGGGTGGTTACTGAGTGGAGAGATTGAGTAAAACAGAAATAGGACACATGGACATGAAGAAGAGTGTGGTGAGTTCTGGGGGAAGTGAGGTCCAAGGAGATTAACAGGTAATGGAAACAATTCAATAAAGATTAAATAAAAAAATAAAATAAAATCACAATTCAAGGAGTAGAACCTGGTATCTCCAACTTTACAAGTCTTCATGTACTTTTTATCTCAATGACGTGATGAACCACAGTTCTGAACTTTGGCCTTTCATAATGCATGCTATTAAGTAGTTTTAAGACTTACTCAGAGCTTGCTTTCTTATTTTAGTTAATTTGACAAATAGTGTGCTAAACATTCCACATTTACTTAAATCAAACATCCCTGCAAAATACATATTACTATAATTACTATTATAATTATATTATATATTATATAGTATACTATATATAATAGGATAATATTACTATTATAGTAAGTATAATTATAATTAGTAACAGCAATTATACTTATATAATTATAATTATACTATTAATATTATAATATATTAATAGTATAATTATAATGGTAATTATAATAGTGATTATAATCATAGTAATTATAATTATAATTACTACTATAATTATTACTATTAAGTTTTCAGTGTACAAAGTTGTATTAAACATAGTCTTTGTCTCATGTATGACCTATTTATTTAGTTAGTTATTTAATTATGGATTTTTAATAATAAGTCAAGCATCTATGATCCTACTACCCAAAACAAAGTTTAGGACTATAACCTACATATAATGCTTGCTCTTCAACAAGTTTTCTTCCTCTTCCCACCTCAAGGCATAGAAATTCAGCTGTTATCTAGCATTTTTCAGATAAGGATTCTGAGACTTCTGAAGGTTGAGTTTTTTTTAGATCACCCAGCTAGTAAATGGATCACCCGCGATCTTGACCTAGGTGTGTAAGTCTGACACCTAGCCTCCACACTCCTTGTGTGGCCTGCCAGTTGTTTATCTGCAAGATGACAGAGAAATGCTGTTCAGTAAAGTAGTTAGTGGCACCTAAATCTTGATATCACAATAAACCTCTTAAGGGGGCACTGGTTCATCTCTGGTCTTGAGTTTTGTTTTGGTTAGTTAGTTTGTTTTCTTTATCTAATCCTCTCTAGCTTAATTTATTACTTAGATGCCCCTTAATTAGGCTTACTTCACTTGGTCAGTTTTCTCTCATCACCCCTGCATCTTCCCAGTCCCCTAATCATCCACTCAGCCCCCCAACCCACTTTGGCAATGATCAGGGTGTTATCTGTATCTATGGGTCTATTTCTATTTTGCTTATTCTCTTGTTCTATTATTTTAGATTCCACATTTAAGTGAAATCATATGGTATTTGTCTTTCTTTGTCATAGGATAACACCCACTAGGTTCATACATGTTGTTGCAAATGGAAAGATTTCATTCTTTTTTATTGCTCAATAATATTCTTATATAGATATAGATATAAATATATATGTCTGTCCAGAAGGTATTCGCCATGTACTATGAAAAATAGAGATATTAACGATACAAGGTAGAAGAGACATAGGACACTGATATCTCAGTTCCCGCCAAAGTAGGCACTTTGGGACCTCACACAGATTTCCCAACCACAATCAGCTGCACAGGCATATTTTCCTGAATCTCATTGACAGTCTGAAATCTCATCCCTTTCAAAGGTGATTTTAGTTTGGGGGAAATGCAGGAAGTTGCAGGGTGCCAAATGTGTACTGTAGGAAAGCTGAGTTACCTGGGTGATTTGATTTTCACCAAAAAATTCTGCACAAGACATGATGTGTGAGTGGACACATTGTCCTGATGAAGCTGCCAATCACCAGTTGCCCATATATGCGTCCTTCTGAATCATCCAAATAGTTTCCACTGAGGAATGTTCAAGCTTAACACAAAATTGGACGAAGATTTTTTTGCCCTACTTGCCCAGTCATTTTGAATGTGATGGCCACACAGTATAATGCTCACTCAATGGCATTTACCACCCTCACTGACTAGTACAGTGAAGCCATCATTGTTCACACATGTGCATTCCAGTCCTCTCTCTTTGGCTGCCAGGTTACATCTATGTCCTGCAAACCATTCTCATTACATTAACAATGGCTGAACTTTTTCCATATGGACCCCATTTAATAAAAGGAAAATTTAGAATATTTATTAATAATCTAACTAGAAAGCATATATAGAGGCTATAAAGCATTTGAAATAGTTAAGAAAACTATTAATTATTTATGTATATTTAATATTTCAGTTCTTAAAAGGCCTAAGCTAACACTTTAAAATTTATTGAAGAATCCATAATAACCATCTAGTATAAAGCAAAGAATCTATATTTTAAAGTTTTAACTTTCTCTGACTGCATTCTAATTATAAGTCATCAACTGATATGGTCATTCCTGAGGCAGAAGTTTAGATAGGATGATGTTATAAATCTTCAGATATGGTCTACTATGGTATCTCTGAAATAATTAGATTTATAATGGAATTTATACATACTTCTAAACAAAGCATAGTTTAACACTCATATGGATTATTACATTTAAATATGACTATACCTGGAAAGTTTTACTCCAATTCCCTATTTCACAGATGAGGAAACTAAGATTTATAAATATTTAATACCTTGCCAATACCTCATAGCTGGTAAATGGCACTATTTGGATTTGATTCCAAACCAACTGTGTCTCCTTTAAGATCCTGTGCTCTTTAAAACAAACAAAATTTCTTAACCCAGAAGCTAAACCTTAAAATCTTTCAACAAAGTAATTAATATTATGTTTTCATCATTGTTAAAAACTATTAGGGCAGAATTCCAACATAAAATGTATGGCAACTCTACAATGTGAAGTTGAATTGAGGGGCCTCTTAATTTATACCTGATGTTTTCTGACTATCACCACCTCTTCTGAAGTCCTGTCAGGATTCTCATGATGTACTCTAGAATAATTAAGCAGGATGAGTGAAATAAAACAAAACAAACAACCATCGTCTATCCAAAAATGGAGTCACCACTGTTTCACATCTTTATTTCAGAGCAAGGAGATAAATGATGATCCCACTTAAGAATCATAAAATCATAAAACTTTAGAGTTAAATGTGAAAACACCAGAAACTTTTAGGCAATTATTGCTATGCCAAAGTTTTATTTTATCAGCTTATTTATACCAGAAACCATTTAGAATTTACAATGATTTTCCATTTCATACAGTCATAATATGTGGTATGTGCGATAGGGAACACTGGGTTAAAATATTGCCCTTTGTGTAGATTAAAAATGGTCATATATTGTCAGTTTCACATGCTTCAACCTAAATAGGATACCCACTTTAGAGATGAGATATAACCCAGATATAACAAAATTTCATGGGTAGTATGTTGCCATAAAAAAATAGAACAAAAGTCACCACTTCAAAACCCTTTCCATTAGATTTTCAACAGAAAAAAATAAACCAAAATCAACTTTCCTTCACTAAGGGTTGGGTTACTTATAAGAAACGAGTATTTGGTGTAAAGCAAACTGCTTTAACCCATTCATTTATTTCTTTGAAAAATTGATCATATCAATTGTGGAATTCATTGGTCATCAGATGGCTAAATGCCTGTTTTTCTTGCAGAATTTCTGTTACTCTATGGAGACCTGTAATAAGAGAAAGGTGCCAGTAATGCAGCAGCAGCATATGTATAAATAATTGAGTGTTCCTTTCTGCCTTTTCTTTTAAATAAGCAAATTTGTGCCCCTTCTAAATTATTAAAAGTATTTTTGGTGATCATTTGCTAGAGCATGGTTATGATTATTATAGATCTTTAGTCTGATAGATACTTGCTTATTGAAAGTGATATGAAAGACCCACTTTAGTCCAGGATGAAACCTTATTAATCTCAGTATCCCCTGCTCTGTGAACACAGTTCTGTATACACAGAAGACACTTGATTGCCATCCTGAATTGAACTGGAAACAAAACACACATGAAAGGTGTCATGGGTTTAACATTGAAGGGTGTTAAATGAAGGGTGATCTTTAAAATCTTACCAGGATGTGCATAAATTATCATTTGATTTATTGCTTTAGATTTCTCCAGGACAATGTACTTTTCCTTTGCAATTAAAGTACTTTGATACAGTAATCTTGAGACTATGATAGACTATTCACATACTTAATTCTGTTGGGAAGAGGATATAATCATCTCCCAAGTATAGTGTGTTGTTGCACTCTTCTCTCTCTCACTTTATAAAGAGAATGTGTCTGCTGCCTTATTTTAAATTGAAAACTCCTAGAGTATCTAACAAATGTTTTTGAGAGATTATTCATGGAAACCTCTAAATAAAATGCAAAGAAAGTCTTCAGGAGGAGAGTCTGTTGCAGAGATTTGAAAGGCCCTCAGGCATTTCTTTTCTTACTCTCTTCCAGTTTAGAGGGCCTAGGTTCTCTCTTAATCAGGTGAGTGAAGGAACTTTCAAATAATTTTAACAGTTCACAAATGTGTCACCTAGTTTTGATAACGGCATCTGTAATATCTCAAAACTTTGTTAAGGATAGTGTATTTAGCAACCCAGGAAGACAATGACTATAAAACACAAAATAAGCCATCAAATCACTAATTTTTCCTCTCTTTCTCTCTAGCTGATTAATGCAAATTATTTCATCAGCAGTTAGTAAAAATATGGAAATCTTTGATATCTGTTGAGAAGGCAAACTTAAAAAAAACCTGTATGTAAAATTCCAGAATTCCCTATAGATATTACTCTACTATCATTACTAATATTGTTTTAAACTTTAAGGAAAGGTGTGTATGTTTGTTTTGAGCTTTGAGAATTTCTGACCTTAACATCAATAAAGTTGTAATCTGAATCAATGTCTATACAGGTATTCCAAAAAAAGGGAACTGAGTTATTTAGGTACCTCATCTCTAACATGGAGATAATGAAGTATCTTATTAGATTGCTTTTGGAGTTAACAATTTAATAATTTATTTTTAGAACTTTAGAATACAGTCTGATCTAGACTGTGTATTTAATATGTATTTTTAAATTGTTTTTATTAAGCATACAGAATTGGATTCAGTGAAATATACCACTTATTTTAATCTCTTCAGTCTCAGTAAAGGAGATATTTGGGAAGTTGCTTTTTCTTTTTCTTTTTTATTGTTCAAGTACAGCTGTCTCCTTCCCCTACCCTCCACTTTCCCTCACCCCAGCCATCCACACCTCCCACCCTTGATTCTAACCCCCTAGGAAATTTCTATTCATTACATTCCATATAGTCCAAGAGAGAGTTTAACAAACATGCAAACTACTGTACAAAATAATCAACTCTTGACCAGCTATTTGAAAGAGAATAATGTGTTATGTTAAAAGAGCAATCAATCATGGAAAGAAAGCAAGTGGTATACCTGGTTGAAAGTGTCCTGATTTGGGGGGAGTGAATCTAGAAGAGATAATAGTTATTTAGCAGTGGGATGTGATCATTAGAATTACCTGAAACTAAAAATCGAGTGAGTTTTTCTTTGTTTGTTCATTTTTTAATCTGTGGAATAGTTAGTAGCCATTTTCAGGGAAAATTATTTAGTGTAAACTGTGCATTTATTATATTTGAATCATCAATTTCATAACTTTATCTTTGAGTGTATTCAAATATTCCCTCACATAGGCAGATCCTATATATAATAAATAATGCATTTATTTAGCACAAAGTTAGATCAAGATTAATGTACCTGGTTCTGAACTTTGGTCTTGGTTGCTGAGCACTGAACAAAGACAGTCTAGTTTCTGCACTCAAGTAATTTAATGTAGACAGGAAGACACACAAAAGAGTTAAGTTTTTGAATCACATTCAAGAAAAGTCTGAACTTATTTTTGCAGTTTAAACCAAATCCTTACTTTTACTTTAAAATATAGTGACAGTCAAACTCAGGGTTAGAAACAATAATGTATCTCAAAAATCACATCCCACATTCCACATTCCATGCCAATAACTGACCCATTGGCTCAGTGTCTCTCATACTTGCCTGATTTGGAGGGATTGATTAAAAATAATACTACCTTTGTACTACTCAATCCTATAAGCTTATTATTTCCAGAGATGTCCTAGGAATTCATATGTTGAACAAGAACCTAGGCACTTCTTTTTAAATTAGTAATTTGAGAAACACTGATATATTTGAGAAACTAGTGGTTAATTTGTTTTCTAATTCATGTTTTTATCTCTTTATCTGGCAGGATTACATAGTAAAAAAATCAGTTTAATTCATTTTGAAGCCAGTTGATTGAATTTGTAATATTGACATCTACAGAAATCTATTACTTCTACTGTTCAGAAGTAATAAACTAATCTTATACTTATTTGGAATTATACAGTACTGTTATTTAATTTTATGATTTTGGAATAATTTTTCTACTAGTACTCAGACGTTTTAAATGTGTATTATTTTTCCCTAACCCCATCTTTAATACTGAACTCTAAAGTTAGAAATCACTGTATAAGTATAGGACAAAAGCTGTGAGGTAAGTCTAGTATGTTACTCTTTTGCGATAATATCCATCAGTGATGTTTTTCAGCCTTTTAATTTTTGTGTAATTCCTTTCTTACTATCTTTCCTTTACTCCACATTCTATTAAATTGCTTAGAGTAAAACTACTTATGATCTGTACCTTAGTCCAGCAGTTTTCATCTACTGGAACATATAAACTAATTACTAAATATAAACTAATTACTAAAATTCTGCAGCATACCAAAAAATATATCTTTGCCAATATGATAAAAAATAGGTATAGTTTGATTCATTCACACTAGACAGCTATTGTTCTGTTGGCTGTTGTCATTTTTTTTTATTGAACAACCTAATGGAAAGAGGCCAGTGAAACTAACAAAATAGTTATTGCATGTTTTAAAACATCTTGTGGCACACTGGTTGAAAATCACTGGTTTAGTCTGATGTAACTTCATTTGAAAACATTTTTAAAAGACCACAGTAGAAATATTTTAAAACAAATCCCACTAAAAGTAGTGCCAAGCACAAAGAATCGCCTCCAAGATCACTGGTCGTTAAGTTCAACCACATGTAAAATCTATTTCTTTTGAATTATAAAAAAGAAGTAAAGAAATATGTAATTCTTATCCTACAGGGACTATATTATCTTCCCATTCATAAAATAGATGAAATTACTTTGATTTATATTGATCTGGATATGGAAGTGACAGCTGAATAAAGTCAATAAGTGAAAAGGTACTTAACTCATTTCCAGGTTTGTGTTTAATATTTATTAATAATTTATAAAAATGATAGAGTAAAATTTTAATGAAGACTGTCAGAAATATGAAAATGAGAGTTGTAAACATGAATGGTGAGTTTAATGTTATATATGAACTAAAAAGATAATATAAGTGATCAGGAAATAGCAAAATGAGCTTCAGTGTTCTAACCAGACCACTCATAAAATATGAGATCAAAGGAAAATCAGAATGTAGGATCAATGTGCGGTAAGAACATAAAAATGTCATGTTATGGAAGTAGCATACATTTGAAATATGAAATTGCCATTCTTAATTTAGAAAAAAGTGATTTTTGTCAAGGAAAAATATTATTTCCTTATAATAAAAAAACTGACCTTATAATAAAAAAAATCATTGTTATGGTCCTAATACTACTATTCCTCCATGTGTTACCTTCAGGAAATCACATGAACTTTCCAGGCCTCAATCTACCCAATTGTAAAAATGATTATAATTCCTTAGATGCTACTTTCCAAGGAACCTTATAGCTGGTAGAAGTTCCTCAGGATCTGACAAGGAGATTGTGGGTCTACTGAATTATTAATTAAAATTGAAGGATGTAAGCATGTAATATATAACTGGAAAAACCTGATCTAAAGTTTAAGTGAAAGATGAGGATCATATTATAATTAGAAGGGGCATAAGAGCAATTATATAGGTAATTCAAATTTCACATTATTTTTCTAAATTTCTTAGGAATGTTAATAGAGATGATTTTTAAAAAATGAAAATAAAAAGAACAGTGAATATTTATGTTCTTTGTAAATGTAAAGCAAAACCTCATTTTAATTCATTTGCTATAATTCAATATATGATAATTTTACTTAATATTCACACTTTGAAATGAAAATAATGAATTTTCCTTTTACAGTTGTTAGTTTTTATGTTCATAAATAAATAGAACTTAAATTTTATTTTTACTTGTTCTTTTGAGTTTTTTTCTCTTCACTATTTTTTAAATACTTATCACCCCCATCTGTATCCCCTTTGGTAACCATAAGCTTGTTTTCTGTATCTATGTGTTTGTTTCTATTTTACTTTGGTCATTATTTTTCTTAATTCTACATAAAAGTGAAATTATACAGTATTTCTCTTCCTATGACTGACTTACTTCACTTAGCATAATCCCCTCTGGGTCCACTCATATTGTCACAAATGGCAAGATTTCATTTTTTTATTGCTAAATAATATTCCATTTTAATCCATTCATCTATTGACGGGCATCTAGTTGCTTCTATATATTGGCTATTGTAAATAATACTGCTATGAACACAAGGGGGCAGATATGTTTTCAAATCAGTGTCTTGTGTTCCTTTGAATGTATTCCCAGAAGTGGAATGACTGAGTCAAATGGCAGATCCATTTTTAATTTTGTGAGGTAACTCCATACTGCTTTCCACAGTGGCTGCACCAGTCTGCATTCCCATCAAGAGTACACAAGGGTTCCCTTTTCTCCACATGTTCACCAGCACTTGTTTTTTTTTTTTTTTAATTTATATTGATGACAGCCATTCTGACAGGTGTGAGTTATCTTCACTGTGGTTTTAATTTGCATTTTCTTAATTATTAGTGACTTTAAGAATCTTTTTATACAGGGTTTCGCAAAAGTAGATTTACAGTTGTAAGTGTGCAAAAGAGTTAATTCTTGTATTATTTGTTAATTATTGTATTATGTTCCATACAAACAACTGAAAGCCTGCTTTTGCCTACCCTGTATGTTTGTTGGCCTTCTGTATGTTCTCTTTGGAGAAATGTCTTTGCAGGTCTTCCACCATTTTTCAATTGAATTTTTTTTAATGTTAAGGTGTATAAGATCCTTATTGATTTTTGATATTAACACTTTACTGGGTATATCACTTGGGAATGCCTTCTCCTATTCAGTAGCTTGTCTTCATTTTGTTGATTTCCTTTGCTGTGAAAATTTATGTAGTCCCATTTGCTAATTCCTTTCTTTTGATTTTCTTGCCCAAAGAGACACATCCAAAAATATATTGTTAAAAGTGATGTCAAAGTGATTACTACCTATGTTTTCATCTAGTAGTTTTATGGTTTCAGGTATTCCATGTAAAACTTTGATCCCTTTAAGTCTATTTTTGTATATGGTATACGAAAGGAGTCCAATTAAATTTTTTTACATGTATCTGTCCAGTTTTTCATTACCAGTTATTGAAGAGACTGTCTTTATACCATTTATATCATTGGTTCCTTGCTCATAGAGCAATTAACCATATAACTGAAGATTTATTTTTGGGCTCTGTATTCTATTTCATTGATCTCTCTATATCTCTTTTTATGCCAGTGCCAGACTGTTTTGATTAGTATGGTTTTATAATGTAGCTTGACATCAGGATGAGTGATACTTTACACTTTTTTCTTTATCAAAATTTCTTTATCTATTCCAGGTCTTTTGTAGTTTCATGTAGATTTTAAGATTAATTGTTCTGAATCTGAGAAAAATGACACTAGTAGTTAAATAGGGATTGCACTGATCTTCCTATTGCTTTAATTGTTATATTTTTTATTATATCAATAACATGACTATAATAGGACAGACATATATGAATGCTTTAGGGGTAAAATGAATATCACATTTAATATCACATTGTCTAAATAAACACATTACTATATACAAAATTAGTCCTTAAACATATTTCATGAGAAAAAAGAACATTTTCCATTATTTTCATTTAGAATAAAATTGCATTTTGGTGTCAACATCAGAATTATTAGTATTAATACCCTCATACATGTAACACATGGGAATACATAAAGATTTATCTTAATCCTTCTCTTTTAGAATGTTTTTATGTTATTTCAGAATATAGCAGGTTTGTCAATCAACACATTTAATTGGGTTTTATTATAACTCCTACTTTTTTCTGGTTTGATAAGACCTTAACAAAGGCAATAGGGTAATAGCCTCCCAAATTTTCTCTGGGCCTCTATTTTTTTGTACTGAACCCATTCCCAATCCATCCTTCACACTACTTGTTAGAAGTTATCTAAGATAGAAGACTTCCAATGAGGTGACTCTTGTTAGAAAATTTTCAGTTGGTATTCTATTGCTTCGATAAAGTACTAATGACTAATAAGATTAGTTTGAGATTTTCACAGACTGCATCCAACCTTTTTGCTATAGATTGATTTTTGTATGCCCTCAGAATTCATATGTTGAAGTCTTAATTTTCAATTTGATTATATTTGGAGGTGGAGCCTTTGGGAAAGTAATTCAATTTATCTATTTAATTTTTAAATTGTGTTTTATTGATTATGTTATTATAGTTATCTTTATTTTCCCCCTTCGTAGCCCTCCACCCAGCATCCCCCACTCCCTCAGTCAATCCTAATACAATTGTTCATGTCCATGGGTCATGTGTATAAGTTCTTTGGCTACTCCACTTCCTGTACTGTACTTTCCATCCCCATGGCTATTCTGTAACTACCTATTTGTACTTCTTAATCTCCTCACCTCTTCACCCATTCCCCAACAACCTCCTGTTATCTGGTAACCACCAAAACACTCTCTGCATCCATGATTCTGTCTCAGTTCTCCTTGTTTGCTTAGTTTGTTTTTAAGACTCAATTGTTGATAGATTTGTATTTTTGCCATTTATTGTTCATAATTTTAATCTTCTTTTTCTTAAATAAATGCCTTCAACATTTCATATAATAATGGTTGCTAATGAGGAACTCCTTTAGGGTTTTTTGTTTGTTATTATTATTATTATTTTTCTCTGGAAAGCTATTTATCTGCCCTTCAATTCTAAATGATGGCTATACTAGGTAGCAAATTTTAACTATAGGTATCCACTTCTCATGACTTTGAATAATTCTATCCCTTCTAGTCTGCAAAGTTTCTTTTGGGAAATCAGCTGGTAGTCTTATGGGACATTCTCTGTAGATGACTAACTTTTTTTTCTCTTGCTGCTTTTAAGATTCTCTCTTTATCTTCAACCTTTGGCATTTTAATTATGATGTGTCTTGCTGTGGGTCTCTTTGCATCCATCTTTTTTGGGACTCTGTGCTTCCTGGACTTGCATGTCTATTTTCTTCACCAAATTAGGGGAAATTTCTTTCATTATTTTCACAAATAGATTTCCAATTTCTTCTTTTCTTCTTCTCCTTCTGCACCCCTATCAGGCAAATCTTGAACCTTTGAAGTTGTCCCAGAGACAACTTCATTCTCATTTTTTGAATTTATAATATTCTCATTTTTTGAATTATTTTCTTATTGGTTTGATTGGTCATTCTTTGCTCCCTTATGTTCCATATCATTGAGATCTGATTCTCAGCTTCATTTACTCTACTGTTGATTCACTGTAAATTGTTCTTTATTTCAATTAGTGAATCCTTCATTTATGACTAGATCTTTTTAATGCTGTTAAGGTCCTCACTAAGTTACTTGGCATGCTTATAACCAATAATTGGAACTCTGCAGCTGACATATTGCTTATCTCCATTTCATTTAGCTCTTTTTCTAGAGTTTTGATCTGTGTTTTTATTTGGGCCATGTTCTTTGTCTCCTCACTTTGGCAGATTCCCTGTGTTTGTTTCTATGTATTAGATAGAGCTGCTTTGATTCCATGTATTTGTTGTGTGGCCTAATATAGTAGGTATCCTTTAGGGTCCAGTAGCACAGCCTCCCCTATCACCCAAGATGGGTACTCGAGGTGTACCCTTCATGTGGGCTGAGTACACCCTCCTCTTGTGATTGATCCTTGGTTGCTGTTGGCAGATCAATGGGAAGGGTTTACCCAGGACAGTCAGCTGCAAGGATTGTCTGTGACCACTGACCACCAACCTCCATTATTTGTGGAGGATCAGCTGTATAGGGGCAGGGTGGTGGTACTGCAACATGGTCTGTTTCTGTCTACTGGGTGCCCTGGCTCTGGAGTTCCCAGGTGATATAGAGCAAAGTTAGCCCCAACCTGTGTTTTTTCCAGATCACCTTGCCTGCACTATAAGGCAATCTGAGATTGCTACTACTTGTGCTGGGCTTGGAGTTTCCCAGGTGAAACCATGCTGTGAATCTGGGCTAGCTGCTGCTAGTGCTGTACCTGGGGCTCACTGAAGCTGACTATAGCTTGTTTGACGGGATTTAGGAAGTTGTGAAGCATGAGCCCAAACCAGGCATTCATATGGAAAACCAGCTTGTATGGGCACATAAATTGGGTGGGGCAGAGTCTCTGGGGATCTCCAAAGTAGGTCAAACAGTGTTAGACAGTTTGATAGAGTCTCAGATATGACACCAGCTTGACGGCTCTGTGGGGAGAGGGCTTAGAGAAGGGACAATGGCATCTCCTCACCTTGATGCCAGACACTTCAGTTCCTCCATATATACAACTGGTGCCTTTCAAGCTGCTACCCCAGTGCTGGTGCCCAGAAGGAGTGACCCTGAGTAGGTGTGTCCATGTTTGGGTTGTTTAAGAGGACCTGCTTGGGGCTTCAGAAGTTTCTTTCACTGACTCAATCTCTGCTGGTTGCTGCAGCTAGAAGTTGTGGGGATGCTATTTACCCAGTGTAGTGATTTTGTTATTGTATCCCAAAGTGATTAAGACCCATCTTTTCCAGATTTTCTCTTGTCACTCATCTCTTAGAATTCTATCTCTCTGCTAGAAGGAGCTTGCTGTAGAACCTTCTATACAATCACATTTGGAGTGTCCATCAGCCTTTCACTCTACCCTATCTCTGCATTTCAGACTTCTATTTATAATGTAAAGTTTAAGTACTCTATGCTCAGCTATTTTGTGAAGACTTTACAGTCATCCCTCGCTATATATCATGGTTCACATATTGTGGCTTCACTGTATTGCGGGTTTTTTAAAAATATATATCTAATTCTGTATCATGGAGTTTTCGCTATATTGCAGAATTTTGCGGTATGTAGTTATTTATAGAATATTTATGATTTTAATTATTTTTGCCTAAAATTTAAACAATATAAAATATAAAAAATGTTAATTCAAACATATTAAAAGAACATTAAATCAAAATAAAATACCATATGTATTTCATCGGCGGATGAATACCATACTGTACACAATGGAAATGCAGTACGTCACTACTGCTTGAGCAAGTTTGCCAACATGAGATTGTACATAGCACACTATTGGACAATGGAATGGAAGGCAACCAACTACAGCACTGTGTTCTGTATCCTGGGTGCTGATTGGTTCAGTGACCATAGCATTGGTCTGTTTGCTCTCCCACTTTGTGCCCATATATTCAGCATCTCTCCTTGTCCACTTCACATCAACGTCTGATCAAAGTACGTAGTGTTGCTCTGAGGTGTTGTGTTTTTGTGAAGTTTTCATAAAAGTTTGAATTTATTTCAAGCCCTACAATGCCACCCAAATGTTCTGTGCCTTCTAAGACTTCTGGCAGTGAACCCAAGCACCAGAGGAATATGCTTACCATCAAAGAAAAAGTGGAACTTCTCGACATGTCAAAGGGAGGCAATAGCTACATGGCTGTAGGCCACCATTACAGGATCTACAAATCTACTGTTCGCTACATAAAGAAAGATGAGAAGAATATTAGGTCTACGGCAACAATGACTTTTAACAAGACTGCAAAGAGGGTGGTCACTTCCCACAATAAAGGCATTGTGAGGATGGAATCTGCATTGGCCGTGGGTAAATGACTGCAGGAAGAAGAATATCTTGCTGGATACCTACACCATCCGGATGAAGGCCAAGAAACTTGATGAGAGTTTTGTGGAAAGCATGGATGTTCACGACGGTAACATAAAAGCAGGACCGTCGAGTGCTTCTCCTACCAAACCAACCCCATTCAGTGCCAGCAAGGGCTGTTTTGACAAATTTCAGAGATGCTTTGGACTCAAGAATGTTTCTCTGCATGGAGAAGCTGCCTCTGCAAATAAAAAGCAGTGCCAGCAACTCCCCATAACTATGTTCATCACTCGGACGAAGAGATCAGTTATGGCTACACCTTTAGTGGAAATAGAAGTTACGGCCCAGGGTGAAGATACTGCACCACCTGGTGAAGCACCTGATGAAGAGCTGTAATGCTCTTCTTGGCTGTGCAGTACATTCATCTCACCATCATCACCTTCATTGCCATCAGTACTGCACAGCTATATAATTCAAGATCTTCATCATTCTAGTTGTAGTATATTTCACTGGTGAGTACCTATATAGAATTTTCTATGCTGTTAAAATTACATAGTTTTAAGAGTGTAGAAAGTGTTTAAGAGCATGTGAAGTGTTTATAAGAGTGTAGGAAAGGTTAATAAGAGAGTGCTAAAGGTTAATAAGAGATTGGGAAAAGTTTATAGGAGTGTGGGAAGGGTTTATAAAACATTAACATTTATATATGTAATAAAAGCCTTAACATATATATATATGTAATAAAATAAATGTAACGCTGCTACTTCTAGGATTTTCACCTATTGCAGGGTCTCTGGAATGTAACTCCTGTGATAGGTTAGGGATCACTGTATTCTTTTTATTCTTGGAATAAGATATGTCTGTATTTTTAAAAAATATATTTAATTGATTATGCTATTACAGTTGTCGCATTTATTCTCCCCTTTATTCCCCTCCACCCTGCATGCCCCGTCCCACCATCATCCTCCCACCTTAGTTCATGTCCATGGGTCATATGTGTAAGTTCTTTGGCTTCTCCATTTCCCAAACTATTTTTAACCTCCACCTGTCTATTTTGTACCTACAATTTATGCTTCTCATTCCCTGTACCTTTTCTCCATTCTCTCCCTCCCTCCTCTCTGGTGATAACCCTCCATGTGGTCTCTATTTCTGTGAATCTGTTCCTGTCCTAGTTGTTTGCTTAGTTCATTTTTGTTTTTGTTTTTCTTTTTTTAGGTTCCATTGTTGATAGTTCTGAATATTTTGCACTTTACTGGTCGTGTTTTTGATCATCTTATTTTTCTTAGATAAGTCCCTTTAACATTTCATAAAATAAGGGCTTGGTGATGATAAACTCCTTTAACTTGACCTTATCCAAAAAGCACTTTTTCTGCCCTTCCATTCTAAATGATAGCTTTGCTGGATAGAATAATCTTGGATGTAGGTCTTTTTACTATTAAAACACTCACAGCTAAGTATATCTGTGCAATACCTTGAAAGTATAATTAAGAGACGTTCAGTGATTGAGGATTGTTAGCCATATTTGTTGTTATTCTTATGGTCACCTCTGTTCTTATCCCTATCATTTCTCTTATTTGCTTCATATACTTTTATTTCACATTTGTATCTATATTTCTTCCTTCTCAGACACCAAACATGTTGAGAATACAAAAGTCAAAATAATACTCCCATTATGTCTATCCCACCACTCATTTATCTATTGCAGTCAGTAAATGATGATAGAACTAAAACTGTAGATCTATCTCTTGTAAACTTCCAGATCTTTCCTACCCATTTGAGAATCCAACCTGTGACACATGCCACCTCTTTTGAATATCTTCTCTTTCTTGCTTTTTGTCCTTTTGTTTCTCACCCAGCATCTTATTAAAATGTGCTTTAGATTATAGTGCTTCTCTGCTCTGAATGTGCTAAGGAATTCACATATCCCTCAAAGTAAAAGGCAAAAATCTTCAGCTAAAGTTCTTATATAGTCCTGCCTGTTCTTTACCTCTCTGGCCTCACAACTCACGGCTCTCACCATCCTCACTCCACAGCTCCTATAGCTATGCTGCTGCCCCTTAGTATAAAGTGCATTTATTTATCCAAAGGCCTTGCTATTCTCTTTACTTGGAATGCTTCTTCCTCAGTTATTACAATACATGGCACAGAGCCTTACCTCTTTAGTATTTGTTTCTGGGTAAGGTCTTCCTCGTATACCCAGTTCAAAATTGAATTCCCCTCCCAGTTTTCCCCAACCCATTTTCTACTATATGTTTCTCCATAGCATTATTACTATGTATGATTCTAAATATCTTGCTTATTCACTTCCTTTTGTGAGTCCACCCAACTCAGTAACATTTAAACTCTTAAAGGGGTAGTTTTTTGGTATGTTGTGTTTATTGCTATATATCCAGTTCCTAGAAGAGTACCTAGTTAAATAAGTAGTTACTAAAAATGCCTTTAGTAAAAGAAAAAGAACATTTGTAATTATAATATAATTGCTAGATTAATTTATAGAGTCCTTTGATTCAGTTGCTGAAAATGTATGGTAAAAATGTCAAAAAAACTTGAAATGCTTTTAGATAACAACAGACTGAAGTGCAGTGTCATTAAGAAGATTGAAATATTTGATTTAATTAAATGGACTATTTTTGTTGTAAATTTCACGCAAAGGATACTTATGTTTATATGCTTCACAATATGGTAGATTTGTCTTGTATAACGATGGTCTCCAGCACATACAACATGAAAACCTCCCTAAAATGAAAAAAAATAAGGAAAAAATGAATAAAATATAACAATGTTAAGGTTGCTATCAATGGTTTCTTTATTAATGAAAGCAAAATATTTAAGCCTTTCATATGAAGTCTTGGATCTTAAAATTACGGATGCAAGGTGTCCAGCATGCAGATTTGTTGCCTGTAGGTCATAGTCACTGTCTAGTGGGAGAGACAGACCTAAAAATCAGTAGCAGTTGAATAAGAGTTAGGATGTGCCTAACTACATTGTAGAAGTCTGTCAAACTTCCTAGAAGCAATAATCAGAGCTGAATTGTGAATAATGACTAGGAGTTGGAAAAAAAGACAAATATTAGGTAGTTATTTTAGAAAAAGGAACAATCTGAATTGTTTAGAAGAAATAGAAAAATCAGTCAGGGAACTGAAGGACTCTGGTCTGATCACCATTTTGGACATAGGGAGTAGAGTAAAAAGTCTAGACAGATAATAAGGCAAGGTGATGTTGCAACAAGGAATAAATAAATTTTGAGTGCTTATGCCTTACCAGACAAATATATTTAAGGGAGGAAAATGTTTTCCTCAACGTTCTTAGAGTCCCTGTCTGGGTCTGAAAAATAAACTGACAAATACAGATTAACAGAAAAAAAGCACACAGATTTTATTGCATTCTAACATGTACATGGGAGCCTTCACAAGAGATTGAATATCCAAAGAAGTGACCAGAACAGAAAACTTTTATACCTTTTACACAACAATAAATTTGTGAGAATTGACAAGACAGGGATTTAAGCTTGTTGTAGTAAATGATGACGAATGAGGAAGATAAAGTTTAACTTAATAAGGTGTTTTTGTACAGATAGCTCAGCCCCAATTTATCCATCTGTGGTGATTAGAATGCCTTTCTTCCTCCTAGGACATGGAAGGTACTTTTTAATATGGGAGAGGTTTTTTTTATGCTATTCCCTCAGCTTCATATGGGAGTTTTATGACCTCTTTCAGGGAAGAAAGGTGAGGGTCAAAGGTCAGAGTGATCTTCCCTTTTCTGCTTTTTTCTCAAATTACTTCAGCTTAAGACATTCAATAGGACACGGTGCTACATTTTGGAGTAGTGTATCCTGAATCCCATCTGTATCATTTATTTGAATATTTTTTCTTTTGCATCTTAACATTTAGTAAACTTTAAATCTGGCTTCATCTCGAGTCACATCCTATAAATTACACTGTACACAATAAAATAGTTTTTATACAAAGAAAATTTCTGAAAGATTATGGTACATGAGAAAATGATAACAGGTTATCTCTGGGAAGGAGAGCTAAAAGCCAGAAAAAGTCATAGTCTGTGTTTTGAGAACATGTGTTCAAAGATGATTTAAGTATTTGAGACAGAGTATTTCTTATGGTAATTGGTGAGTGACTGTTACCTGACAGGCACTGGCCAGGAGCAGGTCTGCCTCAGGCCAGCCTGTAGTATGTGGGTTCTTTACTTCATGTAGGAAAGATTTCACAAGAGTCCAAGTGATTTTGAGAATATGTTTATTAAGTTTGGGGACAGTGAAACAAAGGAAGGTCTTAAGGTAGAAGAAGTAACAAGAGAGAGCCTAGGAAAGGCTGTTTGGCTTCCTAGAAAAGTTATAAGAAAGGAGTGAGCTAAGTCAGGGCTACTCTTAGCTCACTTGGAAGTCAGAGAAAGGGAGCTCTGCAGACAAAATCAAGGGTAAGCCCAGGCTGAGTTGTCACTGCCTACTACTTCCCTGGGTGCAAGTCTCCTTGGGACCCTTAGAGTTTAGGAGATAAAAAATTCATACCTGGGAAGGGGCATGGTGTGCTCTAAGGGGAGCCTGTGCTGTCTTTGTTCTGAGGGCTTTTATTAACTTTATGAGTGTAACAATCTTAGGGGACGGTTTTAGTACAGCATTCATTAGTTTTCTAGTTGCATTCTTAATATGCTGATGTGTCAAAATGAGTGCATAGGAGGTTTAGGGATATTCTTAGTCTGCTATGTTGTTTTATTTTTATCTTGGGTCTGTCCAGGTTTGAATGTTGTTTTTTTTTTTTTCATTTGTTTCCCAAACTTCATTTATCCTTGGCACAAATGACATTAGTCTGGTCTCTGTTCTTTATTTCCTAGGTGAGGGAGATCTAAGCTGTGTATTCTTTCATTAGGGAGAAGAGGTACAAGCCATCACTCTCAAGTGTCCTTGGTTAGGGGATATGAGGGGATATGAGGGGATACCAGTTGACTTCAAGTTGCTCAAACTGTTTGCCCTTGTTTGATTTTTGTGTTTCAGTTTCCCCATTCCCCTGCCCAGGAATTTTCCTCACTTATTATTCTGACTCATGACTACCTTCATCAGATTGCCAATCCTAAATCCTATCCTCTGAACCATAGAGTCAAAATATGTGGGATTGACAGAGAACCCAGGTATCTGGTCAAGAGAAATTAAGTGACCAGCCCACAATCACAGAGAATTAATAGCAATAGAGCCAAGAGTATGATCTGGATTTCTCAAATCCTAGTCCATTTCTATGACATATGAGTGACAAGCACATAAATGTGCTTATCTTTAGCCTATTCCAGGCTTATTCAATAAGAATAGTCTGGGATATGGAAAAAAGTGGGGTCAAGTCACAAGGCAAAATGTTTAAGACATGGCTTCAAATAAATGTTATCCTTGACAGTTCACAGACTTTTTAAAGAGAAAACTAATATGAAACAAAAACATATCATTATTGATTATTAATATACCATAATTTTATTTTAAAATATGTGAGGCTTCTATAAAATTTGCATTTTTTCTCATTGATTTTAATTTCCATCATGTTTGTAATATAACTTCAAAAAGGAACAGGAGAAAATTACCTTCAAGTGTGTCCTTTTGATAGAATAAAGCCTAAATGTAGGATAACCCTTAATTTAGAGATAGAACATTTTATTGGCATTAATATGTCTGTCCTTTTCAAATGTATGTGCATAGTACAAACCTATATACACATATACATTTACTTAAATTTCAGTTTTGTTTGACTATAATTTTAGTGCCTTTTTAAAAAATAATTTTTCTTTTTGTTTTTTGATAACTTTACTGACAGAATTGCCTGTTAAATAACTACTGTTTAGTATCTGAGGAAGTATAGAGAATTGCTTTAAACAGCATGCATTTTCTTACAGCTAAACTTGTACTAGATGTGTTTATATTACTGTGCCTCTGCATCTGAATATGACAATAATGACTGCTGCACATGTGAAAAAGAGACAGAACAACATTGTCATCGGATGCTTTCTAATGGGGAGAGATCTAATAACACAATTTCTCTTAAATGAATGTAAATGAACATTAGAAAGAAAATAATTTTGTTTCCCATGAATTTAAGGGTAAAACACTTATACTTTAAGCATCACCTTTTCTAGCACCTTAGCATCTACCCTCAAAGATAAGGTAGCAGTGTTGGTATTCCTTGTAGAAAGAAACTCTTCCAAAATATTAGAACTTGAAAACAAACAGAGAGAGAAAAAAGAGAAAGAGAAAGCCTTGAACTACAAACCTCAGATAGAATTAAATACTGAATACTAAAGTTTTGAGCAGACATTCATATTTTAAGAAAATGAAATTTTTCCTTGAAAATTGTTCCTGAGAGAGCCAATTAATCGTTATGTGGATCTTTATTTGAAAAACATCTATGGTTTCTTTTTTATTTTTTCCTTATTTTTTTTTATTTTTAAAGTTTTTATTTATTTTTAGAGAGAGGAGAAGGGAGAGAATGAGAGAAACATCAGTCGGTTGCATCTCACACACCCCTGACCGGGACCTGGTCTGCGACCCAGGCATGTGCCCTGAACTAAAATCATCCAGTGACCTTTTGGTTTGTAGGATGATGATCAACCCACTGAGTCACACCAGTCATGGCTTTTCTTTTCCTTCTTTTTTTTTTTAACTGAACTTTTATGAGGGGGGACTAAAAAAAAAACCCAAAACAGAATTATTGTCTGGAGGGCAGGCCCCTTGCAGTACAGGCTTCCTCCACTAGGTAAGTATTGTAGGAACCCATCTGTATCAGTGTACCAGCTGCTATTGTGAGAGGCTGCATTTGGCTTCTGTGAATGTTGTTTGAAGAATCTTTCAACACATTTGCCCATTTCATGATGGGTGGTTATGGGTACATCTGCACACACCATGCTGAGTGTTTAGCAGTTTTTAAACAAAATTGCTATGACCCCCATATCCTACTCTCTATATTCACCAGATCTCACCCGTAAAGCTTTTTTGTTGTTTCCTCTATAAGTCCTCAAAGATGAGGACTTCCACATTTTGCCAATGAGAAAGAGGTGAAACAAACAATGTCAAAAGCATTAAAAGGTATCAAAACCAAATTCAAAAACTGTTTTAGCAGTGGAAAAATATCTCAATAGGTGCATTGCATCAAATGGAGAGTACTTTGAAGGTGACTGAAATTTAATCATGTAAGAATAAATACACAATTCCTTTATAAATAAATTCCAGTGTTTTGGGGCATCCCCACTTGTAGTTGCTCTGAAAGTAGTAAATCTCTTTAATTCACTGTTCTCCTTGATAGAGATTTTTTCCTTGCCAGCAGTTTCTCCTTCACTGTTTCTGAAAAGACAAGGTTTGTGCTTCCACTTAAATGTGAGATGGAGACAATTAGAAATTTAGTTTTATATGTCTGTCTTTTTTAGGAATAATACTTTGTCAAGGTGATATAATGGCACTTTGTAGCACTATATACTTTACTTCCAACTGTGTATTGAAAATGCGTGATTTTCCAATTCTAAAAAGCAAACATCACTTAGTTATACATGTATAGTATTGCTTTATAACTCTAATGATAAGAATTTGTTTAATTGAATTGGAATCACAACATAATTGATTAAAAACATAACTGAAGTTTATAAAATTTCCACCATTATCATTTTTAAATGTCATTTTAATAAAATCATAAGATGAATCATTTTTATACAAAAGGTCATGCAACTCTAATGCTGCCTAATCAAATAAAATAAATGTAATCTTTCAGCTATAATTTTTTTCATTATCTTTCAAAGATGTATAGTAAAATTTTCTCTGATAGAAATTATATAAGGCAAAAAAATCACCCTAATTATATAACTACAGAGTTTACCTGTAGCTCTGTAAATTGAAACACCACACAAAAAACTTTCAGTATTATTGTATTATCTACTAAGTCTTCCAAGATATGAGAAATCATTGCTAATCTGACCATCCTTTAACTTTTGTTATAAATACCATAAGGAAGAATATTAGGGAATAAAATTTTCCCCAAAGGTCCTATAAAAAATGATTGAACACAGTTTAAAAATAATACAGTTGTTGAACATATCTTTTGGTTCAACAGATGTAATGTTAAAGCAAATAAAAAAATGGCTTTGCCTTGCCAATTTTCACAATTCACAATATATTCTGGTTTTTAAAAATGATGAAATCACTTTACATGGTTTTCTTTTGTATAACATGTTTACATGTTATTTTATTGTTAAAATCTGTATATCAATGTTAATGTGAGTAGGGAATTTAAAATTTTATTTAAAAAATTTCTAGTCTTAAGAACCTAGGTATTATTCTTAGCTCAGTGGTTCTTATGGATACCTTGAAATCCAGAAACTAAAGTGGAACATTCTCTATTATTGCTTTTCTTCTATTAACTAATATGTTAAGATAACAAAAGATGTCTCAATAAAAGAAATATTCAATTTTCAGAAAATTTGGGTGGAAGACAATATGTCCTTCTAATTTTGTCATTTTTACAAATATGAGATCAAGCCTTTAAAATATCTTGTGTTTAAGTAAAGCACGGTGAAGTACCAAATCATAAACTTTATTAAAAAGAACATAAAGTAGTGAAATAGCAACTTAGAAATCAATTTTGTGTTCAAGCAACTCTCAATCCTGGACAGTGTAGGTGATAAAAATATTTCTTCTACTCCTCTATATTCTTTGGCTGATCTAATAAGTTAACATAAGCATTAACAGGAGAATAAAGCCTTTAATTTTTAAAACATTTTATTTACTTATTTTTGAGAGAAAAGAAGGGAAGGAGAAAGAGGGAGAGAAACATCAACGTGTGGTTGCCTTTCATGCACCCTTACTGGGGACACAGCCCACAACCCAACATGCTCCTGAACTGGGTATTAAACAAGTTGCCCTTTGGTTGCAGGCCAGTGCTCAGTCCACTGCACCATACCAGCCAGGGCAGAAAGCACTTAATTTTGTATGTACAGGGATCCATAAGAATATGAGAGTCCAAAGACACTCAGGAAATTGTGGCTTTTATGCCACTCAGAACTAAGGAAAAGGGGGTAGGGGTCTGGGACTCCAAAAGGAAGGCAATTCACCTGGAAATGAAAAAAAAACACATGTTTAGTAAACAAATATTTGCTATGCTACACAGAGACACATAGATGCAGAGAGGACTTTGAAGGAGCAGGCCTTGCTAAGTTTCCCCTAGTTTACCACACCTAGTTCATATTCTTTGTACTGCAGACACATCTCTGGTGACAGCTCCCTTCCTGGACCAGGCCCTCTATGTAAGTTCTTTTAGGCATTTAAGGGGAAGGTAAAAAAGCTCTTTCTAAGCTTTTTATTTCTTAAAAATAATCATTCTAAAATAATTCTCATGCCAAAGGGCATATTTTGGAGTGGCAACATCCTGGTCCTCTACAGCAGTGAGGGAGAAGTTACCAGTATCTGGCTCCCTGTGGATTCCCTGATGCTGCCAGCTGTTTACTTTTGCTGCTCTCCAGGTCACCAGCTCTCTTGTACAGGCACTAGTGTGGACCCACTTGAGATGTCTTGCTAGCTTTTGTAGTTTTGAATAGTTATAGATGTGAAACACGTTATAAAGTAAAATGAATGCTATCATATGACCAAAATATGCATTTTGAAACCACTTTAATCCGGTGCAAGTTCTATACAAGTCTTAAAGTTTAGAATGTATATGTATTCCTAGAAAAGCCATGGCCATTACTTTTTATATATAATGACTTTCTCTAAAGACACTTCCAGAGAACAAGGGTCTAGTGACTTTCCAAAGTTCTCATTTGACCAGTGTTCAATAAAAGTATGTTTATTTATTACTCTTGAAACTACAGAGAAAATTATTTTGCAGTTTCTTTTGCTTTTTCAACAGTTGACAGAGCTGAGGGTAAGCTTTTTTGTCTTATAACATACATTACCCAACTAGGGGTCTATGGACTACTATGAAACTGCTCTATTATTTTGAGCTATAGAGTCCAGAACATAAATTTTTATTAATTTAATTTAATTTAATTTTTTCTGTATTTCAGTGTCTTTGGTTATATTTTGCTTGCTTATTTGTTTTGTTGATTGGGTTCCACTTATAGGTGAGATCATATGGTATTTGTCCTTCACCACCTGGCTTATTTCATTTAGCATAATTCTCTCCAGTTCCATCCATGCTGTCACGAAGGGTAGGAGCTCCTTCTTTCTGCTGTATAGTATTCTATTGTGTAAATATACCATAGGTTTTTTTAATAACTTTTTTATTGTTGTTCAAGTACAGTTTTCAACCTTATCCCCTCACCCCTCCCCACCCTCCACCCTCCTTCCCCTGTTTCCACACCTCCTTTTTATTGTCTATGGGTCCTTTATAATTGTTCCTGCAAATCTTTCACCCTTTTCCCCCACTGTTCCCTCCCCTCTTCCCTCTGGTCACTGTCAACCTCTTCTTAATTTCAATATCTTTGGTTATATTTTGCTTGCTTGTTTGTTTTGTTGATTAGGTTCCTGTTAAAGTTGAGATCATATGGCATTTGTCTTTCACTGTCTGGCTTATTTTGCTTAGCATAATGCTTTCCAGCTCCATCCATGCCATTGCAAAGGGTATGAGCTCCTTCTTTCTTTCAGCTGCATAGAATTCCATTGTGTAAATGTACCATAGTTTTTTGATCCATTCATTTACTGATGGGCACTTAGGTTGCTTCCAGCACTTGGCTATTGTAAATTGTGCTGCTATGAACATTGGGGTACATAGGTCCTTTTGGAGTGGTGTTTCAGGGTTCTTAGGATGTAATCCTAGCAGTGGAATTGCTGGGTCAAAAGGCAGTTGCATATTTAGTTTTCTGAGGAAATTCCACACTGTTTTCCATAGTGGTTGCACCAGTCTGCAATCCCACCAACAGTGCACTAAGGTTCCCTCTTCTCTGCATCCTCTCCAACACTTGTTGTTTGTTGCTTTGTTTATGATGACCATTCTCAGCAGTGTGAAATGGTATCTCACTGTGGTTTTAATTAGCATCTGTCTGATGTCTAGCAATACTGAGCATCTTTTCATATGTCTCTGGACCCTCTGTATGTCTTCCTTGGAGAAATGTCTGTTCAAGTCCTTTGCCCATTTTTTAATTGGGTTGCTTATCTTCTTAGAGTGGAGTCATAGGAGCATAACATAAATTTTTAAGTAGTTGAACATGAACTAGAAAACAAATATAAAAGTAAATACTGCACAAGGACTTCAAAGTGGTTGGATTTTTAGAAAAAAGTTTACAAATGTAAAAAAAACAATTGTGATACATGTCTGTCCCAAAGCATCAAAAACACATATCTAAGATTGAAATCAAATGTTAGCTGAATATATAAAATGTGGCTAATTTAAAGCCTCTGTTAATTTCTATATTTTTATATTCTTGTTCCATTTTAAAAATTTTAACAACTAATTAAAAATAATTACAGACCAAATAAAACCTTATCTGCAAGCTAAATTCATCAGGTAGGAGGAAACATAACAGATGAGATTATATACCTTTTTTATTTTTAATGATTTAATTCAAATGAAGTCATTTAAAAAATATTACTATTTTAATAGTAAAATAAGAGTTAGATCCCCCTCTTTCCTCTATTGGCAATTTCACAAATCATCAGTCTTAATACTGTCTTGTTGACATACTGCAGTCTCCTAAGAAGTTTATTCATATTGTATTTTGAGTGTATCTTGGTTTTAAATGGCTCCTTGTATCTCAAACAAATGTCTCTCTCTCTCTCACACAAACACACACACACACACACACACACACACACACACGGCTTTTGTCAAAGACCATAGCAAATTAAGAGGTCATTTACTACAATAAGCCCCATTAAAAGCTGGCATTAATCGGTTGTCAGCCTAACGTATTCTAAGACTTCAAGGATTTAATAAGTTTACTGAACTTTTCACTGTTGTTTTTTAGAAAAGTTTTGTCATGACTAAGGAACACCAGTTTAGAAGTGATTTGTTCTTAACTAAGAACAAAAGAGTGCTTTCATCTAAGCTAAAGCAATATGTTGAGCATTATACTCTTTAAGAACTGCAAGAACTAAAAGGAAAATAAGTATTATGCTGACAACAACAAAAAAATAAAGAAATTGTTCTAAATAGAATTGACAGCTTCTGTGTCATGCTGAATGTGTTATACTTGGTACAAAATTATTTGCTTATCAATATACCCCTCTGAAAAAAGGATTTGCTACAATTGAAAAAAGAAGCCAATAACAATTTTGTGCATTTAAAAAATTGTGTTTAATAATATATTATATATTGTTTATTTAGACCATTTCTACTAGTAAATATTTATTAAAAAATTAAGTGTGTCCTAAAGAGAACCTTCCTTTCACAGCTGTATTGCCAAGAACTGAACAAACTTATTGACTTAAAAATGTTGTCTATTGACTAAGAGAATTTAGCTATGGATGAAGAAGTGCACATTCAGGGGAAAAAATTACCTCTTCTTTTTAATTAGCTGCCAAACTTTGAAAGGCAGAGAGTACTTGTGTGTGCTTTGGTCCAGATTCCCTGAGCACATTTGTATTCCAATTTAATAAGTCGATCTGCTAGTGAAGTCCTCAGATATTGAATTTTGTTGCTGCCACAAGTAAGACAAGCCAATGCAATGAACACCACTGAGTGAACAGCTGAGAAGTGACATTGCATAAAGATGTCTCTAAATATTTTCCTCTCATTGACAACAAACTAATTATGTTTATTACCTTTACTTTTATGTTCTTTGTAAAAAACATTATTTTGTAAGCTTGTAACTCTAATATTCAGATGATTTATAAAGAACTAGAGGTACTTTAAAATTTTCAAGTCATATGATTTACAGACTTGTGCATAATGTAGTATAAACCTTGTAAAAGATATTTAGAGTTGCATTTTCTGCCTAATATGGATGAGGTAACCTCTCAAATACCAGCCATTACTGACATTTACTTCATCATAGATCATGAAAATATATTTAAAATTTGGTTCTAATAAATATTGATATACACTAATATGGTAAAAATAATATTGCCTTTAGTTTGTTTTATTGTAAGACAAGCATGCTAATATGATAAGATTAGCAATAATGGATCAGAATATGGTTGGCATTCAAAACTTGTGTTGATAATTAAGACGAGAGAAACACTACAGTTTGTGTATTAACTATATTTTATAGAAAAAGTTTTTTAATGCCATCATGTTTTAAGTAATTCTAAAGAAAAGCTAAACTCTGTATCTGTAATCATTCAAATGGCTTAGTATATAAAATATTGATTTGATATCAGTTTGGTAGAATTCATTAATGACCTAGAACAAAAAAAAGTGTTCTTGGATTAACTGACATTTTGGATTATAGTTGTATATTTTCTTTCACTTTGTTGGCCTATTGAGACCTGAGTTGGTTTGCCTTTTTCCATGCCTTCCCAACAAACAGGTGCCAGCCACATATAAATCTTTCAATTTGGTCATATTTGTAACAGTGTGGGGAATAGGGAAAAACTGAGAATACTAGGATTTCAGCACTCACCCCATTACTACTATGGTGGCAAGAGAGGTAGGAGGACAGTTATATTTTTAGCTGAAATAACTTCTCTATTTTCCCCTCTGTTCTTCAGTGATCACAATTATTATGCAGTTGAGGGCTGATTTTCAGTAAACCTTTAAGTATCCAGCTCATGGTATGACCTGTGCAATATGACCTCAAAAGTCTAAACACAAGTTTATTTTAGAAATTCTTTTCTCTGTGGACATGATCATAGTTATATGAGGTTTATAGTCCAACTAAAGTATATATTATATAATCTCACATTGACTAATTCATAAGGCTCTACTACCAATAAGGTAGTAAAAGGAGAAAAATACAGACATGTGGGAGTGAAGGGACTTGGATTCTTGATCCATCGCTGCATTAAGTCATGGTGAACCCTGGCATTTCATTTAAACTCTTTGAAATTTAGTTTCTCCACCTTGAAAAAGTGGATTTGATTTCTACATGCATTCTTCCCTAATAAATTTTATGATACTGGGTTTCAAAATCATTAAAGAAGTTGTCTACCTTTGTGATTTTTTAATTTATCCTTGGTTATAGCTATTATTTATGCCATCACATATATTTCAGTGAAATGAACTTAAATTATGACTAGAGAATCCTTTAGCCTTGTGAAATTATTTTTATATGCTCTATACAGCTATGTGAAATCATCATTTTCTTTACTGTAGAGACACTAAGGTGAAGAATTATTATTATACATCATTGATGCTAGGATCCCACTTTGAGCATCACAACCCTTTGGGGAATTGGGGATAAATTAAACAAATTCAGTATGATTTAGAGGATAGAAGAGCATTTATCAAATCAATGGACTCACACAACAATAATAAGTAGCATACTACAGCTTCTGAGCATCTTCTAAATATCCAGAAAAGATTAACATGCAAAAATGTCTTTCTCCATGTTGCCATTCATTTATTCATGAATTTGTACATTCATATTTCATCTATTCACTAAAATATGTAATTTATCGAGCAGTCTCACCCCAGTAAGATATAAATATAAATCAGTCTTATTATGTCTTGATCATTTAATTCAACTGTGCTGTGTCAAATATGCCTTTCCATTTTCTTATTAATGTCTTAGGATCTCATGCTTTTTTCAGTTTTCTTGCATTGTTAAAAGTCTAGGCTTTTCCAAATACAATTCTGTAGCATACTTAAACCTCTTCTTCCTTTTTCCCTCTCCTAGCATATTCCAGGCATTTATTTAGGGAGTCAAAATAAAGATGGGCATAGGCTGTTAATTCATTTCCTTTCCAACATTTGCACTTTGTAAAGGAGGTAATGGTTTTGTTCTGGGATCTTTCATTTGAGCCTTTTCTTTCCTGGTTGTTGTGTGGGTGGTGGGAATGGGTGGGGAAGACAAGGAAAATGGGCATATTTTACAACTAGTCATCTATTGATAGCAAAGTATCTTTCCTAGTCCTACTCCGTTTTGATCTAGTTTATTTTCTGCTAGCTGTTTTTGACAAAAAGATGGTCTCTGCAGAGCTGGTTTTTGTTCTTTGCTGTGTCTCTGTAAGTCAGTGAGGGTTCCTTCAGAAAAAAAAAAGACAATAACATTGCTTGATTTTATGAGCATCCAAAGCTCATTAGACATCCATCCCAATATTTTTGGCTCTCTTTAGAATTTGTTTTCACCTTCTGTTTCTAATTTCAGGTTCAAGAAAAAGTTCCACTCACTATCCTGTTACCTGAGATTATTGAGCACTTTCTCTATGCTATGTGCTGTGATTGCCATTGCAACACTAACTCAGCAGCATTGCTCCTAAAAGAGTCCTTTCTATTTCCTCTTGTGAGCCTTTGGAGTCTGGTAACATTTGTTATTGCATTTTGAAATTTGGCTTCCTTTTGGGAAGTTCAGTATTAAGAGATATAAAATCCAGGGTAAGGGATCATATGACTACTTCCCAGGGTAGATGCCTTGTGCTAGGAAATCAAAGAAAAAGTAATTATTCAGACAAAGCCATATAAGGGAGGATCGAGGTATCTGATTGGTGATATAAATAGTAATATTAATTATCCAGGGTTGAGAGTGTGGCAGTGAATTAGGTAATTCATTCAATATTCAAGTTTCAGAAAAGTGTTTACTAAAATTATTGAAGGCTTCAGAAAATGTAACTGAGGCTCCCCCTCCATCCAGACTGACTCACTGGTATACTTTTCATTGAGCCTTGTTGAACATAACACTTACAGGCTCTGAATTCATCACTTTGTAAGTAATGTATCTGCACACTAAGAAATCAGTATGCATTCAACATCTGATAAATGTTTCCTAGCATCTGGTATGATTATCTCAAATAATAACACTTTTTAAAAAGTGGTATATTCAGAAGAGGTTTTGGGCTCAGAATTTAGAGTCCAGATGAACCTGAGTTTAAAGTTCTGCTTCTTCATTTACTAGTAATGTGATTTCAGCCAGTTAACTGAACTTGTAAAAGCTCAACTTGTAAAATGGTGGCTACTGATTCCCATTTTAGGTTTTTTGTGTGGGGGAGGTGATCAAATGCCCACATACATATGTACCCATTCAGTAAGCCCAGCATTTGTCCTGTTGAAATATTCACAAAAGAGTGGTTAATAACAGGATAATATAGTGCTTAGTATATAAATGCAACCACTAGTTATTTGTATTTTGATTCTGTGAACCCCTTCATTTAGCTATTTCTCAAAGTTTTATTTTTTTCTACTTCTCTAGTATGTTTATATTTTTAGAATATCTGAACTTATGATAGACTTCTAATAACATTTCCAATGCACCCAATTGTTTATATTTAGCTTACTGCCCTCTGCGACTACATGTGTGGGATAGTTCCCAGGGTTCTATCTGGTTGTAAAAATCTCAGTTTTCATTTGTTAAGGAAGTAGTAGAAGCAGAAGCTAAGGTAATTTCTTCCCTAACAGAAGAGCTGTATGAGTGTCCATGTGCATATGTGTGACACATGTGTGTCCATGCATGTGTACATATGTGCATTTCCAAATGCATGTGTGTGCACACACTCATGGGCAGGCTTCTTACAGAAAGCTATGAAATCTCTCACCATTGCTCCATAAGAGACAAAGGAGAAGTGATGTCCAGTCTCTACATGCATTTGAAGCTGAACTGTTAGAGGAAACCCTGCCCTCATCTGGCTGGACTGGAGGCATTAAGTAGATTCCTCCAGCACAATTAAAATTCCATTTATCATTTTTAAACAAAAGGTTAAAGATAATTTTACTAAAAAGAAATTAATGTGCTGGTATAAATTGCTTGAGCTACTCACACTTTACCAGCATTTTAAAGAGCTGTGCCTGTAAAGAAAATGAGAATATATTAAAGAGAATTTTTAGTCAAAGAATAAATTACAAATATTTACTGAGATCCAAATGTGGGTGAGACAATGTTCTAAGTGTTGTGCTTTGGCAAGTTCTTAGACACTAAAATTTTTTAGTGGGTTTTAGACATTAATAGTTTTTTGCCATTGTGGAATATTTAGAGAGATTACTATTCTTAATGTCCCCTGAAATTATGTTTTGAGCTGGAATCAATTGGTTTTTCATTTTTAAAATGGCCTTTGCATATTAATACCTGAGCAGCTAAATAAGTTTTTAATGAAACATAGTTTAATGGCTATTGAAAATATTAATGAGTAACCTTACTAAATTCATAGATGAGTAGAATGTATTAAGCATGTTATATATATTTTTTCTTTTTAACTATGATGGAGTGTTTAAGTCTAAGGTTTTCATATTAGCTAAGATGCCTTTCCATTATAGAATTGTAGTTAATAGCCCGAAGAAAAGCAGCAAAGTTTGAGCATCAGCTATAGGTGAACAGTAGTTCTTAAAGTACTCTCAGATATATTTAATGTTTCTGTTATTATATGTCATATTTAATAATGTCTGAAGTAAAAATAAAATAGCACCACTTGATACTGTGCAATAATTATCTCAGTAGACATTCGCATTTGCTGATTTCAAAGAAGCACATTAGTATTTATAAGGGTGAATGCAGTTTGTAATTAAATACTCCATAGATATTCAAGTAATAATAGGTAATCATTTTCCTGTTTGACTCCATGTCTTATTTTCCTGTCTTACCAAAACATTCTTATAATTAGTTTTTAAGGTATCAAATTGTATAAATTAGAAATCTGAGCAGTAGAGGCACATTCTAGTTTCTGATCTCCTGTTACATTTTAACACAGATTTACAAATCTCAACAAGCTTTCATGTTTATCTAACATGATCTTCACGATAATCATAGAAAGTGCAAAGCACATTTTTGTTCTGACCTTTTTAAGGTTGTGAAAAGGAAAGCTTGAAGAACTTCTCAAGGCCATAAAATAATGATCATCATTATTCCTCAGGGACTTTCTACTTAAAATATCTAGCAGAGGGCAATTATCACCCACCGAGAATTTATTACTTCACAAACATCTCTACGCTCACTTAACTAGTTAATAATAATCACAAAATCACTCATAAAATAGGTATTATCCTTTTCATTTTATAAATTAAAAAGTTTGAGAGCTGCAATAAATTGTTCTAGTATGAATCAACATATTTATAATGAGGAAACATTTAAAATATTCTGTCTTTAATATTTCTCAGAAAGAATATTAGTTGATAATTCAGGCTATTATGTAATGGGAAAAATTAATCATATGTTTTAATGTTTTTAAATTTAATTATAAAAAGGCAAATTGTTTTCACCATTTTAAATTTAAGTGTGAGCCCTGGCTGGTATGGCTCAATTAATTGAAGTTTCATCTTGTAAGTTGTGGGTTTGATTCCTGACCAAGGCACATGCGTGGGTTGTAGGGTCGATCCCTAGTCAGGGCGTATGTGAGAAGGCCACCAATCCATGTTTCTCTCTCACAATGATATTTCTTCTTCTCTTTTTCCCTCACTCTCTCTCCCTTTATTTCTCTCTGAAAACAATGAAAAAAAGTCTTCAGGTGAGGATAAAATGCATACATACATACATACAAGTATGTAAAAGGTAGGCAAGATGAACAAACACTGCTACATAGCATTTCTAAAATTAGCTGTATGCCACCTGCCAGTTCAGTTAAATTTAATGTGTTCTTTTTTCTGCTTTTCTTCCTCTTTGTTTTTTCTCTGCTCCTCCTCTTCTTTCTTTCCTCCTCTTCCCCCTCCTCCTCCTCCTCCTCCTTCTTCTTCTTTTCTCTTTTCTTCTACCTTTTGAAGCAGCATCAGTTGGCATATTTGCTTAATAAATGCTTTGAAGTTGGTAAAGAAAACATGTGTTAAAGAAACAGAAAATTTCATCATTTGGAAGGTATTACTTTATCAATGCATGCATGGAGTTTTTTTAATTTTATGAAATCATACAGTATTCTGATTACAAATAAATCACTATAGACAGAACCTCCATTTTCTGTTAAAAGATTATCTCTGAACAAAGTTGAGTGATTAATTTTTTATTCATGTAAGATTATAATTTTAAGGAATATGTACTACATAAAAACTTACAGCTTTTAATTATCATACAAACATTGATTGAGAGCTCACTGTGTGCCAGCTGCTATGCTAGGAAATTCCAGATTTTAATAATGTACCAAAGTACCTATAACAACAATTGACTAGTGAGAAATGGTTCACCCCTCTTGGCAACATATATTTAAGGAGACCTACTGATGGACTGTTCTCATTGAAGGGACAATTTTAATTTCTCACTTCACGTGACCTAATATTTAGTAAACACTATCTAGAGGTCTTCAGAAATGTATTTCTTTCTACAAGCCTTATTTCACAAGACAAAGTATAAACAAGAATCATTTAAATCATAATGGATATCAACACTGACATATTGACCTCAGGCTCTGTTGTACAAAACAAGTCTAAATTTTCTACGTAAAGTGTCACTTGGTTTTACAGCTAATCTTACTCCTGAGGGTCTACTTTCCATAAAAGAGGGCTTTTGGAAAAAGAATGAATGGCACACTCAGTTTTATATGGGTAGTCCTCTCCAGAAACTATTTGCTGGTTAGAATGCCTTTCTTCTCATAAAGAGGTTTAGTAACTCTTACCCAGACCTAATTTGATTGAGCTAATTTGATACAGACAGTCTAATAGGAAAGATATGTTTGTTCTTCAAGGTCCACATTTAAATTATACCCTCATCTTTGAATGGCCCAGAAGATACTCAGTAAATAAATTTCTAGCTTTTACTGAGTGACACCTTCAAGTAAATCAGGAAGAAATAAGAAGACAGTACTGAACTTATTGTTCAGAGAATGTAGCAGGGTAGAACAGCTTCATATTTCCCCTTGACAAATGGTCCTCCTCAATCTGGGAAGAGCACTCGTGAATTTTCAGATCTTTCTGTGACCAGTGCAAACAGAGCCTGAGCTTGGGAAGGCAACCAGCAAGGTGTTGTTGCCTGGCCAGCAACACCTGCTGAAAAAAATAGATCAAAGGGCAGGTGGATGGCACAGGCAAACTGAATTCACATTGAGAACAGATGTTCTTGTTGGCATTTGAAAGTCTGTCAAGGACACTTCTTAACCTCAGCATAATGCAAGTAGAGTATAACTAAATATGGTTTGGGTTAAGAATTGAAATAGAATAGAACTAAATTTGATCGAGTTCAGAAAAGAACAAGATAGAAATGGAAGACTCTAGTGAAAGTACAGCATAGGTAGAATACCTCAAGGTCTCATTAGGAAAAAACAAACAAAAAACATGTTTTTTATCCTAATTAAATTTAGTCTATATTATGTATTTTATCGATCATTTTCAAATATGACAATATCTTAATGATAGACTTCACTTCAGTTTGTACCACATATGGTGTTAACCAGCATTGTTTCTCTAGTGAACACTTACACTCTTACTTTTAAGATTGATACCCTAACATATTTAAGCTTTTATAGATCACACCCCACAATCTTTTCAAAAGGTTTTCCTTCAAAAAGACTGCCTTCTTTTCTTATAGTGGTTGTCAGTCATTCTCTACCATAGCTGTTTTCCAATTGTCTACAACCTCAGTGAATCACTTGAAGCTGAGCTTATCTTTGTACTTAGAGTGGGCCTCTGTCCTTTCCAATTTAAATTCTTGCTTGGGTTCCTTGACAACAGCTCTATGGGCTGAGACACTGGCACTACTATAACGCATGTCTTTCTCAGCATAGTCTAGCACAACAGGGGGATGGGCATAATGTATAATCCAGCATTTCCATACTCTAAGGAAGTATTCTCTTTAACACAAAAAGGTCAGTTGGAGAGGTTTAGTGGTTTTAGTTACTTATTTTGTTGTTAGGAACATAGGTGAGCAACTCACCCATAAAGTCTTCCCTCTGGTCTGCCTGCATAGCTTTAATTATTTCACTTAGCTTCATTTGTGTCCTATTTTATCTCAAAAACCTAGAAAGCAGATGGAAATGTAGTTGATCTCTAAGATTTCCTTAAACAATAACATTGGGTGATTTAAAACATTTTTATATGCTCATTTTATATATAATATTATAGTTATAAAACTTAAATAAAAATTATGTTAAAATAATTTTAAAGTTAAGACTGGTAAATATAGTATTTTTCATGTTTAATATCATTTAGTATTTTATATTTTATAGTAAACATAATGATAATTTAAAATTTGTTTATATAATTATGTTTAGCAGTTATAAGACTCCTGATCTATCACATAGGTCCCAGAATGTATGTAAATAATTTTAGACTTTTATATTTTAAGGCCTTCTTTTCATGTTTTCCTCTTTGTGGGTATTGTAAGTTCAATTCTTATTATCTGTATGATTTGCTCTGGAAAAGACATCACAATGAAACTTCAAATATTAATAGTTAATTTATTTTTCAGTCACAATTTTATCTATTTTACCTATACACTCAACTCTTGTAGCCATCTCTCCCATTGTCCTATTCTTGTGGCAACAACCTTGGTTAAATCCAACTCTCCACATTACTGCACATGAACCCAGTCAGTTATTTGTAGATAAAGGAAACAAATAACACACAAACAGAAAAAAAGATAAATTCAAACAATAATGTTTATTATTCTCATTTTAAACTCCTTAACACTATCCTCTGAGTGGGCATTACTATAGCCCAGAAATTTCACTATATATAGTATTTCACTATAGATACACTATTTTACCCTCTCCCTTTTTTCCAACCTTCCATCTCCTTGCTACTCTTTATTCTCCTGTGATAAACATCCCTCTTATTATACAGCAGAAGAGAACTTCCAAATGTAGCTATTTCCCATCAACCCCTTTACTGTACCTAAACTATCCTGCTTTTCTTCCTGTTACCTGAATGCACTGTGTATGCTCATATCTAAAGTCAGTTTATTCTTCACAAATTTCCTTTCAATCATGGCTACTTGAAAATGTCAGTCCCTCTTTTTATTGCATTATATTTATTCCTTTCTCTTTTATTCCCATTAGTTACTAGCATGCATACATCCATATATCTGTAATGTTTTATCAAAAAATCTTGATTACAGTTACTCTTTTTTCCTTCTTTGCTTCATAGAAAAACTCATCAAAAGAGTTATTTCTACTCTCTTCCAATTTTTCTTATCTAGTTCTCAGACTGCTTTAATCATGAGTACTTCCATGCCACTTCATTGAAACTGCTCTTATCAAGGTCAACAATCAGCTGAATATGTCCTCATTCATTAATAAATTTTATATCACATCTTATTTGAACACTACCAGCATTTGTCACAATTGATCACTCCCTCTTCTCCCTGAAACGTTTTCTTCACTAGACTTCAGGGACTCCACTGGTTTCTGGTGTTGCTTCTGCCTCACTGACCATAGCTGCATGGCTTTTTATGTGCCTGAATTACAAATCTTGGAGCTACCCAGGCTCATCTCTCATTTACTCTTTTCTGTCTACATTCATTCCCTAGGTGAACCTGTTATGGGAGAAACTCCCAGAAACTCAGTTCTTCTTGCTGACACAAGATCTTTAAATAATTACAGATCAGCAAATCTATCAACATGCAACCAGGGTTTATAGCTGATCCATTCTCATGAAAGAGAATGGCACTGCCTATGGCAGGGGGTGAAAGGCATAGGCAAAGTAGGGTAAGGGTGGGGAAAGTAAGGGTGGCCAAAGGCTGGGGTGGCAAGCACCCCAGGTCCTTTGTTCTGAGGACTTGTATAGTTGGCAGGATGGGGGTGAAGAAGTTACATATTGATTGACAAGTAAAGGTGGTGCTAGCCTTCCAGGGGGGTCATGACTACCCAAACTTAAGTATGTGTGGGGATCTATTAGCCTGAATACTTATCTTTCTCCAGACTCCATGTGTTCATCTTCTTATAAAACAGATGTGTAACAGGAGGCAGTTAAAGTTGAGGTAGTTTACCCAAAGTTATTTATGGGCTCTTTCTGTAAGCATTAGGGACCCCCTGGTAAAACAGATGGTGACAAGAGGTAGGCAATTAACCAAAGTTTTTTTATGGGCTTCTTCTTTTGGACACTGTGGACCATCTCCCACCTTTCATATCTTTGGGTGAAACATAGTTTCAAAGACTTTCTTTACCAGATAGTGGAGACAATACACAGGATTTCAAGGAAGGCCCTCCTCCTGTGTTAGCATGGTATTTCCTCTGATGCTGAACCACCTAACAACATTACTGGACCAGGCTCATGACTGACTGCTGAGTCAGTGGGTGAGACATGTCTCCCTCCTCTCTGCCTTAGTTTGCTATCTATCCTACCTAACAAACCCAAAGTTTTGTGACTTTAAATAACATTTATAAATTACTACTGAATTATATCTTCTACCTGGACCTCTCACTTGAACTTTAGACTTGTATATTCGACTACAATGTTTCCTCATAGGTATCTTATAGGCATAACAAATGTACTTAGTTCAAATCTGAACACCCCTGATCAAATATAGTAAATCAATTTGTCATTATGTTTGAGCCAAAATCCTCAATTCCTCTCTTTGTTTCAAACCCTATATCCAATAAATCAGCAAATTATGCTGCTTACAATTTTAAAATATTAAAAGTTTAACTACTTACCACAACTACCTGTAACACTTTAGTTGAAGTTATCATTATATCTTTACCTACATTATTACAATAATTTCTTAACCAGTCTTCCAAACCCCACTCTTGTCGTATCTTTCTCATCACTATTCAGAGTGGTTATTTTCAAATATAAGTATATATCTTAACTTTAACTGTCCTTTCTCTGTTTAAAACCTTCCAATGACTCTCTGTTTCATTCAGATTAAAAGACAGTTCTTTAAAAAGCCTACAAATCTCCACATTATCTGGCTTCAGCCACTCTCTTTCTTTGTGTTGATGTGAGCTTATTCCATACTCTTCTCCTGCACCTTAAGTGTGTAGAAGAATCAAATTGAGATTTTAGATTTGAAAGGAAAGTTATTATTGACCAAACCTTACTTATCCAGCAACTCTAGCCTATTATCCTCCAAACATAATTGATTTACCTTAGTTTTTTTTTCATCTAAAAATTAATATTATCAGAAACTAGAAATACAATAAAGGTACTAGATATAAAATCTTCTGTAATTTCTGCTTACTTTTTAAACTAAATATTTGTAATAAAATCTCTTTGTTTTGGCACAAGTCAAACAGTTCATATGTCTCATACATACCATGATGAAATAAATAACTCAGTCTAAATTCCCACCCCCAACCTAAGGTATACATTCAAACTGAATCAACTTTTTCAAAATAGTGACTAGGAAACATTTTATCTAATTCTTTACTAAAGTATGGACTTCATTACAGTGGATTAAGTAGCCCCTTATGGAGGTGCAGATCCCTTTGCCTTTAGGGAGTTCCAGCCCGGCATAAAGCCGAAGCTGGATCTGAACCTACTTTCCTGCCAGAATTCATCAAATCTATATAAAATCAACAAACAAATGTATGATATTGAAATGATTGAATAGTCTTGACATTTTTATAGTGAATATTAAAAAATGAAACATTTGTTACAATTCTAGCTAGTTGGTAATAGTAAATAATATAATTTAGAGCAAGGAAAATTCCAGTTTTCAAGTTTTATAATTAATTTAAATTTATACCTTCACAGAACTGTGAACTTGTTTATAAATTAAGTTTATCAACACATGAAAGGGTAGGGATGTCTGAATTTGTTTACACGTGTCTTTTAGCCAGTATTTATAGCAGTTTAACTAGATGAGCAATCTTCTTGCTTTTTTTACTATTTTTTATTCACACTGAGCTAATGGATTGCTCTTCTTGATAAGTTAATCAAACATATATATTTAGGAGATTTTTCTAACCAAGGAATGGAACATATATAGCAAACGAATTGCCACTAACCCCTGCTAGGCTCATGGACAAAATTTCCAATCAAGTATGCCCACTGACCTGGTCGAGGTCTCACTAGCTTTCTTAACATGAAACCCAAGCACTACAAAGGGCACTAGTTGATTTGACTTGGCACTTAATTTGTATCCTTGTCCTGAATTATTCCCCAACATGTCTTGATTATGAGAATTTAACCTCGTTTTACTGTTCTATTGTTGTAGTCATTATAGGGGTCCGATGCATGTCCCTTTGCTGTGATCATCTCAGTGAACAGTAGCCTAGCTTTCAACTGCCAGCACCTGCACTTTTTTGCCTGAGGCCTTTGTCTCACAGCTGTGACACTTCTGCTGTTCTGTGGGAGGCCAGACATGGCAGGGAATGAACCCTAAGAGCTCTCTTCCACCATGATGGATAGGAAGTTCTATATAAATATTCCAGTTTGCTTGGCTTTGACTGAGATAATTCAGAGAATGTTTTTCACCCCAATTCCCAAAGTCTCTCCAGTGACATTAAACCCAAGTCACCCACAGTGGGAGCTCGCTTTATAGCACACACTTCCATGACTGCCTTCCTTTCCTTGTTTTAGTTCTGCACTTTCCTACTTGTGTTTTTCTTTAACTCTTAACTTAGGTTCCAGTCCTTGTGTCAGGGTTTGCCTCTGGGGAAACCCCCAAAAAGACATACCTACCAAAATAAATTGAAAAGATGCTAGTCTTCTACACAACCCAGAGTATGAGATTACCATAATACTTGGAGAAAGGGAAGCTGATGTATTTCCTGTCAAATATAATCTCATACTTCTATTTTCTACATGTGGAATGATTTACATGAACAGCTTTATGTTACTTTTCTTCAAATTTTATACAAAATAGCATATTGGGTTTCCATTGTTAAGTGTTTAATTGTTCTCAGTGAACTAGACTAGATTACAAAAGAATGTGTTTTCTAAGTATTGGGGTTGAGATATTTAAAATTGGTTCTAATAATCGCACTAATTTTAGCCAGATAGAAAAGGAATGGGACTTGGTAGTGAAGTGTGGGGAAAGCACACATTGAGAAAGACCTTCAGAAGCATTCAAATCACAGAATACAGTAAGCATTTAGCCTCCAGAAATAACAGCCCACTCTGCCTGAAGGGTCACTGTGAACACTGTTGCTGTCATTATTAGCCTTCCATTCAAACTATAATGGATTTCAGACTATACATGGCTGCATAACATTCTAAGGATGTCCAGGTGTTTAGAGGACATTGCCAACTAGTCACTGAAAGTGTTAAAAGTCTTTTATGTTACTCCATTTTCTCTGAGACTATCTATAAAAATTATGAAAAAGCTGTATAAGGCACATGAAGATATAACATGTAGGACTTTATTTTTTATTGTTTTAAGGTCAAGAAAATCCTTTGTATGTTGTCTCAGAGGACTATGCATCAAGCTGACTGTGGTCCTTGGGTGTTGTCTTCTGGCATAGGTTAAAAGGCAAAGCATTGTGCCCCTAGCCATTTTTGGACACTGATTTTTAAAGGACCGACGAGTTTATTTTCCCACTGAGAGCACCCTAGTGCTGTTTCTCTCTTTCTGACCGTAACTGAAACAAGGGTGGAACCCATGTCTACTATTTACCTTGCATACCTAGTAACACCTGTCCCACCAAAGAGTAGGCACTCAATAATTGCTGCCAACTGACAAAGCCTAAATGACATTAGTTCTCCTATGGCTTATGAACTCCTGAAGGAAATGTACCATGTTTTTCGAACTATAAGATGCATCCCCCAAATTTGGGAGAAAGGGGGGTGCATCTTATAATCCGAATGTGGCTTACCTGGCTGGCTGTGTGGGGAATGGGGGCGGCGAACCAGGGTTACAGGAGGCAGGAGCAGGGTCTCAGCTACATATTCCTCCCAAATTTAGTTCGGGGGTGGGGGGGAATTGCATCTTATAGTCCGGAAAATACATAAGTCCCTCTTATCCTACATAATAAGAAGCTGCCTGTGGCCACTAAAGGATGAAAAGTTTTTTCCCATTAACATTTCAGGTGCGTTTCTCTAATAAACCCCAAGGATCCAGCTCTCATCTTTAAGCAGCACTTTTTAAGAAGATGGCTTGAGAAAAATAGTTAGCTTCAAATTTTATTTTACACCTTAGCACTTGGAAGAGTTAAAACAAACAAAAAACCTCTTTGTGCAAATAAGGAGACACATTTTAGTACTTTCTAGTAGGTTATATAAGGATTTTTTTTTGCAAGTACCTAGTAAAATTGTAACACTCTACCCCTAGCCAAATTCCCCTCCACGTAGATTAAGAATGTGATTAAGAAAATGCCTTATTTACCCTCTACTCTACAGGAAGGCAATTTGTTGGACTACAATAATAACTTGACTTAGAATCAGAAAACTAGGATTTAAGCCTACCTCTGTTTCATGTTATGTAATTTTGAACAAATTATTTAATCTCTTTGAACTTCAGTTTCTTAAGAATTATATTGTATAACATAAAAAGCTTGTTGCAAAGGTTGAAAATATGGCATATGTGTGAACATCTTTAGTATCTCTTTCATGACAGTAGCTCTGTAAACAGAACTGATGCCTGAAGTTCCACATGCTCAGTCATTCTCTGGGTTTAGTTTATTCTAAATCAACCTGCCAGACTCCTACTTTCCCATCAGGTCTTCACCCAAGCTTCACACTCTGAAATTTTTCTTGATTCCCTCTGGCAGTTATAAACACCCCCTCCTCTTTAGAGCTGTGTACACCTTGAATGGTAATTGTTTGTTTACATGGATAATTTTCAACCACTCTTGAAACCAGAGAGCAACTGAGTCCGGGACTTCAGATGTCTCTCACTGCTCAGTGGAAAAGCAGAGACAGATTGGATTATAATTGCACTTCATTAATATCAGAGGCCAGCAATCTGAGAAGGTGGCAGGTAAAAACCCTAACATCCACCTTATCTTGAGCTTTCAGAAGAAGTTTATATAGAGGAAATGTGGGAATTTGGGAGTGGGAAATTCCTTGGGGGAACATAGACATGCTGTTTCTCTTGGAAGTGAGGGAAGGAGGAGCAGGGCTGAAAGGGGAGTCACACAGCTTCTTCCTAGGCTGGATCCCTTTGTTCTGGTGATACCTCTTCCTGCATTAACATTCCTCTGTTCCTTGGACACCTACAGTTTATGGCTAGAGAGGGTTTGTATTCTCTAGTTATGGAGAAGTATAGATTCATCATCTGGCTGTAAATTGCTCAAATTGTTTGGCCTTGTTTAATTTTCTTGTGTCAGTTTCCCTATCCCACTTGTCCAGTTTTCCTATTCTCCTACTATCCTGTCTCACTCTCTGAGCTCCTTGGTGGCAAGAACTGTGTCTTTTTATCTTTCTGGCTCTGGTTCATTGTACATTGCTGTCCCTAGGATGCACTATAAATATATCTGGTGATTGAATGAACATCAGTCAGGTGAATATGCCTTAATATGGATAAATACATTTATAAATATTACACCAAGACATTGGAATTCAGCACTGCATAGTTGGGATACATTAATTTTAGGACTTCCATCTAGAAGGGAGAGATTTTTTCTTCCATGTAGGTAGCCTTGGTAGAATGTCTAAGTTGTTTCTCCCTTGGTATACTTCTGGTGTCTGGTAGGCTGGTAGAGGGATGGGTAAGAAGGAAGCACCAGAATGAACACAAATCATTCTATTCTCTGTATGTCCCAGTTAACAGCACAATGCGTGATAATGAATAAGTTGTAAATAATATTTTGAATGAATAGACTTCAGTGTACTTTATTCGTAAGAACTGAAAATCTGGATGAAAGTGCCTGGTTATTTAAACTCTGTTCCACATTAGATTTCTCTGAAACTCAGGGTGATGAATATGTATTTATATTACCAGAAAGCTACATTTAACATCAGTGGTATATAAGTGGGTGCCTATTTTCTGCAAGTACTAATCTCTATAGACTATTTTAATACTTACCAATAAGTCTCTTTTCATTTCCACACATATTATGTATTGGCAGCAAAAGAACCATTGGAGTACAGGGCAATAAGCGATCTTCTAATGATTTATATTTTCGATACCACCCTGACATTATTAAAGGAACTTACATTGACTGGCTGCTGAAGGTGTCTGCACATAAAGAAATTAATTGGATGAAAGGTGCTGGCTTACTGCTGGGTCTTTTAGGGGCCACTGGGCATATTGTCTGAATTTTGTCTTCTTGTAAGCCTATTAGTCAGATTGGATTAGGGCCCACACTAATGGCCTCCTTTTTAGTTAATTACATCTTCAAAGACCTTATCTCCAAATACAGTCACACTCTGAGGTGCTGTGCATTAGGGCTTATAAATATAAATTTTAGAGGGCCTAATCAGCCCATATTGGGGTACACAGGATAATGTTCCATTCTTTAGGAGATACATGCAAAAGTAAAATATTATGTCTGTAATTTATTTCAAGTGATTTAGTGGAAAAAATAGTGTATCCCTCTTTCTCTCCCTCTTTTTCTCTTTCTTCTATTTCTCCTTTTCTGTCTCTGTTTTTTCTCCTTAGTCTCTCCCTCATCCTTTCTTCTCTGTAAGTGCAACATTATTGAATCTAACTCTTAATAATAATAAATAATATTTTTTGAATGTTAATGAGACAGAATAGTAAGAAGCTAGGAAAATTCCTTGGCCAGTGTAATAGGGAAACAGAGCCAGTCAGCTGAACATAATGACCAAGCAATTTACAGTAAGGTGCAGATGGCACCTGGAAACAAGGACCTCCCTCCCAGGGTAGCCTTTCCTCCCTGGAGATAAAATCTAGTCCTCAGTTGTATTTCAGCTCCAGGCTCAGACAAACAGCAAAACCAGATGGGCAACACCAGCACCAACTGCATTGACTAAAGACACCCTACCCTGTCATTAACCAATCAGTGGAGACCAGGACCCTGAAAGGGCACACCTGGAAAACTGATGAATATTCTTCTGAAATCCTCCCCTGAGACCTCCCCTAAGATTCCTGCCCACAAGAAAGAGAGAAAAGCCTCAAGATAAAGGACCTCTGGAAAGTAGCCAGTGCCATTTCCTTTTCCTTTTTCACCCATTTCTTTTCCCACAGGGACACATCTCCTAAACTCTAAGGCAATGGACAGCAGGCGGCTTTGTCCCATGCTGATCTCCTGAATCGGTCCCCAAAGCACCCTTCCTCCCCCGGCTGCCCAGTGAGCTAAGGCAGCCCAACCTGGGCTGTCCTGTTGCTGCTTTGATGCTAAACCCTTCCTTCTTTCATTGTTCCCAGATTAATAAATGTAGCCTCATAGTCACCTGTTGTAGAATCTTGTTTGCATGAAGTCAAGAACCCACACACGACAGCTGTTCCTAGGCAGACCTGCTCAGGGCCAGGCCCTTCTCCGGTAATATTAAAACTCTTTTTAAATGCCAGGCACTCTATTTGAATGTCTCATTTATTTACTTGTTAATCAAAACATTCATATAAAATATTTTTCTCCATCTTGCAAATGAGGTAATGGAGTCACAGAAAGGCTAAGTTACTTCTTCATACCTAATAAATATTTGAACCAGAATTTTAACCAAGGTAATCTTTAACCAAAGCCCATAATCTTAATTACTATGCTACTGTATCACTTATAATAAAGTAGAAACTTTGTCTTACTCAGCACTGTATTATTGAATGGGCAAAGTTGGATTTTTTTGTTTTTTTCCTTGATTTTTCTCACTCTTCACCACATTTATTTTACCACAATTTTAACAATAAGTATGTTAAGTTTTAGTTAACATGTTTCTTTTTTGTGTGTTTCAGTCAGGCTTGTTTAGTTGCTAGAACACAGACTGCTCAAATGATGGTAACCAAAGATATTATTAAATGATTAGATGTACAAGTTCCCAAGGACATCCAAAACAAACAAACAAACAAACAAAAGTTTAAATAGTTTATAGATTCACCAGACGAACGCTAGAATTTTTTTTTGTTATCATTACTATCTTATCAGGATATTCTTCCCCCTTAACTTCCACTGTTATCTAACAATGGTAGACTTCCCTGTTTCAAAATCTCAAGAGAAATAATTTTATTAATGTGGGTTCTTATTTTATACATAAGGCATATTAATTACTCCTGGCTTTGATTCTGTCCTTGATCAGTCACTTGTGATCAAGGGTAGTGGTTGGGGAGGATTAGTGTGGGGCATATAAAATAAATTATAAGCATTTGGTCCAGCCCCTATGGTAAAAATATGGGAAGAGGATTGTAATGAATTGTGACCAAGACTATTAAATCTCAATGATTTGACAGATTTTGTTCACACAATTCTACGAAAATCTCACTTATATTCCATCTATTGGTGGCTTTTTATTTGAAAAGTGCATTTGTATTTTTTCAAAGAGATCTCAACATAATTTATTGCTAGTTTCTAACAAAGCTGTGAGAGATTATGATGATCTTTTTTTAATATTAATTTTAGAGAGAGGAAGAAGGCAGAGAGACAAAGAGAATGAGAGAAATATCTATTTGTTGTTCTACTTATATGTGCTTTCATTGGCTGATTCTTGTATGTGCCCTTACTGAGGATTGAATCCACAACCTTGGTGAATGGGGATGATGCTCTAACCAACTAAGCGTCCTGGCCAGGGCTTATGAGGATCTTGAAGTCAGAATAGTAGCTCTTCAACTTTTACCACTGGTACTTTTCACTGTGCTTGCATGTTAATAAAGCTCAGCATTTGCTCTGTTGAAGTTAGAGCCTCTTAGCAGCATGACAGTTTTTCTTCTGTAGGCTAAAATTTTTAATTATTATGAAGTTTATTTGCTTATTTATTTAGTATGAAAGTGAAGCTTGTCATATACATCTACTCCCCACACCCATAATTAGAATCTTTTTAGCAAGCACTTATTCCTCTAGCAAACTGATATTTATAACTTTAAACTTACATATATACTCATAAAATCACTATTTCTTAACATCACCCCAAAAACTCTCAATTAAAAGGAAGCATAACATCATATAAAATAAAAAGTATGGAAATATATTAAAGTTAAATATATTTTATATACTAAACTCTATACCTCATTTGTTTCAGCAAAATGCATTCTTACTTGGGCATTATTTTTCTAATTGTATTTATAAAGAAGTTGGAGATTAAAAGTTAAATAACTTTCTCAGAGTCAAATAATTACTTGAAATCAGAATTAAAATTAAAACACAAGTCAAGCCATGTCTTTTGCATATGCTACCACCTTTGTTAAAAAAGTGGTTCTGAATTGTAACATCAAACCTAATCAGATTTAACCTATCATTTATTTTTAAGATAGGGCAATCATATTATAAATCCAAAATGATATTAAAAAGCTAGAGGCATGTCAAAGGCTGGAATCAAAACAATGAAATAAAGTATCTAGAGGGAACAGAAGCAGCCATTAAGAAACAAAACCAGGAAGATTTTAATTACCCAAGGCTAGAAATGCCAGATAGCAGAGTAGAATTTCAGAGCAGGCCCTGGAGCGCAACCCAACAGATCAAGGCATGAGAGGCAAATGTCTGGCAGAAAGAGAGATACTGGAATCCACAAATTTCTGGTCTCATTTCCTTTATTTTTGGTTTCTTCATCAATTTCTGTGTACCTAGTCCATTTGCTTCTCCATAGAATTTCATGTCCGGAATGTGAGCTGACCATGATTCTAAAAGGGTGAGATCTGATTAGCATATAGGGTCTATTAATAACATGTATTTCTGTCATGCTTTTATTTCTGGCACTGAATAAACATTTATTGGGTATTTGGGGTTAAAAATGTAGACTTAATGATATTGAGCAGGTACTTAAAAAATTGGAAGTGAGTTATCTCTAACAAACTGTAAGATTATTCCATAAGATCACAGCCTTTGCTTTCAAATTGCTTATAATGAGATGCGGATTTCTAAACAATGTAAGCAGCATAACTCATGTTAAGTCACATCATTTTCGCCAAGAATTTTGCAAATATTTAATAAAATTAATTTACCTGCATTCTGTACTCTAACTTTAACCAGTTAACTTTAATGGTTACACTCAAATGAACATGGGTTCTAACTGAAATGGGGAAATTTGTCTTTAAAAAACTGCTTATAACTAGTGCTTAAAAGAGATAGAGGAGGAAGGAAGGAAGGAAGGAAGGAAGGAAGGAAAGCAGGAAGGAAGGAAGGAAGGAAGGAAAGAAAGATTCAGATTACAGGTTTTCAGAGCATAATTACATGTATGGTTATATAGTGTGCTCAAATATTTAAAAAGCTTGTGAGTCTATTGCATTCACTTTCAGTTAGCGGTTTTGAAGACTTTATACTCGTGTGCATGTTATTATCTCTATTTACCCACAGGAATTGTGATGAATAATGAACATGCATCAATTAACTTTTCAGTTTCTCAGTGTATGAGCACTCTATCTACAATTTTCCAATGGTCTGACATACTTCAGTAGAAACTTAAAAGTACAGTGTTTTTATTGTTATCATTTGTTTATCAGACCACAAAATATTTCATATACTATCAAGACAATTGTCTCCTTTTTCCAAAGTTTTAACTTTCTAATTAGAAAAGCAAGGTAGGAAATGTAAGTACTATTTTTAATATTTATAAATGGTAGGTAAAATTCAATATAATTAGAACTGTAAGACTTTGTGGTGTTATAAGCATATACTACTAGCATTCTGTGCCATAATTTTAAAACTCAAAGTCAGAGAACTTGATTAATTCAGTCCAACCAATTTAGTTGATGCTCCATGACCAAGTGTCCAGGGGAAGGTGGTGGGGTAGGAGGGGTTGAAATGTGAAGGAAGTGGGACTGCAGGAGCTAAGTCTTGTGGGGGAAGGCCTCCACCTTGAGGGAAAAAAGTCATAAACTGGACAGATATTCCAACTGAGTTTCCTAGCCATAGCATTGGAGATGGCTTATGGGATTCAGTCATAGTGGATAATGCAATTTATTTAGAATATTTGGTCACTAGCCAAATGGGCATTAGTCCATGAAGCCCACTAGATCTCTACTTTGTTTACATTCAATGGCACAATTTTCACCTTCCATTTATAAATATTTGGAAACACACTTTACCTCTTAATTTAACTTCAAAAGAGGTAAAATCCTATTATAATGACTATCCAAATTATGTTATTTTGATAATTTACTTTATGGAATATATATATATGTGTGCATGTGTATATATACACACGCACACATACAGCTTGGCTGCATATATATGTATATACACATATAATACAAACACATATGCATTACACATATACACATGGCTGTGTGTGCATATATATACACAACTATATATATATACACACAAACACACAACTTGACTAACAGATAGAAATTACATGTATTTCTAACTGTTTCATTGCTTGTATTCTTAATGTCTTAATTCTTAATACATTTTTTCCTTTTATTTCTGCTGTTTCTTCTGACAAAGAAAGCAAATTTGGAAGCATTTACTAAGGAAATTACATACATTGTATTTTCAAACTTCTCTGAGGTTATTTATCAAAATTGTTAATTACTTGGATAAATTTCTTACTTAAATAAAATTACCTTATAGTCCTTCATATTTGCATTTTAAATTGCTGACTTTCATAAGCAATACTTTCTCAGTACATTTTTTGTCAGTAGAACATTTGACTTCAGTTTCTCTTGTAGTGATGACAGGGGTTCCAGTTACCACTTGCCTTATCACTGAACGCTTATCACATAAGAATTTTCAGTTGTGAATGTTAAAAAAATTCCATTTAAATCAGCTTAAGCAAAACAAACAAATAAACGAGCAGAAATTTAATGGCTTAGATTACTAAATAAAACAAACAGTGCTGACTTTGGCATGGCTAGATTTAGGTATTCAAAATAAGTTCTCAGGACCTGTACTTTCTCCATTTTTGGTTTCCTGAACAAATCTGGTTCACTGGTATGCTAATTACCAGTTATCAGACTGTCAACATCTGTTTTAAATTCTTACTAAATGCAGGGATATTATTCACCTAAATAATTTTGGGGCCCTATATCAGTCAGAGTTCAGCCAAAAAAGCAGAGCCAGTAGGATTGATAAATATGCATTGACTTCTTTAAGGAATTGGCTTGTACAGTTGAGAGGGCTTAGGTAGTTTTCTTTGGGCAGGTACTTGGCTAGAGCAGACTAGACGTCTTGGACAAGAGCTGGGCTCCAGCTCACAGCTAGAATTTCTTTTTCCTCAGGAAAATATTAGTTGTGCTCTTAAATTTTTCAGCTGATTATTTAAAGCCCACCCAGCTTATTGAGGCTGATCTCCTTTACTTAACGTCAGTTTATTATAGATGTTAATTACTTGTACAAAATATCTTCACCATATATCTAACTTAGTGTTTAGTTGAATAATTGGAGACTGTATATGGCTAAATTGGCCTGTATAACTGAATATCATAGGCACTAATATTAAAAGAAAAAAACATGAAGACTGAAGATTAAAGAGCAAATAATAACCTAGGAAAACTTTTAACACAAATGTGATTAAAATAATCTGTTCTCTTTGAAAAACTAATTGTCTTCCACGTAAAAAAATTGCTAAGGTTGGAACAATAGTGCCATTATTGAATAGCTTACTGTTTTTAATTCTTTGACTATGACACTAATAAGAGCTTATTAGAAGACCCTGCTTCTTCAATTAATAATCTGTAGAGCTACCCCACCAAACCATCCTTGAGTATTCATTACTTGTAAATTACATTTGTCTTCAAGGATATTGCTTCCTATTCTCTCTAGAGGTGCCTTAGATGCCTTAGAATTCCCTGTTGTATTTGCCGAATCTTATTCTCAGTAGATGCTAAATTAATATTTCTGGGGAAAAAAGAATGAATAGGGAGAGAAAAGGAGAACTGGATAAAAATTATTTCAGTGTTCTACCATTATTAATAATGTTACAGTAAATAATTTAGTGCATTTAGTGTCTGTTATTTGTGAAAATGACTCTTCAAAATAAATATCCAAAATGGAGATTGCTAGATCAAGGGGTAAAATGCATAATGTTAGATGCTACATAAATTCCCACCACAGTGATTGTAGGAATTGGAGATTTTAGCAAGGATCCCATGTGATTATTGTGCACCGTAAAATTTAGGAATCATTATTTTAGAACATGACTATTTACTCTTTTGAGTATTAACACCCTTGCCAAAAAAATGTACAAATAGGAATACCTATCTATTGGCATACCTGGGAAATTTTTCCAATCCTACACAATTGATTGTTGATGGAACCCTTGAAGCTCATCCTAGTCAAGAAACCCTGCCTAGACATAGCTTGCAATGTACAAAACACTTGTTCAGCCAACTGAGTGAGAACAGTTGTTTCCCTTTACCGGCTTCATTTGGCCTCTGCAGTCTTAACCACTTAGCCTGTGCTTGATCCTGCATCTCTGCTTAAAACTAAACAGAGAGATTGGGATATTGCCACTTATGAAGAAGTTATTGCTTTATAGGACTTTTGTCTTATATTTTTTAAGTTTATCTGGCCTTCATAGCTAAGAAAATGAATATCAAACAATGAAATTATTTTTTATAATGTGGTTTCATCCATGTAAGCATATGGTTACATCTTCATTGTAGTATTATTGCACATTCTATTCCGAAAGCAAACTGAAATATGCACGCTGTAGTTAAAGTTTCATTTTTGCTACATACTGTTTTTTCCCCTTTATAGAAATTGATAGTTCAGCTAACTGGTAACTAGCACAGCAGTGAACCAGATTTGTTCAACCATCTACAACTTCATGGATACTTACCCCAATTTCTTCTGAGACAGCCATCTGTGTTATTTCAGCTCAGAAAAAAAAGGCTTTATAAACTAATAGGACATTTTTGAGTCCAGAAATTAGGTTATACATCTCTGCATATCTCAAAGAACAATGTTTTGACATCTAATATATTACTGCAAATATTCTAGTGTTCCACATGAATCAAGTATATTGAGCATGAGTTTTTGATTACTGACCCCTGCAAATTGACCCCTGAAGTAGTTCTAAGATAGCATTGCCCTTGGTTATAAAAAGTAATATGCCCAAACTGTAAAATCCATTTTTGCCTTAAATAGGATGACAGCTTGAGGTTTTATAAGACAGGTGTACTTACTGGGAAACACCTGAAGGCACAACATATTCAAGAAATATGCTTTATGAAAGTTATTCTAGAATGCTGTTCTCTACTTATCCTTCTCACCTCTTAATTAACTATCAAATTCTATTGAATCAGACCCCAACATATTTCTCAAATCTATCTTTTCTTTTCCATCTCTACCCCTGCACTAATGCATAACTACCAAATTGGGATCCCCTTATCTAATCCCTCAACAATTTCCATCCATCCTCACCACAGGGAAGAATATTATAGTTTTAAAATTTGTTGATTATATAAACACCCCACTTTAAAGTAAACAAAAAAGCAAAGCTTTTGTTACATTCTAGACAGTGATAATCTAATCTCCTCAGAATACATCTGAGTGCTACTGTTATATGGTATCTATAGTAAGTGGAAATGAATATTGAGATGTCACTAAAAATGAAAATTAGTCAGACATATAAATACCAAATCTTACCATGAACTAATTACTAGTTTCCACAAGTTCTCCAAAGAGTAGTACAGTACATGCAAAATGTATGATGCTATCAAACTGAGACAAAATGATAATTTATTATTAGCTAAATCATTTAGGTCCAAAGTAGAATTCCTATGAACTATGCTGGATAATGTGGTAAACTCACTTGTTTTCCTATGCTAAAATAACCTGATCCATATGTGTTGCCCCTTTAACTTAATTTCATGTCTTAGACTAAGATTTTATTATCCAATATGAGAAAGTCAGCTTATAGCATATATACTTTTAAGATAAAATTGGCAGGACATGGTTATGAATTAGATGCAGAGGATAAGGTAGAACATATGAAGAATGAATGCCTAGTTTCTTTAATGAGCCATTGGGTGGAAAGATTCTCTGTTTGCCAAAGTGGAGGCAAACAAATACACACACACACACACACACACACATACATATACATATATATGCATATATATATATGATAAGAAAAAGCAAGAATTTAATATGAGATATGTTAAATTTGAGGTGCCTAAAATAATTTAAGCACAAGTATCAAAAAGACAACTCTATTTTTAAGTTAGAAGATGAGAATACATGTTAAAAAGTGAGTTATAATATTAATAAAAGTCATGGAAACTTCAAGAATTTTTACAAAATAATTTAGATATAAAACGGAATCCTGGACCTAATACAGAAAGAGGAAGTAGGAAATCTGAGAAAAATCAGTCAAGCAGGAAGAAAACCTAGAAAGTGCTAAGAGGAAGGAAAGTCAAAAGG
>CM052541.1:72097414-72143254 GCA_028533065.1 Trachops cirrhosus
GAGGAGGAGGAGGAGAAAGGAAAAGAAAGAAGAAGAAAGAAAGAAAGAAAGAAAGAAAGAAAGAAAGAAAGAAAGAAAGAAAGAAAGAGAAAGAAAGAAAGAAAGAAAGAAAAAGAAAAGAGAGAGAGAAAGAAAAGAGAGAGAGAAAGGAAAAGGAATGGTGGGTTTGGAAAATATTTGTATTGAATGAAGAGTGAAAAGAAAAATGAAGTCAGCTTGTATGAATAATTCTTTGGAGAAGGCTGGATGTCAATGGAGCATGGAAAGAAAAGTATAAATGGAGGTAGGTTTGAGGTTAAGGAAAAAGTTTTATTTGTTTTAGTATAATAAATAGCAGAGCAAGTTTACATGCTGAAGGTTAGATTTAGCAGAAAAGAAGAGATTGAAAATTCAACAGAACAAGGACATTTTTGAAGACAGGTTTCAGAGAAGGAGAGGGAGTTAGTATATATTTTTGCCTTGTATTGGCCTAAACAGATGAGAGGATGCTTCCTTCTGTATTACAAGACAGTTAGGGAAGTAACTGATGTAGATATAGACAAGATTTAGTTCAGCCTGTGGGAAAACAAATCAATTGCATTTTTATGTGCTCTAATTCTCTATGCAATAAGAGGTAAAATTATTCTCTGAGGTGGAATGGAGTGGAATGGAGTGGAATGGAGTGAATTGGAGGGCTGTGATGGGGACAGTGGAGAATAAATGAGAAGGAAAAGTTGAAAGTTCGTTTATGGAGAGAAAATGGAGAGGGTCAATGGGGACAAGCTCTCAGTGAAGTCAAATAGTTGTTTCAGTGAGAGTGCCTGAGGGAGATAAAGAGTAATCATAAAGTCAGAGGGAAGAATAAGATGTTTGTTTGTGTGTTGGGGAGGAGGACACATCCCTTGTGATCGAGGTAAAAATTTCTGGTGATGACAACCATTGTGATCTTTTATCCTGTAGATATTGGAATTCCTTACTTTCCCAGTTTAGCATGGTTAACAAGACAAAAATACTACAACTGTGTCTTAAATAAAAATAATTATGTACAAGATTCAGAAGTTTGATAGATGATTGTTTGAGGATGGTTGCTATCAGTGGTACAGACTGTTGGTGAGACCCTCAAAAAATAGAAGATGTTAAAAGAAGAGAGTAATATTCTGGAATTAGTATTGGGTAAGGCACTGGTTTTACATCTACCCCTAAGGTTTGTACAGTGGTATCCAACCAGGTGATATGAAAAATAGAGACATTTATTGAAGAAGATACAAGATACAAGAAACATTGTACATAGGAAAATGATGCCTCAGTCTTCTTCAAAGTAGGCACCTGGGTGCCTCACTCAGTTCTCCCAATCACCATCAGCTGCCCTGTTGTATTTCCCTGAATCTCATGGATGATCCAAAATCATTTCCCTTTCAAAGATGATTTTAGTTTTGGGAAAACCAGAAGTCTCAGGGCACCAAATCTGAATTATATGGGGGCTGAGTCAGCTGGGTTATTTGAGGCTTCACCAGAAACCTCTGCACAAGACAGGATGCATGAGCAGGGCATGTTGTCATGATGAAGCTGCCAATCACCAGTTGCCCATAGCTGTGGTCTTCTGAATCATCTGAGTAGTTTCCACAGAGTAATGTTCAACCTTAACACAAAATTAGATGCATTCATTGCTCTGTTTGCTCATTCATTTTGACTGTGATGGCCACACAGTACACATGCTCACTTCATGGTGTCTACCACCCAAACTGCCTAGTACTGTGAAGTTGTCATTGTTCATGCATGTACAGTCCAGTCCATTCTCCTTGGGTGACAGGTTACATTGACATTATGCAAACCATATGGTTACATTAACAATGGCTGGACTTTTCCAGACAGACCTTGTATACACACACATACACACACCTGAGAGAGAGAGATGTGACCCAATGCCAAGATGGGGTTACAAGATAAAGGTTACATGTTAAAATTGTTAATGATTGCTTTACTTAGAATTAATATTTCAATATAAAATATTTCCAAAATAATATGATTTTTGATTATTTAAAATCTTCAGAAAAAATTTTCTAAATCTTAAAATAGAACATTAAACAGTAGGGTGTGTTACTCAATGCCCTTCAGCTCCCAAATACAGAAACCCAGTGAAGCTACTCAACTGCATAGAGATATCCCAAGAGAATATGGAAAATCTCTTATGTTCATATAACTAAGGACAGGAAGTAAGGATGGACTCCCTTGGGCTTGAAAAACTCCTCACTCAAGGACTCCATGGTTCCTTTCCCCACATCTCCCTGTCTCATGGCTCCCCAACCAACTTCTGCACCATTCTCTGCTATTCCTGCTCTCTTAGTACACCACTCCTACTCCAACTGCTTATCTTAACCATGTTAGCACAACAACCAGTTAGGTGAGCTCCACACATTTTGGGTTAGATTTTTGAGAGAAAGAATGCTAGTGATTCAGCTCACCCTATGATTTGGTTTCATTTGTATCACACATTCCATCTTGGCCTAATTATCTCTAAACAGGAAGGAGAGGGGATACTGGCACGTGGGGCTGCCCTTTTCTGGCACAGTATCTGGTTTAGATAAATATGGATTTTGAATGGGTCAGCCACATTGACTGATATATCTAATGCATGTACACTTTTGCAGTAATCATTAGTGGGAATGATTCCTGAATATAGAATATCTGGTTGAGAGCAGAATCTGTATGTCAAGTTTAATTTCTGTGTGTTTATGTATGAGCTGAGAACCAAGTCAGGAGATTTTTCAAACAATGAAAGCAAAAACCCCAAACAAATAAAATTTGATAAGTAACTGCCTTGAACATTGTTGACTAGACAAAGAATAGTTTTGTTGTTTATTTTTCACATCCCTTAAGTAGCAAGAACTAATAGATTTTGAATTTAAACATCTTACTCCAAAGATTTATTACACTTTCAGATTTGTAATTGCACTTTAGAATTGCAATGCTAAATATTTAATATTCTTACTTTAATTCTGAATAAACTGTAATTACCCCATATAATTTGAAAGTTGTTTTCTTATTTAATTATTGTATACAAAATGGAAAAAATATATACTTGTATTGATGTTATTTGAATGACATTTATTTTAAAAGCCAGACTGAAAGTGAGCTTCTTAATGTAATCCTTGCTAAGGAAAATACATATAAGTTTTCTGAAATGTAAAGAAATATAGTTATCTACATCATCACATGACTGATAAATATGAAAGGTTTGCAATGGCTTATTTTTTAAAAATCTGTTAATATATGACCCTCTAGTTTTGTCTCACTCTTCTTTCGTCTACTTCCTTACTACTATCTTGTTACATAAACTTACTTTTAGATGGTTAAAATGAATGCTACATAATTTCACTGTGAAAACTCTCAGAACTTCATCATTAAGGTATAAGCAAAATTTTAGGGATAAGAATGGTGACATAAAACCAGGGTTGACTGTGGACTTAAAATATGTGGACCAGACTTTGATGTTTTTAAATTCTCTTTAATTCTTTTTGACAAAGTACTGAAGTACCAAAGTTCATCATTTAAAATGCATATCTGTAGCAAAAGTAAGTCTTATTTTAATCAGGTAAAAAATACCTGTTTTAAGAGATCAGTATGTGTAAAAATTAGTTTGCCTTGAAGCGTTGGGGTGATTGGAGCCATAACTCTGTAAGCACAGTGCTCTATCACTGTCTGTGAGTGTTCCCTTTGTGACTTTTGATTTATGTCAGGCAACTTTGCCAACAAAACTCAAAGTTTCTTATTATCTGCAACTGTATAAAGTCTGATATATCTATCGTAAAACAGGGATAATTATATGAACAATGAAAAGTTATATAAAAACAGTTTTCCATATCTAATAAAATTAGGAAGCCAAAATGATAAATTCTTATTTGCTATAGACATTGAATTATAAGAAAAATGAACTGGATGCATAATTGCATATTTTAAAGAAATGTGATGCAGACACCGGCCCACAGTGTCCACGTCATTATGGAAGAAATGAGACATTCACCCAGACTACCGTGTCCGGTGGAGGAAAAGGGACAGCATGGCTTTTCTCTCAAGGGGAAAAAAAGCTGAGGCTTCCGCCATGACAGGCCTTTATTGGGTTTCTCTGCACATTACATGACAGTCTTCATTTACTATGCACAGGTTCACTTTAGGTGGTTACCTTTTACAGAAAACAAAGGAGCCAATGCTGCTAATCACATCACAGAAGAGGGATATTTGCAAATGAAAAGGCAAAAGTGGTTGAACCATTACACTCATCCTTGAAAGGCTTAGCATGGATTTTAGAAAGTTACTTTGCAGTAAATGTCCTCAATTCAGGGTGAGGGAGTTTTTAGCAAGGGCAAGACTCATAGCGGCTTAGGTATATTGCAGGCCTGATTCCTCATGGGAGAACCTATCTGTGGGCATGGGTCCTGTGCATCTCCCAGTGGGAGCTGGGCCCACACCATGCAGAATGGTCTCCTACAAAATGTGTCTCTTCTTTATGAAGTAATAGTTAAACATGTCTTAGAAATAGAAAGAATAGTTAGAATATAGTTTTATTTATTTTTGTTAATTGGAATTGAATGGAATGACAAAAAATAAATGAAGAACAAGAGAATAACAATCTCAATTTAGTTTCTCCCTGATACTAGAGAATAAAGATAATTGATACCACAAGAAAGAGCAGGGAGAGAAGACATGTCAGTATTGCAATCTGAGGGAATAGGGCATAAGACAGATATGGGAATGGTTTCATCATCCACAGTCAGAGTTCTGCACTTGGGGCACCACTGTACTAGAAGCAGCATAAATCCTTATTCCTGGAGAGAAGAGTTGCTGAAAGGGTGACTGAGAACCCTGAATTTAACAGAGTTAAGTGTTCAGAAAAAATTGCATAAGAGTAAATGCAATTCCAAGCTACCATCTGTGTTTAATTTTATGGAATTTCTGGGGTAGAGCATAGACTTACCCATGGTTTCTAAACCCAGGAGCAATAACGATAAAGTAAAAATTATTGCATTGTAGTTTAAAAAGAGTAACATAATCTAATTAGGAAATCTCAAGAAAACGCAAAGTAAGAATATTCTTCAAAACAACTGATATTTACCCTATAGAAATGGCAACATCATGAACAACAGGAAGGCTAAAGAGCTGTTCAAGATTAAAGGAGTATATAGAGAGAAGACAATTAAATGCAATACATGATGCCACATTGGATTTTGAATCAGGAAAAAGGAGGAATTTTTACTGTGTAGAACATTATGGGCCCACAGGTAAAATGTGAATGACAACCATGTATCATATCAGTGTTAAACTATTGATTTTGATACAGGTAGTGTGGTTATGCATGATAATGGCCTTGTACGTGACAGATGCAGCCTGAGTATTTAGGTTTAAAGGGCCATGATGTCTGTAATTTACTGTCAGGAGGTTCAGACCATACTAGAAACAGCCAGAGGGACAAAAGGTAAACAATGATGAATCTAGGTGATGGGTATAGGCATTCATTCTATTCTTACAACTTTTCTGTAAATTTGAAATGATTCAAAATAGTGAGTTAAAAGCAAAAGGCATGACAAACCAACATTTGCATTATGGCTCTGGCAATGTCTTACCATGTGGACTTTGAGACTGCTCATCTGTGAAATAAAAATAATCTGCCCCTTCTATCTCACAGATCATTGTAAGGGTCAATGAGCTAATGGGGTTCACAGAGCACTATTTACTATTTTTAAGATTTGGGAAAATATTTTATATGAAAGAAAAGTGATTTTTAGCCAAGCTACATTTTCATCACATAAAATATAGAGATTAGATAATTTAAAACTTTAGTTTTTGTTTATTAATTACAATACAGTTATTTATTATAAGGCCTCAATTAAAGAATGCCCCAGGAATAAAGCAATTTCTCTGTAACAGTAGTAGGACATTTTAAAATAAAATTAAACAATATTAAAATAAGCAAACAGAAAAGCATCTACATCATCATGTGACTATGGGTACTTACCACTTGCAGTGTCATGGTTTTAGTGCTATTCTCTTAGAGAACTCTTCCATTTCTTGCATTTTATTTATAAGTGGACAGAGCTCATCATAGTCAGTATTCTGAATTCTGGGAAGGTTCAATTGGTGTAAAGGTTCTATTTCATGTAAAACTCTTTTATGTTTCCACTGGGCACTAGTTAATCTGCTATCTGCTAGGGAATTTTTTATTGTCTCTTGTAGTTTGGTGCTACTTCACATACCCAAAGTTCTCCTGTTCTTTTGAATTTATACTTTCATTAAAACAATGACATTTTGATTGTGTGTTTATACTTTTTTCCCATACTTTGGTTGAAACTTACTCAACCAGTTTAATTATGACCTTGGATAAGTATAAGAAGTGTTTGCATCATTCCTGCAATACTATGTCAATATCTCTGAAAATCTTGGAAAAATAATTTGCATTTTCCTGACTTCCTTCATCATCAACAGGTCTACTCTTTTTCTGCAGTTAAAATTCTCAAAGAGAAGTAACACTTTTTATTTCAACAAATACCAAATTTGATGTCATCTTCTTGATCAATATTCCTTCTTTCTCTATTTATTTTATGAAGTGATTGGCCCAGCCAGCCACTCCCATATTTAATCCTCAAACATTTCTCTCTTAAACTTCTATGAGATTCTGTATTATTTCTTTGACCATCACCTCTGACCTTACTTTTTTGCTCTTTTTTTTCTCCAATAACATGCCCCCAGTGTTCTTGTCTTGGCATTCTTCTCTTTTTTCCATATAATTAAGTCATCTCAAGATGACTTCAGAGAAATCTCTATCTCTCCTGAGTCATCTTTTCTCTTCAATACCATGTAGATATTTATAATCACCTGCTTCATATCACTGTCTGTGTATAGTCTATACATAGTGAGCCAGAACCTCCAACTCTTCATGCCCAAGCCAGACTACCTGCACACCACCAGTTTTTCAGTTCTGTGAATGGACAATCAAAAGAGAAACTATAAAAGGAGAGGCATTTTGGTATTGGGTGAGAAAGAGAGTTTTATATAACAGGGATAGTGGGCAGTGTGCTACAGAAAGGGAGTGAGAAACTGGTAACCTTTATAGCAACTTGACTTGAGAAAGCTATGAGCAAATTAATTCACAAGCAAAGAAAAGGGAAATGCAAAATGGAAGCAGGAAGAGAGCGAGATCGAGAGCGAGAGAGAGAGGGGGAGAGACAGAGAGAGAGAGATAATAGAGAGACATCAGAGAGACCAGCTCAGGAGCAGAGGTTTGAGCATTCTGCATGACAATAAAACATCACACTGGATGTTCTTTTACTTATTACCCACTGAAATAAAAAGTTCTTCACCTGAAGAGAATGTCACTTGAAAAATAATTTTTAACTCATTGTGATAAATTGATCTTTCAAGGACATTTGATGAAATATATACTCATAATAAAATCTGGCTTTGCTGTTTAGGCATTGATGTTTAAAAGTTAGCCAAAGCCTACCTCAGCAGAAAGAGCAAAATTAAAATTAAATAATATTTTTTAGCTTGAAAGATACTCCATACTGTTAGATAATGCAAGGATGTTGAGAAAAGTAATCAGAAACTAATTCACCAAGTTTATAAAATCAAGTATTCTATACTCTAGGTAATTTTAATGTTGCTCAGTCACTGTCAATTAGATTATTCTTGAGATTATATTTAAATCAAGGCAAATAGTCCTTATTTACAAATGTAATTTTGTCTCATGAGTAGGTTATCATGTTAAAATATTGTCAGGCTAATTGAAATTGATTTCTGTTTACTAAACATAGTGAATGCTAATCAAATATTAGACACTGAAGTGTTGGAGGTATTTAAACCTCTGATGACAGACACTGTTAGTGTTTCATGAAAGGATTTTTTTTTTGTCTCAGAGGTCAACGTGGTTTTCAGATTTTTATTCCAGATATATAAGAAGAAAATGAGGAGAAATGGCCCACATTTCCTTCATGAAACAGGGTGTTTAGGGAATATTTGAAAGAATTTGAGATTGGTTTGGGAGGGTTATTTATATTTTATTTCTATTTCTGCAAACAACACATTTATTTTTCCATCTGCTAACTTCCATTGCAGGTTTGCGATTCACTACCAATCATAGCATCGTTGAGATCCAAGTTATAGCTTTTATAGGAAACAGACATCACTAGGCCATTTGAAAAACAGGGTAAAGGTAAAGCCTGATAGCTCACAAGCCCTGGCCTGGTGACTTGGCTCTCTTCTGAAGCTTGCACCTAATAAGCTGCGTGAATTTTCTGTGCTGTGTGTTTGGGCTCTATGAAACTTAAAGAAACATTTCCCCTAATGTGAAAATAAACCCACCATAATCATTCATTTTGGGGAAATTTTACAGTTGTTGGTTAACCTGCTCCCTTATGCCCTGCAATATCCATTAACAGATTTTTCTGTTTATGAGTGATATTACATGGAAACGGTTATGGGAAGCTAACAGATGTAACCACTGAAATAAATTAGAAGAAAAAGTTCTGCTTTTTACAGATGGTTCTACTGAATATGCTTTTATCCCTTCTTGACTTTAACATTTATTATACTTTCAACAGAAAACTTTTCTTTACTGACTACGGGAATGTAGCCAAAGTGGAGCGATGTGACATGGATGGGATCAACAGAACAAGCATAATTGATTCAAAGACAGAGCAGCCAGCTGCACTGGCACTGGACCTAGTCAACAAATTGGTTTACTGGGTAGATCTATACTTGGAGTATGTGGAAGTTGCAGACTATCAAGGAAAAAACAGACATACTATTATTCAAGACAGACAAGTAAGTATAGTTTTGTAAGAAAATGTGGATAAGATAATAAAATGTATGGTATTACACTAAGAGGAAGACCCAAAATCTCAATGTTGAAAATTTCTTGTAAAGTTAACAGCAGTGGATCATAAAAATTGTGATGTATTTCCTACATGAGACATGTTCTTTTTACAATGCATTCTATGTATTGGAGATGCTTCTCATTTTTTCCTTCCCTCCATTAAAAACAAAGCACACAAAACAAAAACCAACAAAAAACAAGAACACCAAAAAAACAAAAACAAAAATGATCTACCAGTAAGAAAGGAAAACACTAGAATAAAATAGATGTTACTGCCAGCTTACTAAAAGCTAATTTAACTGGTTTACTTATAAGAGGAACTGAATTATGATTTGTCCCATGTGGCACTGGCAATACTTTGCGAACAAAAGCAAATTCCAGTTTACAAAAGCATCTTTGTTATTTTAATAGGTTGAATTAAATTTTGCCTTCTGATATATTCAAGTAATTCCTAAAATAAGAATTTGGTGAAAAATTTTTCACAGAATTAAAAAATTTTCCCATCTCTATAGTTTTTCCCTTGCTGAATGATAAGATTTTTTTTTTCAAATAACAGTAAACACGTCAAAGGAAATCTCTAAGTGGAATTTGACTTTATTCACTAGTGTACCTTTTTAAATTCAATTTTACCTCAGTGATTAGACTAATTTCATTGGAGATTCTTATTCTATGGAAATGGAATTCATAAATGTCTTTGCTTTCTTTTTCAGTACAAATTAAGAATAATCTATAATTATCCCTTAAAGTTACTTTTCCTTTCTAATCTGCTTTGACAATAAAATTATTTCACTTTCTTTGGGAAATAAACAAATGCACTAATCTGGGTGGTTAAAAAAATAAAGCATGCAGTATTAGAAGTGAGGCCAGATATTTCTCACTTTCAGCTGTCCTAAAATCCATGATTTCTTTGGTGGCCCTAGGACCTAATCTCTGAAGTGATTATGATGGAACTTCTCTTTTACCTATATGTAATTAAAATTCTAAGCAAGAATAAGGAATTCAAGAGATTTTACCCAAGACTAAACAGTTTTTAATATCTGAGATTTTTAATTATTCACTTATTTTTTCTTTGCATTGCCTGTGTTTTACTGGTCAGGCACTAAGTTCTAATCCAACAGATAAGTTTTTTGAAGTATTTGGGCTGGAGACAGAACAGTCTATTCACCACTCCAAGCTCTTCCCCCTTCTGTTGCAGGTAGTTAACAGAACAGACAGCAATATACTTCCTTTATGGGGAACAGATCCTTCTGAAGGCAGCAGAGAGGAAGCAAGTAAAATTTGATCTCTACTGTGTGAACATGTTTTCTACCCTGACCAATTCCCCCTTTTGTAACATTGCTTTCTCTCCTGGGATGTGGATTGTAAGCAATGTACAGTGTAATGTGGGTCTATCACAACCATACAATTTCAGATGAATGGCACCAAACTTTGAGCAAAACATCCATGATATTAATAGTAATGGAAGGGTTCAGCTTGTTTGTTATTTTTCTAAGAAAAAAAAATTCCCAAGAAAATTGGGCCATAAGTATATTTAGTTAATATAACGTCAGCTATGTTGAAAATAATATTAGTAAATATATGTGTGCTCACACACACAAATATAAAATTACCAGGGAATAACACTAACATAAAAAAGACTATTTAGGCTTTAATGTCAAATGATCCTTCTCATTAATTCCACTCTTTCATTTTCAGCATAGATAGGAAGAAATGAGATATGATGTAAAAACAGCATGTGAAACCAGTCTTCTTTTAGAGATGATCAGAAATGGTAATGATAAATCATATATGCTTGACAGATAGCAAATCAAATGATTTTGCTTAATCATTTGGTTTGCTATAGAATTAACAAGATTATTTGATTAAAATTGGAAAAAAATAGTTTTGTCGTACGAAAATTTTAACAGAATGCATACATTCTCAAATTCTCTTAACTACAAATCTACACTAACAGTGCTCTGAAAGTACAATATAATGTCAAAATATAGTGACAAATGCTTTTTTGTCAGAATGTCTACAACAAATCAATTGACAGCTATATTGTACCCTGGACCAGAGCCATTTTAAATTAAGTATAAAACAAGAACTACCCAAAGGCAATGTGCCTAGCATGTGCCTCTAATGAGAAAATCAGTGTACTCATTCTTTCTCTGCTCTGCTGGATGCTTTCCATGACTTCAAGATATCTGTTCTTCACCACAATCACCAAGACCTCTGACAAAGAAGAGATTTTTACTATTAAAGTGCCAGAGATAGCAATAAACATTGTTATTCTCAAGCAAACACTTCCACTTTCATTATAAATAGGCTTTAAAAAGAATGCAATTTCTGAGTAAAATGCTGACATTTTATTCACAATTACTCTGAATATGTGATTTCATTATGTAGTGTTTTCCATTCTCGGCAAGTATTAATATAAATGTAATTTATATTTTTTAAAATTGGATTTTTTTCTTATGAAACAAATTTTCAAAGGCACTTAAGTATCAGTTCTTTCCCAGGCAGAGCTAAGCTTTTGCAGATTCTACATATCCATGGCTATATGAACAAGTAGACCATAAAAATATCTCAAATTTTATGTAACAGTGCTATAAGCATATTAATGAATACACTTAAAAGTTTTGTCCTTGCTAGCTTTTGAAAAGTAGCTACTGAATATGTTTTCTAATGAAACATGAATAAAATTTTCTCCCATGCATTTGTAACTGCTCTATCCACTACTACATAATGTTTTATTCTCAGAGTAAATTTTTAAATTAGTGAAATGTTGAATTCGTTGAGAGAAAATAAGCAATAATATGCTGTGACTTTCCTACACTGGGAATTGCCCACAGTGGTAAATAGCAATCAGTGTTTCTTTCAAGTTGAAAGTAGCATAATTAAAAATCATAGTTATCTTTACCCCCCTTTATAGGTCAGACAACTTTATGGTATAACTGTGTTTGAGGACTATTTATATGCAACCACTTCTGATAACTTCAACATCATAAGGATAAATCGATTTAATGCCACTGATATTCACTCATTAATTAAAATGGAAAATGCTCGAGGAATTCGAATCTATCAAAAAAGAACTCAACCAATAGGTAAGAGACCAAACTTCTTCATAGCCTTCATAATGATGAATAGAATGGAGATATGGTGCTTTTGTCTTTGTATGATGTTAAAGTGGGTGAATTATAAATTCTCTATTTTGATTAACAAAAGGATATACATGTCTGCTTGACAAAATGGAATAGAGCTCCCTTCACAAGACTAAATCACAAATTGTTCAGTTGCTTGTAAATGGTTTCTACCACCATAGAATTGAAATGATAGCTAAATTTATATTTAGGAAGGACTTTCTATTGACATTCATTTAGACAGGAAACCCAAAGGCTAAAATGCTAAGAATTATTTTTTGGCATTATTTTGGAGGTAAATTTTAAATCACATGACTTTCTTATAGTATCAGTTCAGTTTTATTGCAATCATTGGGGTCTTTTGACTTAACAGTCTACTTTTAACATGTTTATTAAAAGATAATTTTTTATGACAAGACTGCAATGTTTCTAAGTATTTCTCAATAACACAAACTAGTTATTTTGTGTAGTAGATTGGTGATGCTCTTTAATAAAAACAATTTAGGCTCAATCATATACCAAATAATGTACAATGCTAAAACTACCACCCAAAATTCTCATCATCTTGTTGTGTTTCAAATTAATGCTAATTTAGAATTATCTAAACATTCACATTTGAGAAAAATAAAGCAGATAAAGAGGATAAGGAATGTAAAGGATGTGGGGGGCAGTTTATAATTTGATATTGAATGGTCAGAGGAAGTCCCATTGAAATGATAAAATTGAATGAAGACTCAAAATAATTGAAGGAGAGAGGAAGGAAGAGATGAACAAGCACAATGACCACAAGGAACAGCATACTTAGATTGTTTAAAGAGCAGTAAAAAGACCCATGTGTCTGGAGCAGAGTAAATAAAAGAAAAAGAAGTAGGAAATGAAATTGGAAAAATGAAGGAGCACCATAAAAAGATAACAAGTAGGGCCCTGTAGACAATTGTAAAAAATTTTGCTTATACTTTTAGTGAGATGGGGAGACCTTAGGAAGAATCAAGCAGAGGATTCTCATGATGTGACTGACTTTTCAAAGAATCAGTATGGCTATTGTGTTGATGACAGACAGGGGGAAGGGGCAAAGGTGGAGGGTTGAAGAGATGGTGGACTGGACCAAGATGGTAACAGTGAATGAAGAGAAGTAATTAAATTTAGGATACATTTGAAGTTAGAGCAAACAGGAGTTTCTTATGAATTGGATGTGAAATAAAGATTTAAAAAGAGTTAAGGGTACGCTGGCCAGTGTAGTTCAATTGGTTGGAGCATCATCCTGTTAATGAAGGGCTGTAGGTTCAATTCCAGTAAGGGTACATACCTAAATTGCAGGTTCAATTCTCCACCAGGGCACATAGGATCTCAGGTCTGGACATGACATGTGAGAGGCAACTAGTTGATGTTTCTCTCTGACATAGTTGTTTCTCTATCTCTAAAAGCAATGAAAAAAATCCTCTGGTGAGGGTAAATAAATAAAAATGAATAAGTAAATAAGAGTCAGGATTGATGACGATATTTTGGGCTAAGCAATTAGCATAATTAAATTATTTGACCAAGTATAGAAAAGATTTGAGGGCAAAGAAAAGTATAATTTTCATGTTATTTCAAATGTCTATTATAAATTCAAGTAGAAATATCAAGGAGGTGAGTCTGTGGTTTAGGTGAAATCCAGGGTGGAGATGCCAATTTGGGAGTCATTGGCTCATAGATGACAGTTAAAACCAGGGAAATAGATGTGATCACCAAGGAAGTAACTAGAGGTGGAGAAGAGCAGAAGCTCAAATAATTGATATTGGAACACTTCAATAATAAGTCAAAGAGAACAGGAAAGACCAAAGAGAAGACAGATAAGCTTTATAAATTCAATTGGTCATTGGATTCAGCAGGATAAATTCAGCTCATGCAGATCTGAGAAGAATAATTGTGTGGTAAAGTGAATGTCTGGATATGAATGGGTTTACGAGAGACAGGAAAGAAAGGAATTGTAGAAGATAACTTTGAGAAGTGTCAATATACAAGGAAGTGGAGAAATGGGGAGCTAATTGAAAGATTGCTGTTGGAATTATGGTTAAAAAAAGGTTTCCCCCCAACATGCATAAATAATGGCTTACTTGTATGCTCATGGGCATGATCCAATGGAGAGAACAAAAGTAATGATGGTGAGAAAGTGGAGAATTGCAAAGTAGGTGACAGAAGACATGATATAGGATAAAAATGGCATGAAATTGGAAAATAAAAGCAACCCTCCTGGTGGGAAAAAACAAAATTGCATTTCACTAATCTTTTCATTTAGAGGATGAGGAAAACAGAAAAGAATGTGGCACAATTTTTAAAAGTGTAGCAGTATTATTATTAAAAGAAGATTGCCATGTTATTCATTGTAATTTCAAGTAATTGATGATTGAAAAATCAGTATAATTACAATGAGACATGAAATCTTACTGACATTATTCCTACTACAACCCTTTCTTTTTGACTCATCATTCTGTTTCTTATCCTCCTCATATGCTATTTTTCCTCTATTTTTCATCTTTAACTTCTGCACTCAGAAAATGGCCTTCTACTCCTCAGTCTTGTATGCCAACTAAGCCTCATCCTTTTGATAGGTACAGGCACACACACACACAATTTACTGTATAATACAGTTCTCAAAGTGGCAGTGGACCCCAAATTGAAAAACAAAAAGTCTTAGCATTTCTCAATAGAGGTAATCACTGAATTATATTTTATCTAGGTTAGATAACCATATAATGGATCATTATAAGGAAATCCTCTCTCTGTTTAATTACCTAAACTGTGTTATTTTATAGTACTTTCATATTTTACATAAATGCATATTTTTAAAAAGTATAACAAGCATGCATTGAAAAAATGTTACTTTTATTTTGCTTATATTTAAATGTTTTAAATTACTATAAAAGCACATTATCTCTCAGAATTGCTTTTTAAATGTGGTCATAGGAGGAGTTTTGCAAATCCCTACCTCTCTTCTATGGGGTTTAACTCTTTCTAATTGATTCTGGCACTAAATAGTTTGGTACTTAGATTTCCCCCCCTAGGATTCTTCTTCCAGTAGTATAAAAACATTCCACATACTGATGCACATAATTATCTTGTCTTTGGAGAATTTTAAGTTTGCTGTTTTTTATTTGTTGTAGTCAGAAGCCATGCATGTGAAGTGGATCCATATGGAATGCCCGGGGGATGTTCACACATCTGTCTGCTCAGCAGCAGTTACAAAACACGGACCTGTCGCTGCAGGACTGGCTTCAACTTGGGAAGTGATGGCAGGTCATGCAAAAGTATGTTGTCAAAATCAAACATTTTGCCAGCAGCTACTGCTTCAGAATAGGGTTTTTTAGTGTTAATTAGCAGCATCAACATCAGTAATAACATGAGACTTCATCAGGTGAAATATGCCTTCAAATACATGGCAGTCCCTTTTCTCAAAATTAGTATTTAGTGCTTGTGTGTGTATGACAATATGAATGAGAAAGCTGATTAGGCTGTAGAATGACCAAATTTATGGATCTTTAGGAAACATACTTTAGGAGAGATTTTTAGGAAGACCCTTTCCTTTTTTCCTTAAAGAATGCTTTTGCTCTAATGAGCTTAAATCATTGGTCAGATTTTCTCTTATCTGAACCAAGATGCTTCTCCTAGTAATGGATGGGTTGTTTAGACCAACAGAAATTTACATAGAGTAATGTTGCATTGTATCCAGTGTCACTGGGGAGTAATATTCATTTTATTATTTAATGTTAGGGTAAATGGAGCTTTGCTAGTTAATGTTTTAAACAATTTTATCTAAAGACTTTTAATAAATATATCTTTCTTTTATTATTGAAATATGCTAGAGTAATTTAAGTGTTATTGATTTAAATAAGCTAATACATTTTTTATATAAATGACATTCATAAGTTTAACTTTTTGCACAAAAGTTAAGGACTTTATTTGGAGTCTTTCCACTCACATATAGTAGAATGGCCCTTTTAGAAATGGTGTCCATGTGGAGACTATTATTGATCTTTAAATGTCCACAGATACTATAAATTTTAAAATTATGACTGCTTTTTACAACATCAATTTTGTTTTCATTTTGTCATAGCATTAGCTTTTTATTTCTATCAATTCTCACTCTTCGGTCACTACCCTGCCATCTTTTCTATGTTCTTATCATGTGCTTGCTAGGGACTATGAAGTAAAACCACTAAATATTTTATAATTTGAAATTTAAACCTTAATTAATAGTGTGGATACTTTCACATCAAGAACCAAAAAGCTCAACTGTTATAAAATATATGCATTTTAATATTTTGATTTTATTTTTAACTTTATATTAAATGCTGGGAATGTAGGTAGCAAATCTCATGTTCAAGAGATTATCTGGGTAATTGAGGATACTGTGTCAAAATTCTCAGATAAAAGTGTTTTTGTATGTGTTATATGTGCATATAACCAGGCTTTAAACTGTGCCAATTACCACTTGGGTAGTGATGGATAGTATATAGAAATATAATCATGCACAATTATACATAAACATATATACATATATGCACACATTTGGGAAAAAACATAAAATCAGACTTGCATAAACTTAATCATCTGTAATTTAGTGTCAGGGTACATTTATATTAACAGAAAGAATTCTAGCCATTTTAAACAGAGAGGGTCAAATGCAAAAAGGTATGTGAAAAATTATTGAAAAGCCTGAATCAGCAGCTTTGAGAATGGGTCTTCAGAATATTCCTCAAGGCACCATCAAACTAACCTGGCTTAGAGCTGGAACATCTGACCTAATCAGGAGCCATGGCATTAGGAAGACACCAATGGCAAAGGTATCTTCAAAAACACACTCTTTTACTTGGGATCCAGTGATTAGGAAGCTTGCACCACAACTATTAGCTCCAGAAATATGTCACAACTGATTTTACCCTACTGCTAAACAAAATAAAACTAAACAAAACAAAACAAGACACCATCTTTCTTGAATCTTGATATACATGAAAGAAGAAGATCAATGTGGAAAAACTCAATTCTCCATTAGATGAAGACCATAAAAAGCACCAAATTCCTCATTTCCTTATTTCAAACTTGAGCAAATACATTTGATTTTAGCTACTTAAAACTGGAAGCATGTCTTTCTATGAGTCTGTGAAATGTACTTTTTTGTTTTAAGTTATGTGTATACATGCAAACGCACCAAAAAGTCTTTAAAGCATTTATTGAATGACTTAAAATTATTTAAAAAACAATAGAGAAATAGTCACCATTCTTATATAAAAGTATACATACACACAGGTACATACACACATGCATTAAACCAATGAAATACCAGGTTTACCAATTAAAATATTTATTAAAAATAAAAGCAAAAATAAATGTTAGCAAGAATGCATATGGTAAAACCAGCATTTTTATGCATTGATAATAGCATTATAAATTGTTATAACTGTTGTAAAAACACAAATATATACAAAAGACATAAAGCTCATACTATCCTTTAACAAGTTATCCCACTATTGATTAAAGAGATTCATTGTAAGTGTATTTATAACAAAAATAAAAACCCAGAAACAATATAAATATCTAACCATAAGTAAGTAGCTGGCTATATTATATTGTCTCTCTAGTAGGGAACATGATGCTGCCATTGAAAAGAATGTTTTGAAGACTTTATAATGACACAACAAAATACCATAACATTTTTTAAAACGATTTTTATTTATTTATTTTTAGAAAGAGAGGAAGGGAAAGAGAAAAAGAGGGAGAGAAACATCAGTGTGTGGTTGCCTCTTATGCACCTCCACTGGGGACCTGGTCTGCAACCCAGGCATGTTCCCTCACTGGGAATTGAACCAGCTACCATTTGATTCATAGGACGGTGTTCAGTCCACTGAGCCACACCAGCCAGGGCAAAAATATCATTACATTTTTAAGAATTAGGTACTAAAATACACATGTAATATATCTCTATTTTTTATAAAAGAAAGGAATCTATGCATATAAAGTTGGTCAGAAACACTCAAGAATGTCAATTTTCAAATTAATATGCACTACTTTTAAATAATATAATGTTATTTAAAAAAACGCTGGCTGGGTGGCTAAGTGGATTAGTGCTGGCCTGTGAACCAAAAAGTTGCTTGTTTAATTCCCAGTGAGGGAACATGTCTAGATTGCAGAGCAGGTCCCCAGTGGAGGTGCATAAGAGGCAACCACACATTTATGTTTCTCTCCCTCTTTTTCTCTTTCCATTCCCCTCTTTCTAAAAATAAATAAATAAAATCTTTTAAAAAATAAAATAAAAAATAGACACTGAGAGGCTGTAATGGCAATGATGAAGAGGAATGCAGCTGCTCTTTACCCAATAAGTTTATTCCTGGAAATGTATACAAGAGATCATGGAAGAGAATGTATAAATGGTATATTGAAAAAATACTTATCTCAGTATTATTATAATAATAAAAAGGTAAAAGCAACTGAGGAATGGTTTGACAAATTGTCATGTATCATACTTATACCAAAAGAAACTAAGGCTTAAAATAATCAACATAGAATATATTTTTGATACTGGGATTCAGTAATTAAAGTAAAATATAAAAATGGAGTGTCCTCTTCTATATAATAAACTGTGCATTAGAAAATTAGCTAAATAAAATCTGCAATAGTCATACAAAAGAATAAAATACAGGAGAAAATGAATGTACAATGACTACAACCACCATGGGTGATGTCCAAGAATGCAATAAGAAAAAATTAATTCACAGAAGAATTCACACATATAATTCATACATGTAAAATTAAACCATCTACTCAAGAAATATATACAACATACATCTAAAGCTTTTAAAAATACATGATAGACTCAATATTCAGAATATGAGTGTCTCTAGGATGGAATTGAGGTATCTGCATGCCTTTTCATGTTCTTGAAATATTCTTAAGATCCATGCTAGATAGATGAAATTTGTCATATTTTATTATATATATATAAATGTTATAAAATTTGTTAACATACATTTAATATTCAATAACTCTAATTAAAAACAATAGAAAATATGGATAATAATATAGTTTATATTGAGGGTGTTATGTTTATCCGTTAGTTTTTTCTTTCAAGTTTTCTATAATGTAGATATTTTACTAAAAATCTCATGATATGGTTATTCAAACCATGAGTCAGTTTTCAATAGGAAAATTGTACATTTCTCCTTTTATATAAACTAATTCTTTCAAAATTATATAGACTAAATTAGGAATTGGAGAATCTTGCATATATTTTTATATAAAAGTCTGAAGGAATCAGTTTACTCTGTGATAAAGCTAACTTGATTTTGGCATTTTAACCCAGGATACAGATTTTTGGGTATCTTTGTTTTTCTTTTGTTTTTTTTTGGTAAGGGCTGTGTTGTACATCAGAGTTACTGGCATCAACCTCTAACATTCCAATTGAGATGTGAAGGAAAAAGTGATGCTATATCTGGCATTTGATTTCATTTCTTAAAAAAATAAATCACATACTTAAATAACTAATATATTCACATGCAAGTTTGTGATATTGTTTGATTCTTTTGCTTGCTTCTGACAGTCTGTAGATGCAAACTGACAGGAGGGGTGTTTTATATATTCTGAAGTTTTAGTATTGTCAAACATAATGAATTCCACAGTTGGTATCTACAAAATGTGTTAGGTAGCTTATAATGAGTTATAAAATTAAATGTGTTGGGTGTTACGATAAATGTACATTTTACAACTACAAGTTTTCTAATATTTTTTTCATGTTTTTTGCTATACTGACAGTTACAGACAAAAGAATAATTAACTAAATAAAACTCATTCACAGAGGTAATTTCTGTTTTAATTAAAGTAATACAATTAGCTGGCCTTCTTGCATCAAGATACAGTTGGCATATTTTAGAGTTTAATTTTTAGTATTGAATTTTAAAAACGTTAATTGTGCCAGTTAATTAAACCATGGCATTATGCAGTGTAAAGAAGATTAGGCAGCATCACTTGTTTATGTTTATAATCTTCATTCTGCAGGACCCAAGAATGAGTTGTTTCTTTTTTATGGAAAAGGACGCCCAGGAATTGTTAGAGGAATGGACTTGAATACCAAAATAGCTGATGAATACATGATCCCCATAGAAAATCTGGTAAACCCTCGTGCTTTAGATTTTCATGCAGAAACCAATTATATCTACTTTGCTGACACCACCAGTTTCCTAATTGGCCGACAGAAGATAGATGGCACAGAACGAGAAACCATCCTGAAAGATGGTAAGTGACAACGAGCAACATTAACATTCAACTGTCCAGAGATAAAGCACTTTAATGGGATAAATCCAATGTATGTCACACTGACTTTAACCAGAGTCCAACTTACTGGTGACTTAAAAATATTTGTTAATTTAATTTTTTCAGTCATGTTATTTCTACATATATTTCACATTCCAGCATTTTAAAATCTTCATTATAAAATTGAACTTGAAATTATCTATTACATTTAAAATATCACAGAAATTAAATTCTGCTATTTATTTACTTTTATGGAAAATATAGATATAAAATTCTATGTTTACAGTTCTATATTGCAGAACATAAGATTTTAGCAGGACATGAGAGACTTGTAATATTTCATTCTTACTAGAATATAGATTACATCAATCAAAGTGCATTAAGAATATTAATGTTCTTGTTCTAGTTTGCTTAGTTTGTTTTTGTTTTAGTTTTTTTTTAGGTTCAGTTGTTGATAGTTGTGAGTTTGTTGTTATTTTACTGTTCACAGTTTTGATCTTCTTGTTTTCTTGGATAAGTCTCTTTAACATTTCATATAATGAGGGCTTGGTGATGATGAACTCCTTTAACTTGACCTTATCTGGGAAGCACTTTATCTGCCCTTCCATTCTAAATAGTTTTTCTGGATAGAATAATCTTGGATGTAAGTCCTTGCTTTCCATGACTTGAAATATTTCTTTCCAGCCCCTTCTTACCTGCAAGTCTTCTTTTAAGTAATCAGCTGATAGTCTTATGGGAACTCCTTTAGTAGGTAACTGTCTCCTTTTCTCTTGCTGCTTTAAAGATTCTCTCATCTTTCATATTGAGTAATGAAATTATGATGTGCTTTGGTGTGTGCCTCCTTGGGTCCAACTAGTTTGGGACTCTCTGAGCTTCCTGTACTTCTTAGATGTCTATTTCCTTCACCAGATTGGGGAAGTTTTCCTTTATTATTTGTTCAAATAAGTTTTACATTTCTTCTTCTTCTTCTTCTCCTTCTGCCACCAGATGATTTGGATGCTGGAACATTTAAAGTTGTCCCAGAGGTTCTGAGGCCTCTCCTCATTTTTTTTTTTTGCATTCTTCTTTCTTCTTTCTGTTCTCCTTGAATGTTCATTTCTTCCTTCTGCTCCAAATCATTAATTTGAGTCCTGGGTTCCTTCCTTTCACTGTTGGTTCCCTGTGCATTTTCCTTTATTTCACTTTGCATAGCCTTTAATTCTTCCTCTATTTTGCAACCATACTCAGCCATTTCTGTGAGCATCCTGATTACTGGTGTTTTGAACTCTGCATCTGATAGGTTGGCTATCTCTTCATTGCTTAGTTCTGTTCTTGGAATTTTGATCTGTGATTTCATTTGGGCTCTATATCTTTGTCTCAGTGCACCTGCTATGATGTAAGGGGCAGAAGCTTAGGTATTTGCCAGGGTGGGGCAACCCAAGGTTAGTGCATTGTGAACCTATATGTGGGGGAGGGCTCAGAGAGAGAACAATGCTGCTTCCTCGGCTCTTGGCCAGCTTTCAATCACTTTCCCTAATACTCAAATGAAGGTCACATGAAGGATTATCAGAGGGGAGTGGGAGAGAAAGGAGAAATAAGGTAAGGGAATAAGAAGCATAAATTTTAGGAACAAAATAGACAGAGGGAGATTAATAATAGTATAGGAAATGGAGAAACCAAAGAATTTATATATATGACCGATGGACATGAACTTAGCAAGGGGAATGCTGGTGGGAGGGGGGTGCAAGGCAGAGTGGAATGAAGGGAAGAAAAGAAGTGGGACAACTGTAACAACATAATTAATAAAATATACTTAAACAAGAATATTAATGTCCCCATTGTGATCACAAATCTTGCACATTGTTTCTTACTTTATACATCCTTAAAATTCAGTTCTCTAAAGTTGCCTTTGAAATATCAGTATATGTAAAGAATCTGTAGATTTTATGCTTATTTTATTTATAGATATATGCATGCATGCAAGCTTATATGTATATACTTTATTAAAGTCAGTGAATTTCAGGAATTAATTGGCTTAGGAACAACCAACAGGTAACAAAATAATATAAATTTGGTACAAGTAGAAAAGACATTTAATAATCAAGCAAACCAAAGTCACATTAGCATGTTAACTAATGATTCTGGAGCTCAGTTTTCTCATATATACAATCTGTTTATTTCTTAAATATTTTAGAAATCCTTGATTAGTGGACATTAATTTTAACCTTATTTTTTGAAGGACACTGTGCTATCATAATAGATTAAAGAGATTTTAGGAAATAGTTATTGTGTTCAAGGAATCCATAATCCACTTTGGGAGATAATATAAACATGCAAAAAATATAAAGGGTTTGAAGTATTTAACTTAAGTTCAAAGATAGCCCAAGGAAACATATGACTAATCAAGAACATCTATGTGGGGAGGTAGAATAAAGTGAAGAGGGGATAATTAATGACGGAAAGAGACAACTTGGGGGGGTGAGTACATGATATAGTGTACAAATTATGTATCATAGAATTGTATACCTGAAACCTATATAATTTTATTAACAAATGTCTCCCTGTACATTACATTAAAATAAAATCTGGAAAAAAAAGAAGAACATCCATGTAAGGAGAACCCACAACAGGGAAGAGATTTCTTCATGTGGTTATTTTCAGCAAACTTTTTGTGGAGGAAGTATTATTTTGAATGGATAGTAAAGGAAGAATGTTAAGTAGGAGTGGAAGGTACTCCATAAAAACAGAACAAAAGCACAGTCTCTAGAAAGAGGATGAGGGGAACATTAAGTGGATTCCTACAGGAGATTTGTTTATAGTTAATAGTAACAGAGTAGGTGTGAAAGATGGCATAATAAAATAACTTCAAGGTTAAGTGTAGAGTATTGGATATACATTGTGAAGGAGTAAGAGATAGGAAACAATTTTAAGACAAAGAATAATGTGAATTAAATGATATTTTAGGAGAATCAATCTTATAGTGGAGTGCAGAATGAATCAGAGTGAAGGAGAGAAAATAAAAATAGAGAGACAGACTAACATCATTTACAGCATGATGGATAAATGAATGATGGTCTCTTATCCTTTAAAGGAAATCAGAGCAGCATAAAAGATTTTTCATTCACTCATGTTCACTTTAAATCAAACCTTTAATGATAAAAAGTACAATTTCCATGAGTGACAAATGAAGGGCTATAGTGAACAATATGCCTGCTTTTGTCTTTTGTTGCCCAATTAGAGTTAAGATTTTTACTTTAAATTGGATGTGGCAGAGACTGTCTGCCTACTTTTTTCTATGATGTGATATCAGTTGATAGGAACTTGACAATTTTAGGACAATGAACTTGCATGTTCTTCCTAAGTAGTAGATATATTTGAATTGGTCTAATTTTGACCTAGACATTTTTAACAGGGACTGAAATATAATACAGATGATTCTAGGTTTATTTTTAAAAACTGTCAGTTCCAGTGTTGTGTCTGAAAGTTTTAGCCAATAGTCCTAACTTTGACAACCATATTTTACCAGGGACATTACTGTTTTTTTTGTTTTTTTTTTTTTTTTTGCATTCCACCAAGGCAACAAAAATCAACTCTAATAGCTGCTTCACTTCCAAGCACACTTGTATAGTTTTGCTTTGGCAGTATGAAAGTTATAAGAACATTTTGTAGATTTCTACAACTGAAATATATTAACATTTTGACATTCCTATACAAAGACATTAATGTGTTTTTATTAGTTTATATTTTTTTCTTCTTAGTAAGGAGAATAGCAATAGATATTCTGATACAAGATTAACATGTTAAAACACAACTTACATTTGTCAAATGACAATTTGTGATTCTTGAAATCAGTAAAATCAACTTCACTGTATATTTATTCAGTTAGTTAGACTATCTGCAATCCAACCTGAAGACTGAAAGGCAATGCTTGGCTTTGTTACAGACCTGGGGCGGGGTGTACAATATACTATTACTGAAGGGAACCCCCTTTTTTTCTGGGGGTGTCCCCCACCTACTAGGTTTGCCTTGCCTGATGCCAGAGGAAAGATGTCTCTCAATGCCAGAGATTAAGGAAAAGGAAAGGAATTATTTATTTAAAAGCTATACAGACTTAGAGTAATGACTTAATGTCTTCATGAAAATACTAAAGTCCTTTAGAATACCCACAGTTGCACACAGTCCTTCCTTCTCCCTCTGTCTAGTCCGGAGTACTATATTTCAGGAAAAGAAGTAGAAGTCCGTGATTCAGGTTCCCAGCACCATCAGCTGTGTCGCCACCATGATCTCCTGTTAATCCAAAACCATGTGGCACCTTCTCATGGCCCACCAGCAAGAGTCCTTTTACCCCTTTTCTTCCAGGCAAAGTCTCTCCTGCTTCCTAAGCCATGTGGCAAAAGGGAGCAGCCCAAAGCCGTGTGGTCCCAACCTCTGCCAAAGCTTCAGGGTCCCCACTCTGCCAAAGCCCCATGGTTCTCCCCCTGGTATGGCTGCTGTGCCTGAGTTTAAATCCCAGTGCCACTCTTCCTCTGCAGCCCCATTTCTGGCTCCTCCCACAATCAGTTATACCTGCCAGCATTCCAATATTCTTCCAGCTTTACTTGGCTGCCATAGTAAGTCCGGGCAAGTGTGGCCCCATGGCATGGAGCCAGTCATGTCCAAGCTCTCACATAGGCTCTGTAACCAGGGGGAGTTGCCTCCAGTTACATCTTGGGTGGAAGTCTCTTCCATGCCCCTGGCTCAAAGCATGGCCACAGCTATCTAACATATCCATGAAACCAGTTAAAGGTTATAGATATGTTAAATGACCATGCCAAAGGTTAGCTACAAAGCTGTTGCTATACAAACAGCTCTGAATGGCCCTGCTCCACGTGTCCCATCCCCCAGCTCAGACTTGTGGGGGTAAGGACATCCTATATATTTTTTTTCCTAATATTTCCTGGACACTTTGAGTTCTGGACCCCACTACAAATCCCTATTTGAACCCCTCTTGGCTGTACCCTGTTACAGTTTGACACATAATTATTTGTTTGGCAGAAATTCTCAGTCTTAGATAAATTTGTACAGTTTGAATCAGTACAGGCTATAAAAATTTTGTTTGTAAATAAAACAAATACTTTGGACATCTATGTGAGCTCAGGTATTTTCTATAAACAAAAACAATTAAAACAGCATTTCAATAAAAGACTAATCTATGTTCATTTTTTTATTTCAAAGATTTATTGAGAACCTTCTAAATATGCTGGATCCTATAGTCTTTCTGGAATCTTGTGAGCTAAAATAGTAGTTAAATAAATAAGAAAGAAGGATTGTCCATTTGAAGTACTTACATATATCTAAATAATTACTGAAATTATCTGTGAAATAAAAACAGTGATTAAATAAACATAGACTGCTATAAGTAAAAAAAATAAATTACCAATTTGCATTTTTTCACTCTCTAGGATTTTGCCAAAATTTTTGTGAAATTTATACTTTATTTTTTTAATTAATTATTTGATTTGTTTATTTTTCTGGCCAATAAATATTCACTGAATGCCTTCTGTGGATCTGGTGCTATTCTAGATGATAGCAATGCTGCAGTAAATAAGACCAAGGTTCATATTTGGTTTACACTCAAACAGTAAGAGGCAGATAAATAAACAGATAAATGAAGCACATCATGATAAATTATATAAAGAAAAAAAAGTAGGATACTATGATACAAAGTAAGAGAAGATATCAACAGGAGGGGAATTTATTCTAAGTGACCAGGGAATTTAAATCAGCCATTCTTGCCAAGTATAATTGATACTGTCTCACAAACAACAAAGCAGATGCTCTTTATAAGATCGAATTCACTTTTATCTTCTTGGTGTCTTGTCCAAGATTTATTTTTCATTGTAGTATATATCATAATCTTCAGCAGAAGGGGAAAACACAAAATAATAACTTTTTAAACCATATAAATTAATTCTTCTGGGATACATATATCCAAATAGAAGGCATGTGAAAATAATTTTTCATATTTTTCCATATTTTTAAAAGTATTTTAAAACAGCACTCATAAAGCATTTTTGTTCTGAGTTTGAACACTAATGCCTGCAGCTACAACAGAAAACTGTAGTTTCTATAGATCCTGCAATTAAACTGGAGACTTGAGTTCACCAAGTTGCTGGTAGTTGGTTACAACTGCCACAGAATGAACACAAAGCCTGTACTCCCAACCATTTTGCTATTCTGACCTTATATGCTTGTTAGGCTGGGCTCACCTTGATTGAAGTCTAGAGTATGTATATGTTTCCACATCCCAGAGTCTTCTTTTAATTGAAAGTATATTAGAGGAGAAAACTGAACATCTTTGGACAGGATACAAGATATGCTCCCTTTTTTATGTTATGAATAGAAGTATAAGCAGGAAAGAAGAAGCAATATTTTTATGCCAAACATATTGTCTAAGTAGAATGTTTAAAGTCAATTTGTTGATGTATGACCAAAGAGTAATTCTATTTTTATGCGATTGCTTGCCTAGCATCTGAAGGGCCAAGCCCTGTTCTTTTCTTACTTCCATCCCCAGCATTTCTCAATTCCCACCATGGGTTTTAGAATACAACAGTAACTTTGTTATGTTTGAAACATGTAGTGTTATACATGGGCCATAAATTGTTATTTGATAATTCATCATTGTAATTCTAAAGAACCCTCACTGCTACCACTACACACACATACATGCACATAATCATTAATTTAAAACCTACTTTAGACCTTCAGAAATATTTCTAGACCTCTACTCTAACCAGTTCTAAGACAGGATGTAATTTTTTCCCAAATGACACCAACATTACAATAATGTAATTTTCTGAACCTAAAGATCACCATTTGTTCTAGGACTTCAATGAACTTCACCATTGTATAACTCACCAGTGTCTCACAAAGTGTCTCAGAAAACTTCTAGTGTTTCACAAAGATTGAGTTTTATAGTGGTGAAACAAACACCATGAGCTAGCACTAATGAATTATGCTAGAAAGTTCCTATGAACTTTAAGGATTATGCCTTGCAAAGCATTTTAAAATTAAGAAAAAACTTTTAGTCTGCTATTAGGTTACAGGTAAATATCAATCTTGTTTTTCTTATTTTAGCTCTGAACTTTATCATGAAAATGCCTAAAACTCTGAGAGATGTAGACTCTGACCAACCATTAAGGGAAATAATGAATACATTTGTCAGTCGTGAGACATTTCCTAATTAAAACTGTTGAGAAGAGATTTGTGCTTGCTGCTCCTGAGAATCTAATGGATATTGTCCTGCTGAGTAGCAAGGTTATGTAGCCTATTAGCATGTGCTGACTCTTGTTGACTATCAGTACAATGTTTTCCTGTAATTTACTGGAAATTTGAGTCCTGAAACATAGGTTCAATTTTATGGGTCAGTTTGTAAATTGATATTTCTCATACTTTTTGTTTTTCCCATAAAATATATGAGATTTGAAAAAAACTTTAAGCCAATATATATGTATCATTTGCCTGAAAAGTTGACAGGGATATAAAAGGATTGAAATCTGGGTTCTGAAATATATTAAATCATAAAAATGGAATAAGCCGTGTGGCTGATGGATCTTAGTAAACATAGAGAAGAAAATTTCCCCTTATTTGTTTTCATCCAACACACGCATACATACATGCATCCATATGCATTGGCATACACAGCATACTACACACACACACAAGTTCAGGACAGCTCTAGAAACCTCCATAAATGTTTTTATGATGATAATGTTAAATTGCTCATAAGGTCAAAAGACACAATGTGAAAATACTTGGTAACTCCCAAAATACAACTGAAGCACTATTACAAATATAATTTTATATTAATAAATGTTCTTATTGGTAGGATTTTTGTACATTTTATACAAATTTCCAGTTTTTAGCATGAACTTAAATAAAGGAAATGCAGTCAACCCAGTTGCTTAATTATTCTTAGCATTACATAATTTTTATTTGTTACTTCAAATTCACTTGGGATTCCATTAATCACCTAGTATTACTCTTTTGAACATTAACTATAATTGTACTGTTGCTAAAATAATACAAAATTTTTATTTCATTTTTGGTTGTCATTGCTTTGTTGTTGGTATTCTAAAGCAGGAAGTTCTAGATCAAACTGTGGGGCCAGGTAATATACACAATGTAAGCTGAGCAAGTTCCCATGAATCTAGCCATTATGAAAGGATTTTACAGGAGTACTAAGTCCCTGTTTGTGTAACAAGCATATTGGAAAATGTCACTCTGACCTGTCTAAAGTATAGCTTTATTTTATTTCCCACTGACTTTAAAAATTCATTCAGTGGAGTAAACTTCCTTTCCCCACAGTAAAACCTGGTGAAATCCCAATTCTTTCTGCTCGCAATTAGGTCACTGACTGACCTCTCAGTCACTTTAAGATAGAAACACACCTTGATTTGGCAATTAGAATACTCAATTCACTATATGTATGTGTATATATGTACACAAACACATACACACATTATAATTCTAAATGTAATGTGTAATCAAATTTTCCACACTCCCCACTTGTGCTATCTTTTAGCTAGAAGCCTTGAAAAGGAAGGGAACCTTGGTCTTTTCTCTTTCTCTGTCTTGCATTTATCTTCCTCACCACCCCTCTGAGCTTGTTAGTCAGTTTCCAATGCCCACTCACTTCTTAACATTGGTGGGAAGAGGTAAGAGGGTTAAAGTTGTAAGGACTGATACGGAGATAACAAAGCTCTTATGTGAATTGATCCCATTGTAAAGTGGCATTTGTGAGCCCGACAATCTAAAATGTACTCTCTTGGTGGGTATGGGTGTGTGTGTGGGGGGGGGGTGTAGGTGTGGGTGGGTATGTGTGTGCATGAGCAAGGTTTTTTGAGGATCTCTCTAATTTCATTTCCCTTAGTCAAGGTACATGGCACACTATGCTCTCACTTTGCATCCCTAAATAATCAGTTCATACACATCCACTTAGTGTGTGAGACCCTCTCTACCCAGCTGGGCAAAATTGTTGTACTAGACAGAAGGCATCCCTATGGCAGCATTTTCTCCTGTGTGATCCAAATTTCATTCACAAAATTATTTGCAAATCTGCCCCAATAAACTGTGGGAATGCAGAAATACTGAAAATCAGCCACCTCTATTCTGCCACCAGAATCCACTTTAGCTTTTTCAGGTGAGAAACATTCTCAGGGGTTTCATGTATTTGGAAAAGCAACTGTAGATAATTAAATTCAAAGATCTCCTTGAAGTTCCATGGAAGCTCCATCACTAGAGTGTAAGTGAAAAGCACCACTCCATTCTCTTTCCTACCACCTTGGGAGTTTTCAGGGTGCAGGGTAGTCTTACAGAACAGCAACATCACTCTCCAAAGACTTCTCCTAAAATCCTTCCCTCTTTACATTGTTTTCTTTACACTCGTGATCTGGTTGAGGCATCCATGAATTGTGGAAACAATTCTGTTCAAGTTGATTATAAAGTGTGAGACTCTTTTTCTCACACATAATTTGACATCATTTCCTCACATAATTTTCGCTTCTAATCAAAGCTGTAATTTTTACATCACATTACAAATGTCACGGCGAGTTACTATTGCTACTGATTCTGCAAGAGTGGTCAACAAATTGGGAAATGTTCTAATAGACATTAGTCTATTACGCTATGGTCCAAATACTTGGAAAGGAGATATAAGAAAAACCATACAAAGACTTTTTTGAAAATTCATTTAAACATATAGGTAGTAACAAATACTATTTTCATTCACCATTATGCTTCTAGATTTTATTTTTTTTACTTTTTAAAGTATATTTTATTGATTATGCTATTATAGTTGTCCCAATTTTTCTCCCCTCCTTCCTGCACCACCCCATCACCCTCCAACTTTCCCCCCACCCCATAGTTCATGTCCATGGGCTATACATATAAGTTCTTTAGCTTCTCCATTTCCTATACTATTCTTAACCTCCCCCTGTCTATGTTGTGCCTACCATTTATGCTTATTATTCCCTGTACCTTTACCCCCATTCTCCTACTCCCACTCCCCACTCATAACCTGCCATGTGATTTCCATTTCTGTAATTCTATTCCTATTCTTGTTGTTTGCTTAGTGGGTTTTTTGTTGTTTTTGTTTTTTTTTAGGTTCAGTTGTTGATAGTTGTGAGTTTGTTGTCATTTTACTGTTCAGTTTTGATCATCTTCCTTTTCTTAGATAAATTCCTTTAACAGTTAATATAATAAGGGTTTGGTGATGATGAACTTCCCTAACTTGACCTTATCTGGGAAGCACTTGATCTGCTCCTCCCATTCTAAATTATAATTATGCTGGCTAGAGTAATCTTGGATGCAGGTCCTTGCCTTTCATGACTTCAAATATTTCTTTCCAGCCCTTTCTTGCCTGTAAGGTTTCTTTTGAGAAATCAGCTGACAGTCTAATGGGCACTCCTTAGTAGGTAACTGTCTTCTTTTTTCTTGCTGCTTTTAAGATTCTCTCCTGATCTTTCATCTTGGGTAATGTAATTATGATGCACCTTGGTGTGTGCTTCCTTGAGTCCAACTACTTTGGGACTCTCTGAGCTTCCTGGACTTCCTGGACTTCCTATTTCCTTTGCCAGATTAGGAAAGTTCTCTTTCATTATTTTTTTCAAATAAGTTTTCGAATTCTTGCTCTTCCTCTTCTCCTACTGGCACACCTATGATTCGGATGTTGGAATGTTTAAAGTTGTCCCAGAGGTTCCAAGGCCTCTCCTCATTTTTTTTTTTTGCATTCTTGTTTCTTCATTATGTTCTCATTGAATGTTCATTTCTTCCTTCTGCTCCAAATCATTGATTTAAGTCCCAGATTCCTTCTCTTCACTGTTGGTTCTCTGCGCATTTTTCTTTATTTCACTTTGCATAGCCTTCACTTCTTCCTCTATTTTGCAACCATACCCAACCATTTCTGTGAGCATCCTGATTACTGGTGTTTTGAACTCTGCATCTGATAGGTTGGTTATGTCTTCATTGCTTAATTCTATTTTTGGAGTTTTGATCTATTCTTTCATTTGGACCATATATATTTCTTTGTCTCAGTGTACTTGTTATATTGTAAGAGTTGGAGCCTTAGCTATTCACCAAGAAGGGGCAACCTTGTGGTACTGTATGTGGAGGAGGGGCTTGAGAGGGAACAATGCCACTTGCTCAGCTCTTGGCAGTCTTTCAGTCACTTTCTCTGCTACCTGCAAGCAAATTGGGCCCTTCTGGTGCTGATTCCTTGGTCCATGGGTTTGTTTACATTCTAGAACCTCATGGGTCTCTCTAATGAACTCTTCTATGAGGCTGGGAGTTCCTCCTGCTGCTGTAATCCCACCAGTTTTTATGGCCAGCGGTTTTGAGGCTTTATTTCCCTGTACTTTAACCCTGGGCTGTGCAGTCTCTTTTGCTCCCCAGTTGTTCCTCCCAGTTTATCTGCATGAAAATGTGGAACCACCACATCCACCAACTGCCACCTTACTGCATGCCCTTTCCACCCTGACTTCCTATCTCTGCCCCTCCTACTGGTCTGCATAAATATTTCTGCTCTAACTCCTTGGTTGTCAGACCTCCATACAGTTCAATTTTCTGGCACTTCTATGGTTTTTTTTCTGATAAACTCTAGCTGCTTTTACAATTTTATTTTTAAAAATCAGATTTATTGCAATATAATTTACACACAATAAAGTTCACCTTTTTAAAGGAATAGTTCAATGTATTAAGCTGAGTAACCACCACACAGTCAAGTTGGAATATTCTAGCCCCCAAGAAAGTTCTGTAGTTTTTCTAATTACCACTGATTTAAGTTCTATTCTGATCCATATATTCTTTCTATAGTTTTACATTTTTCTAAAATGTCAAAAAATTAATTATATAGTGCATATTCTTTGAGTTTAGCTTGATTCACTTAGATAATACTTTAGATTCTTCCATGTTGTTAAATATATCAGCCAATCTTTCCTTTTGTGGGGTTTGGTGGGGTAGTGAATTATTGTATGGATGTAATACAATTTGTTAACTCATTTACCACTTGATGTTCATTAGTATTTTTTGATGTTTGTCAATTCTGAAGAAAGATATTATAAACATGTACATATAATATATTTGGTGGGCAAGGGTTTTCATTCCTAAAAGTGAATCATCTGGTAATATGGTAAGTGTATGTATAACTTTATAAGAAACAGCTTAATCTTCAATCTATTCAAACTCATTTTCAAAGTGACTGGGTCATTTACCTTTCCCAACATCAAGATTTGAGAGTTCCAGTTGTTCTGCCTTCTCTCCAGCATATGTTATTACCAGTCTTTTTCATACAAGGATTCTCATAGGTGGATGTTAATACCTCATTCTTTTAATTTAAAGGTTTCCACATAAAGGTCATGTCAGGTTTTATTCTATTAACAGCAATGCCTTTTTTGTTGACCAGTTTATCTTACTGAGTTGTTTGTCTTTTCTTTCTTTTTGTATGTGTCATAAATATTTACTGAATATCAAATACTATATATAGAACAATAATATGGATTCAAATAAGTAAAATTTATGCCTGGAGAATAAACACATTTTTTTCCATCATGTATTGTTGTGGAGAGTTTGGTCAATTTGTTCAGTAATTGGGCTGGATTTGGATTTTGTTCTTATTATAGTTATCTTTGGTGAATCAAAGCTTTCAGCCCCTTCCAGTGATAGACTATGACCTTGTGCTTTGTGTGGGGTCTGCTCATAACTCTGGTTTCTATAGTCCCTGTATGACTGTCTCTGAGGGTGTCTCTCTCTACCCTTGCTGCCTTGTAATGATAGAGAGTTGTTATCTGTCACCGAGTGGGAGGTTCATGATGGCAGAAGAGGGGTTTTCTAATCTCTTGGTCTAGTCTCTGACTTAGAGTCTGTGTGTCAGGGGTTTGGGCTTTGGAGGTGGGTCTTTCTGTATCTCTTCTCCCTAAGCAGTGAACATCTACCATCTGTATGAGAGAAGCCTGAGTCAGAAGATAATCATCTGCTCTACCCCTCAGGTAGCAAGTATCTTTTCTTTTTCTTTTTCTTTTTAAAATCAATCCAAGATTCTACACCTTCCCTACACCTTCTTTAGGATAAAATGGCTTTGTTCCTACCCTTTCCTCAGCTTTTGTGCACATTTGTTTTAGACCAGTGGCAGTAGACTTTTTTACCCAACTCCAAGCATTAGACCAGTGTTGCTTGTTGTGAATAGCAAACTTGTGGTGGAACCATGGTATTTCTTACCCCTCCCTCAAAGTCACATGGCTTTGGCTTCTACTCCTCCTTCAATGGTAACTTAATCTTTGCAGTTCACCTTACCTTGGGAAAAGGGAAGGAAGTTTCCTGCCCCTTTTCTAGGGGCAGTTGGTTTTTGTTTTTATACCTTGCACATAGGTAGTGGATCTTTGTCTTACATCTGGGAATGAAAAGGTCTTCTCCCCCTTCCCCAGTGATTTAAACATTTTCCTTTACATGAGAGAAGAGTATGGGGAATGGGGTGGGTTTCATGTTTATGAGACACATAAGGGTTTTTCTTAGGCTTTCTGCTATGCCTTTTATGTCTCTCCTATGAACTAACTGAAAGGAATCCATTGTGTCAGGGTTTCACAAAAATTCTAAACTTTCACATTAAATCATACTTTGTTTTAATAATCTTTATAATTTTAGTTTTTAAAATATATGTACTTCAGTGGTCATTGCCTCTGCCTCCTATTCTCTGCCAAAAGCACAACAGTTCAAGATTATTGGGCCTTCTCTTATTGTTTCAATATTCTTTTCTGGCTCTGTACATTCCAAAGGAATCTCAACTCTGCATGTCTATAATTCATTAATGCAAATGGGAATTTAAAAAAAGAAGAACATTTTTAAAAAATATTGACATATTTTGTTTTTGCCACCTTCACTTTAGCACTAGACTCAGATTTTAGAAATGACTAGTACTACTTATGAATACATGTACATTCCTTATGATGCTATTAAACATCCACAGATTAGCCCTAAAAAAATTCACTTATTGCAAAAACATGTTTTCTACTTTTAATAAGCTCATTCTGTATTTTTAATAAATAAATAAAGTAGTAAGACTTTTCATTTGCAAAAAGAAAAATTGGTCAATGTATTACATTATCAGGGAAAAATCTGTTATTAAATATATGGTATAGGATGATATGAATCAGGGTTATTTCTGAAACTGATCCTTATTTATTAAGATTTCCATTCAATACCTACATAAAACATAATTTAATTGCCAAAGATCTTCCAGAAAGTAGGTAAGATGTTCATCTAAAAATAAAAAAATTGTCATTCTCAAAGAGTTTGCTTTCTAGTTGAATGCATTTCAAATTACAAATGAGGCAAAGGATTTGGCATAAAACTAAGCAAATAATTTAACCTGAATTGACTTCTATATCCACAAAATTATTTAAAAATATTTTAACAAATACATTTATGACAGTATTAAAAAATTAAGAAGTATATCATCAGTAGTAAGAAATAATGAGAACTTCCTATCCAGTATGTGGACTGGACCAGGCTGACTAGAGCACAAGGAACCATAGCCTAAAACACCACAGGGGTAAACTTTAAATATGAGTCAAAAAAGAGAACTCTATGATTCTAATAAAAATTAAAGAAGATGAAAAAGGCATTACGGCAATTGTCAAACTAATTTAATAATTAAGTGAACTAAAAATAGTGGGTCCAGTTTAATTCATGCCCCAAGCATTAATTATACCCCTCAAAAACACTAACACATAATGGATTGGGAATTGTCTAATTATTTAGGAGAAAAAGGATAAAGTTAAAATTTTATCTCAAAAATATTAGAAAAGTAAAGCTTAAAGTGAAGAAGAAATATCAAATTTAGAAAAATATAAATATTTTTAATGTATTGGGATTGAATATCTTAAGCAAGACAAAAACCCCGGAAGCTATTAAATAAATTATACATACATGTATATAATATTTAAAAATACTTTAAAAATTTTTTTTGTATCTTTTAAATTTCCTTTTATCCCCCTTAAAGCTCCCTCTTCCCCCACAATCACCAAATTTTAGTCCATGTCCATGAGTCCTCTTTCCTTTTTGCTCAATCCTTCCACCCCTTAATCACCCAACACCTGAGCTGTTAGCTTGCTCACTATCTATGACTCTGTCTTTATTTTGCTAGTTAGTTCAGTTTGTTCATTAGATGTGACTCATATGGTATTTGTCTTTCTCTGACTGACTTAGTTAATTAGCATAATGTTCTCCAGTTCCATTCATGCTGTCACAAAGGGCAAATTTTCTTTTTTACAGCTTAGTAGTATTCCATTGTGTAAATGCCCCATAATTGTGTTATCCACTCATCTACTGATTGACATGGGCTGCCTCCATATTTTGGTGATTGTAAATAATGCTGCAATGAACAAAGAAATGCTTATCTTCTTTTGAATTAGTATTTCCAGTTTCTTTGGATACATTTCCAGAAGTGGAATCACTGGGTCATATAGCATTTCCATTTTTAATTTTTTCGAGGGTGTCTTCATACTACTTTCCACTGTGCCTGCACCAGTATGCATTCCCACCAACAGCGCAAAAGGGTTCCCCTTTCTCCACATTCTCTGTTTTCTGTAGTCATTATATGGCTGCCTCTGAAGGCTTGTTTGTTGATTTATTGATGATAGTCATTCCAATATGTATGAGGTGATATCTCATTGTGGTCTTAATTTGCATTTTGTGATTATTAGTGACACTGAACATCTTTTCATATATCTATTGGCCATCTGTATTTCTGTTTTTACCTCTCTTATTCAACATAGTACTGGAACTCCTAGTCATGAAATCAGACAGGTATAGGAAATAAAAGGCATCCAAATTGAGAAGGTAGAAATAAAACTGTCTTTATTTGCAGGTGACATGATACTGTACATAGAGAACCTTAAATATTACACTAAGAAGGTACTAGAGCTGGTAAATGAATGCAGTAAAGTAGCAGGATACAAAATTAATATCTAGAAATCAATTCCCTTTTTATATGCCAATAATGAACTTTTATATGCCAATCAGAAAGGGAAATTAAGAACAATTCCATTCACAATTGCTTCAAAAAGAATAAAATACCTAGGAATACATCAAACCAAGGATATAGAAGACCTGTACTGAGAAAATAAAAAACAAACAAACAAACATCCTGGCTGGTATGGTTCAGTGGATTGAATGCTGGCCTGCAAACCAAAGGGTCACCGGTTTGATACCCAGTCAGGGTGCATGCATGGGTTGCAGGCCAGGTCCCCAGTGGGGTGTGAGTAAGAGGCAACAACACATTGATGTTCTCTCCTTCTCTCTCTTTCTCTCTCCTTTCCCCTCTCTAAAAAAAAAGTAAATAGGATCTTTAAAATAAGAAAGAAAATTATAAGACACTAAAGGAAGAAGTTAAAGAAGAAACAAATAAATAAAAGCACATACCATGTTAATGGATAGTTAGAATTAACATGATCAAAATGTCTATATCACCCAAAGAAATCTATAGACACAATGCAATTCCTATCACAATACCAATGAAGTATTTCACAGAACTGTTTCAAAAATTTATATGGAACCACTAAAGACCCCAAAATGCAACAGCAATCTTGGGAAAGAAGAACAACGTTGGAGGAATCATCATACCTAATATCAATTTATAGTATAAAGCCATAATAATCAAAACAGCATGGTACTGGCATATAAAAATGCATAGATGTCAATGGAACAAAATAGGGAACCCAGAAAACAACTCACACATTCATGGTCAATTAATATTTGACAGAAGAATCAAGCACATACAATGGATTAAAGATAGTTTAATCTATATGATATTTCAAAAATTGGACAGATACATGTAGAAAAATGTAACTAGACCACATTTTAATACTATGTACAAGAATAAATTCAAAATGGATCAAGCTATCAATGTTAGGCTGGAAACCATAAGAATCATAGAAGAAAACATAGGTAATAAAATCTTGAACATTGCTTGTAGCAATATTTTTTCTCATATATTGAATATGTCCTTGGGCAAGGGAAACAACAAACAACAACAAACAAATGGAACTACATCAAATAAAAAGTTTTTGCAAAGCAAAGGAAATCTTCAACAAAATAAAACAACCACCACAGAATGGGAGAATGTATTTGCTGATCCATCTGATAAGATATTAATATCCTAAACTTACAAAGTCCTTACAAAACTCAATACCAAAAGAACCCCCCAAAACAAACAAAAAAAACCCAAACAACCCAATTAAAAAATGGGCAAAGAACCTGAATAGATTCTTCTCTAAAAATATTGTTACATCGAAGAACATCATAAGCAAGTGAAAACATAGCAGATAAACTAGGCAAAAATATTCTCAGTCAGTATATAGAAAATATATTATTTCACAGAATAAAGGCAATGTCAGAAAAATGTTTAAAATGTTTGTCAAGGCATTTCACAGAAGAATGAAGGGTGGGCTGGAATGGGAATAAAGGATAGAAACTGTACTGAATAAACTAAAAAAAAAAAAAATTCCTATTTAGGTACATGGAGAGGTTCTCAACATCATACTAATCATGAAAATTTAAATTCAAATGGTAAGGTCAATTTTACCATCTTTATCAGATTTAAAAAATAAAAGACTGGTAATATGAACTATTAGTGACATAAGGAAATAAAATATTTTTCATGTTATAGGAAAAGCATAAATTGTTACAGTGGTTTTAGAGAATTATTTTGTAATATCAAAATGAAATTGTACATAGTAGCAGCCCAACATTCTACTATTGGTTATCTATTACTTTGAGGCTATATTTTTTCTTCAAAAAGAATCATTACTTCTAATAATAAAGAATTTGGAAACAAATGCTCATTAAAACAGATATGATGCCTTTTTGGCATGAGTAATACTGAGTAGCAGTTAAAGTGCATACAGTAGAGCTACATATAGTGCTATGAACAAATCTCCAAGAGGAACATATGTAGACAAATTGAGTCAAAAATATTTTTTAGAGGTAGAATGATCCTATTTATGTAAGTATATTAAATGTTTTAGAAGATTAATAAACTCTCCATAGTGATTATTTCTTAGGAGGGCTATGTACATGATTTCACTCACGTTTGATCGTTCTTTGTACAAAACGAAATGCATTCATATACAACTTAGTTTAAAAGAAAATAACTATTACAAAGTAATGAAATACAATTATGGCTACATATGCTATAAAGGCAGTTTTAACACAACTAGTGAAGCTATGTTTACTTTTGTTCACATGAATATAAATTGTCTTTTTCAAACATAGTTTCTTTCTTTTAAAGATTTTATTTATTTTAGAAAGAGGGGAAGATAGGAAGAAAGAGAGGGAGAGGAACAGTGATATGTGAGAGAAACGTCTATTGGGTTTCCTCTCACACAAACCGCAACCAGGAACCATGCCTACAACCCAAGCCTGTGCCCTGACCAGGAATCAAACCAGGGAACTTTGGCTTCAAGGAAAAGTGCTCAACCTACTAAAACACACTGGCCAGGGCTAAACAACTATAGTTTCTTTATTAAAATAAACAACCCTAAATTCCTATCTTTTCTCTTACTTTAGTTTAAGTTTTTCTGCTAATATTCATTCCCCTAAATATTTACACCATTGAATTTCTTCCTTTTAAATTTATATGAGAACTTTTTTCTAAATAAAGGTGGATCTTCTTATTGCAGGCTAGTTGTACTATAATTTTCTCCTTATATCTTTGCAAACATCTAACTACTCTCTGTCATGATTTAGTTGGCTATTAGAAAATAACTTCAGTAACAATTATTTTTTGTATGTTACACATACTTTATTTTGGAAAGTCCTATATAGCATTTTACTTTGTAAGTACTTCAAGGATTATAAAGTTAAGATGGAGCAAAACTAAAACATCAATTTTGTCACACAATTTATTTTTTTAAGTAAAAGGTAAAATATTGAGTCAGACATTTAAAATATTAGGTAGAGGATTTAAGTTACTCAAACTATCAATCTCAGGTGATTAACTAATGCTCTTCAATTCTGTAATTTAATGACATTTTTATAATTTTTGTTTCTTTGTAATATATTTATAGGTATAGCTATGTACACATACATTATGTATATACATTTGCCATTATGTATAACTCCCCCAATGTACCTATGGAGTACTGAAGTAAGTGAAATAAGTCAGTCAGAGAAAGACAGCTACAGTATAATTTCACATACACATATGTAGAATATAAAGAATAAACATAAATAAACAAATAAAACTGAAACAGAACCATAGATACAGAGAACAGACTCATGGTTGCCAGAGGAAGGAGGATTGAGGGACTGGGTGAAAAGGGTAAAGATAGTAAGTACAAACTGCTAGTTACAAAACAGTCACAGGGATGTAAAGTACAGCATAGAGAATATAGTCACATTGTAATAACTATTTATGATGCCAGAGGGGTACTGGAAATAGGGGGAGCACTTTCTGAAGTGCGTGTGGCCTCACCCCCGTGTTGTACATCTGAAATGAATACAAAATAATATTCAGTGTAAACTGTTATTTTTAAAAAGTCCCTGACAGGACCATATCTTGCTCATCTTCTAACAATTTCATGCAGATGCAGATAGTGAGCACTCGGTAAATGTTAACTTGGAAATGTTTACAAAAACAAAACATTTATAAAATAAAGCCACCAGTATCCTTTGTGTGAAAAAAAGAAAAGAAAAGAAAAGAAAAGAAAAGAAAAGAAAAGAAAAGAAAAGAAAAGAAAAGAAAAGAAAAGACATAGTGAATGTGTAAAGTGTGTGTGCCAGGCAAGCACTTTACATGATTATCTCATTTTACCTCATTCTTTATTGAATATAATTTACCTATCCTTACATTACTGACATTCTAAATTCCCTAGCACATTCAACATTAAGATGACAAGGAAAGAAAATATTTTATTTTTATTGCCTTTTTACATTTAATAGTACTTTATTTAAGTTAAAAACTACCCAACTTTTGCTTTTGATGCCCCTGAGAGTGGTGATAGCATACATCAGACAGTGGGGTGTGATATATAGTTAGCTTGATTAAGTGATATGTCTCCAGGTAAAATCTGGCTGCTCTCATATACATGATTTCCTCTTGGATTAGTTTGATTGGTAGGGAGTTTCTACAAAAAATATTTTCTATAATTTTAAATATTTGAATATATTTAATAATCAAGTAGTTAAATTAAGAATTTATAATTTCTCTTCTAGGCAATTTATACTCTACGAAAATATCAGAATGATAATCAATTGTAACTATAGGAGAGGATTCTTCACAGGTATTCTAGAATGAATAAGCTAGCAACACATCTCAACACCTTATTTCTTCTCTTCACCCAAATCTATTGTGTTAATATGCATTCATTCATTTTTTTTTAAAAATTTACACATATCTCTCAAGTCAATATCTCTACTAGGAGTTTCCAGAATGAATGATACTTCTATCCTGACTTTATATTCCATAGAAACAAATACACAAGTGGGTGCACATCAGTGAATTTAACAAGAGTGTGAGTGGAAAGTGTCAGGAATGAGATGGAGATATAATACTAATCATATAATACTAAGGGAGTTTAGAGGACACTTGAGTTTTAAAGGTAGAATAAGAGATTTGTGTAGCAGACAGAATGTTCTTTTGGCTTTGCAAGAGGTGAAGGATTGAGAAAATGAAAAATGGAAAAAAAAGAGAGGGAATAGGAAGTAAAAATGACACAGTCATGGGGAATAAAACTATGCCTGTGAGAATAGGAAAAAGACCCAACTTTACTAACATTTATTCAATACTGTTGTTCGTAGGTGCTTTACATGTTATTTTATTTTACCTTCACAATAACAAAATAAAGGGAGACCTTATTATGGAAAATTCTTATAAAACTAAAGTGAAAGGCAGCAGGAAAGTAAAAATACCATTTTCTCTCTGACATTAAAGTTATTTGTTTTTCCCAGAAGAGCTCACCAATTGGCTAAATGTAGTATCATCCGGTGTACATGATTGGATAATAGGGCTTGTGACCGAAGTTAGTGATGAATAATTATGGAAAATCTTGTGTGTTATTGAAAGGAAAGTTGGAAGTATTCATGAGGTGATAGTGAGTCATTCATTTATATCTGCATTTAGACAACCAATTCATTAAGATCATTTTATATATAAACAACATTCTAAGCCCTGGAGATACAGAAGTGCACAAGAAAGACACTATCTTGAAAACAAGAAATTCAAAAATATCCTGAAAACTCAGGTTTCATATATGACTAAAAGAGGGAAAATAACTTTACTATTCAAGATAGATTTTTATTTAACAGAAATTACATTTATTTTACAGATTTAAAATAGTAAACTATCATATGGTCTCTTTATCCCAGACCTGATTTATTCCAGACTCATACCTAGACTAGGAAACCATATTATGTATCCTCAAACCTTTTTACCCCTCTTCTCTCTCCCAAAAAACACAGAAAAAAGAAATGATGGCTACCTAAGACTGTCATTAGATTACTTATCAACTCTTCTCTATACATTAACTTTGATTTTCTCCTTACTTTTCCTGTGTGCAATTGGAAAGAATAAAATTTTGCATCAGAATATCTATTTTGGCTCTGAGATTTTCAGATATAAAATAACTTAGCTGTTATTTAGTGTAATATGCAATATTTGGATAACTTGAATTACTATGTTATGATGATATTTACATATTTGATGTGTGCCATGGTCTAATATTTTAATAAATATATTTTCTTCTTTGATTAGTACATATCTGCCTCCAAGGACATCAGTGTTTTCCTAGTGGCAAAATTAGCACTTTTATGTCTGTTACTAAAACAACTTTTCATAAACATTTATTATGCATCAAAGACAAACATAAATATTTTGAGTCAGAAACAGTCACCTTGATATTTTAGCTGTTAAAGCTATTTGTAACTTGTCTCAAATTGAGAAATTTTGATTTATAACATTTAGCTCACTATTATTTCAGGTAAAAAAATACCACCAAAAATTAACTATTTTAAAGTTTAAAATTATATCTAGTGATATACATGAAAAATATATAATTCTGAGAGAAATATGTCTAAAATGTCCTTCACAACGACTAGCCACGAAACATTTAGTGTTTCTCCTTTTAAGTATTTTATTTATGGAATTTCAAGGAAACTCGATGCACTCAAAGACTGCATATTGAAAAAGTATAGTAGTTTTTACATTGACTACTCTACTAGCTACAGATAACCAATTTAACATTCTTATGTAATTTTGCCAAACAAGTATGGCAGACAACTTTTCATTTGATGGCAAATAAATTCATATTTAGAGAAATCAAAATGTACTATAACATGTTTGAGAAATATTTACCCACTTTCAAGGTAGAACTCCAATCTGATAGAGCAAGGTTAATTTTGTCTTCTACAGGATACTTGGTAATATCTGGACTCATTCTTGCTCATCACAGCTGGGGAGGAAGGTACTATTGGCATCTAGGAGATAGAGTCTAGTGCTGCTAAATACCATGCAATGCACAGGACAGCTCCCCACAACAAAGAATTATCAGGTCCCCAGTATCAATAGTGCCAATGCTGAGAAACTCTGTTTTAGAACATGGCAGGAAGTAAAACTGCCACCACTGCATAGGTGCCAAGAGTAGAAAAAGAGATTTCAGATATAAGGCCCCCTGCCTTGCAGAGTTACATAGCAGTAGTGCCCTTCATTTAGTTGCCTATGTGACTAGCTATAGAAATTGTTTATTTAGTATGAGAGGATAGATGTCTCCCAGTTCAGTACACTCAGGAAGGTCCACTAGGGACTGGCTTGTTTAATATCAACACATAAGACCCTTGAAAATTAGCAAAAGTTATAAGAACTCACATCTATATTGTTCATGAGGATTAGACTTATAATCAACTAAAAATAAATATTCCATATGAGGGTTTTTAATTTTACAAGAAGAAATATTGTTTATTTAACTTGTTATTCTGCTATATAACCTGTAATACCCCTGTGACTTCTTTCCAATAGTCTCATAGTCATCCCCTGAAGCCCCAGGTGTGGTCACACTTCAGGGTATTTGCATGTACTGTTTCTTGTGTTGGACCACTGTTCCACCACCTGTCTCCATTCCTCTCTCCTTTACCTCACAGAAGTCTTTGTTTACAGACCAACTCCTTAGTTAGCCCTTCTTGACCACCCCAAACAAAACTATACAAATACACATGTTCCATATTCCAGTCCTGAATCCTTATCTCCTTTCTCTGGTTATTTTTCCTCTTTAGTACCTATCCTAGGTATACTTTCCTTTTTTGTTGTCCAGCAGTAAGAATGTAAAATTCAAGATGTCCAAGTTTTTTGTTTGTTTTGTTCTTTGACAGATTCTTGTGGCCTAGACCAGCACCTGGCCTCTAGAAGCTATACAACCAATATTCACTGAATAGATGAATGGGCCATTTAACTTGACTGTGATTGCTTTAAAAAGAAATTAAACTGATTAAACAGAGCTAAAATTGACTGAAGCATGATTCCTTTATGTTCTAAAATAAGAAACAAGGTCAATCATTATTATTCTGATTATCTAGAGAAATGTAGGTATTTACTGAATTTCCTCTTATAATGGGCTTCCCTGATGATTTTTCAGAAATCTTGTAAACGTTTTACATATTCTCATGATTCATTTGAACTTCAACTATAATTTTTATGAAAATAATTAATTATGATTTTTACTTAACACACTGGAGACATTACTGTCTTAACCCATTTTACCAGACTTACTTTAGATTTCTAAATCAACATCTGATTTTCTTACACAACCTCAAATTTTATTTTTGTGGGTTTTTTTGTATAATTGCATACTTACCTTCAATGGTTTTACACTGTATACTTAGATGACTTTTTCTGCACTAATTTCCTTTATGGTTTTGCTGTGAAGTTTAGCGTATTGCACCAAAATTGTTACAAACCGGACAAGAGTATTCAAATCAGTGTTTTAGTTATTTCCCTTTTTCCTACAGATAATGCTACATCTATCTACCTTTGGCATCATCTGTTTATTAAAAATAATGCATTTCCAAAACATTCATTTGTTTTATTACATTTTAAAAAATCAATTTTGAACTAACTTATTTAGTCTGTGCAAAAAAATTCAAAATAATACAGAGAGTTTCTATATCCCCACACAACTTTCCTAACTGGAATATCTTACAACAATATCACAATAACAGAAAACAGAATTATTTTTTTTATTTGTTGTTGAAGTAGAGTTTTCTGCCTTTTCCCCCCACCCCTCCCCAACACCCCAGCCTTCCTCACCTCCCTCTCCTGTTTCCACCCCTCCCCTTGTTATTGTCCATGTGTCCTTTATAATTGTTCCTGTAAACCTTTCACCCTTTTCCCTCATTATCCCCTCCTCTCTCCCCTCTGGTCACAGTCACCCTGTTCTCAATCTCAATGTCTTTCACTATACTTTGCTTGGTTGTTCATTTTGTTGATTAGGTTCCTGTTAATGGTGAGATCATATGGCATTTGTCTTTCACTGACTGGCTTATTTCACCTAGTATAATGCTCTCCAGTTCCATCCATGCTGTTGCAAAGGGTAGGAGCTCCTTCTTTCTTTCTGCTGCATAGAATTCCATTGTGTAAGTGTACCATAGTTTTTTGATCCATTCATTTACTGATGGGCACTTAGGTTGCCTCCAGCACTTGCCTATTGTAAATTGTGCTGCTATGAACATTGGGGTACATATAGGTTCTTTTGGATTGGTGTTTCATGGTTCTTAGGATATAATCCTAGCAGTGGAATTGTGGGGTCAAAAGGCAGATCCATTTTTAGTTTCCTGAAGAAATTCCATATTGTTTTCCATAGTGGTTGTACCAGTCTGCAATCCCACCAACAGTGTACTAGGGTTCTCTTTTCTCCACAACCTCTCCAACACTTGTTTGTTGCTTTGTTTATGATGGCCATTCTGACTAGTGTGAAGTGGTGTCTCACTGTGGTTTTAATTTGCATCTCTCTGATATCTAGCGATACTGAGCATCTTTTCATATGTCTCTGGACCCTCCTTGGAAAAGTGTCTGTTCAGGTTCTTTGCCCATTTTTTAATTGGGTTGCTTGTCTTCTTGCAGGGAAGTCATATGAATTATTTATATATTTTGGAGTTCAATCCTTTGTCTGAGGTATCATTGGCAAATATGTTTTCCCATAAGGTTGGTTCTCTTTTCATTTTAATGCTCTTTTCTTTAACTTTGCAGAAGTTTTTTTTTTATTTTGATGATATCCCATTTGTTTGTTCTTTCCTTTATGTCCCTTGCTCTAGGAGATGTATCAGTGAAAACAATACTGAGTAGAATATCTGAAATTTTCCTGGCTATGTTCTCCTCGAGGACTTTTATGGTGTCATGACTTATATTTAAATCTTTTATCCACCTTGAATTTATTTTTGTGTATGGTATAAGTCGGTGCTCAAGTTCCATTTTTTTGCATGTAGCTGTCCAGTTCTCCCAACACCATTTGTTGAAGAGGCTATTTTTACTCCACTTTATGCTGCTGCCCCTTTGTTGAATATTAATTGACTGTAGAGACTTGGGTTTATTTCTGG
>CM052541.1:72143754-72159746 GCA_028533065.1 Trachops cirrhosus
TCCAGCAAAGCTTTCATTTAGAATGGAAGGGCAGATCAAGTGCTTCTCAGATAAGGTCAAGTTAAAGGAGTTCATCATCACCAAGCCCTTATTGTATGAAATGTTAAAGAGACTTATCTAAGAAAAAGAAGATAAAAAGCAAAACATGATTTCTAATAGATCTGTCTTCTCATCTAATATGAAAGAGATTGAGTAATTTAGTATTAAAGCAATAAATTCCGAAGTATTTTTATTTTAATAAATGCTAACCAACTTCATATGACTAAAGGAAATATGCAAGAATAACTGTGATATTTTGCCTTCAGAAGTTGAAGCAGTTTTTCCTCTGTTCTCTCTCAGTAAATAGGCAGAAGTGGGTAGTTAGAGGACATTAATGGAAATTACTTTCTTTTTTCCCAGTCACAACGAGGATTCGATATTTTGTATTTTTTCATGGGTTGATTAGTCAGATGTGACCACAAGTAGAGACAGAGGGAGGCTCAAGAAAACAAAGCATATTATATTCATAGGTCCTAGAAAAGGAAGGCAGAACACATCACACAGGACCATGAGAGAAAGATACCAGGTTGGTCAGGAAGCAAAAGACTATGTGAAGGGAAAGTATTAGACCACAGTTTTTGTTAGTTTCTGAGGAAAAGGCAAGACAGGACAGGATGAACAGGTTAGGTCTGGCTAGTTTGTATAATTCCGTTGGTTTTTAAACTATGGGGATGGTTACAAGTTGTCTGGTACCTGACTCTGGGATGATTAATATAGAGGAATATTGCTTCCTCTAGTCCTCTGGGGTATAAGGACTAGAGAGAGGAAGTAAGACTCTGAATTGGTTAGTTTTCAAATCAAAGGCATGTTCCCTCCTGGCTGGACCCTTTGTTATCATGAAGAATTGGCTATTTCTAAGAAAGGAAGTCTCCCCACCCCTCACACCTGCTGCAAAGTGCTCACCTGAAAAGAATAAGTATGAAGTGTATTTCTTCCTTTCAGAACATTCAGCAAAATCATTTTCAGATTACAGGAAGGATGATGGTGTATTAGTCAGGATTCTCCAGAAAAAAACAGAACCTGTAGGACTGGTACATAGAAAGAGAGCAAGACAGAGATATACTTTAAAGAATTATCTTATATAATCATGGAGGATGGCAAGTCCAAAATCTACAGGGTAGGTCAGCCAATGGTAGACCCAGGTAAGTGCTGATATTGCAGCTAGAATTTAAAGACAGTCTAAAGCCAAATTACTTCTTCCAGAGGAAACCTCAGCCTGTTTTCTCTTAAAGCCTTCAAGTGATAAAATGAGACTAACCTTCACAACGGAGAGTCATCTGCTTTATTCAGTGTACTGATTTATGTGTTAATATCATCTAAAAAATACCTTCCCAGACATATCCAGACTGATGCTTATACAAATATCTGTGTGCTGTGGCCTAGCCAAATTAACTCATAAAATTAACCATTACACATGACTCACTGAACAATATGCTTTAAGGTGTGATAGTATAAATCTAGTGAGTCACATTGAGAGCAATACCTTGGAACCTGGAAAGGATTATAATTTGAGGTCATATTTGTACACTTATGTGTGTATTCTCTATATCATTATTTATTAAAGATGATCAGATTATAACTTTTTGGGAACTTTCCTCGGGAGGCAAATCTCCATGAATCCCTTATATGGAAATTTCTGCATATCTTAAAGTGAGGAACTTACTGCCTTGTATTCTGAAGTATGATCACAAGAATGTTAGTATGCTAAAGAGCCTTGGAAGAGATGGAGTATTCCTCAACTGCAAAGGGCATGCCTTCTTATTGCCCATTATGGAAGATTGGGATTTCCTAAGTTCAGAATTCTTCTGTCCTAATGCAACTCACTTCCTGAAGACATCCACATGGACCCAACTCAGTAATTTCCCTGGGACTTTGAAATAAGGGGAACTGACACCAATCTGCTGATAACTATTCTTGCTGTGTCATGAGTGATGAGATCCTTTATATCTGACCTACAAGTCTTACATTGTCTGTCATCATCCAAAAAACCATAATGAGCTAAATTGACTTGAAAGTAAGGTTAAATTTCAGTTCTTAACAGTTCTTGAAAACTCTCATTTTGATCATTATTTTAGATTAATTTATTGGTGACTATAATGAATACTGTGGCACTCTCTTTATTCTTACATATGCTCATCACTGCATCAAAGATGAAATATTTCAATTTCATAGACAATCTGTATTACCTTCCCCCCTGCAAATCAAAATTGACAATATGCCAGGGACAGATGATATAGAATACTACTCTGATCAAAGACTTCTGTAACCTCATGGGATCAAAAATTCAGCAAGCAAATGTTACTGCCACCCTGTTAATTAAATCAGCTTAATTCACTTAGGCTGGATGCTTATGAGTTGTGAACTACATGACTATGAGGCAAGAGAGTTGTCCAAGTGCTGACTCTGAGGTAAGTACCACATCCTTGGCCCTCAGCTTGTCTACAAGGAGGCTGCACACACAGTTATTTAAGGCATGTGTCTGTACCTTGCACTCATGAAAACACTTTCGTAATTCTTCCTTCCAATCATAAAAATAATGTTCAGGTTAAGGATAGAAAGACTTGGATACATTAGAAAAGTGCAAGCATTGCACTTTTATTATGAGAATTAATTTCCAATTAATTCCTTACTATGTTAAACAAATTCTATTGCAAAGCATTAAGACTTATGGATTACTCTGGATATACAGTTTATACGCCTTAACAAAACTAAGACCACTGCTCCCATCCTCAGCCTTTCTACTTAGTTTTTTAAAATCTTGGACCCATTTTTAACAGTAGAAATTTCATTTGTAATATATAAAAGTTTAATTTTTGCCCTCACTGATGTGGCTTAGTTGGTTGGAGTGTCATACTCTGAACTAAAAGTTCACAGGTTTGAATCCCCGTGTGGGTATTTGTCTGCATGTTGTGGGTTCCTATCGGTGTTTCTCTCCCTCTCACTCTCTACCCCTCTCTCTAAAATTGATAAGAATTTATTTGGGGGAGGATTAAGATAAAATAAAAACAGAACTTCTTTAATTCTCTTCTCTATAAATGTGTAGTATCTAAAAGTCAGACCAACCAATAATAATGTTTTAGTTTTAAAAATAAGCTTTTCTCCACTTTTTAAATATACTTATTTTATCTAATCCAAGATATTAAATTAATTTAAATTAATTTTCTGTCTTATTTATTTGTTTTGTCTTTAAATAAATAAATCATCCTTGGCTGGGTAGTTCAGTTGGTTGCAGCATTGTCCAAATATACCCTGTTCATGGCACATCCAAGAATTAACCAATGAATGCATAAATAAGTGGAATGGTTTGATCTCTCTCTAAAATCAATAAATTAAAATAAAGGAACATACATATTTATTTTCTCTTTAAATAAATTATATTTATTTGTTTTAAATAATTATATAACTATCCCTTTTAATTTACATGAATTTTATTATAATTCCTTATTTATCCTTATTTCCTTAATGGTAGGCATCAATTGTAGGAAATAACATTGATACTTTAGAGAATTTTTCACTTAGGTGAAAAGTCTAGCTTTTGATGAGATATATGCTTTTTAACTTACATTTATATATTATGTTCTATTATAAAAGTTGTTTTTATAGAACAGTGCTTATAATGGTAAGATTTTACTAATTTAAGCAAAAATAGTAATGTTAAATATTTACAGAGTGCATGAAAAAGTCATTTTTTAACATGAAGTATATGAATGTCTCATTTTTTTTCACTTGGAATGTAGCATATACACATAATCTAAAAAAATGATAAGAAAATATTATCTACTGCAATTTTCTTTTTTAAAAAAATAGAAGTACAAACATGTTGTGTTCTTGCCCACTGATAAATGAAATGGGTATTTTGTGAAGCCTAAATGAGATTTTGGCCAGATTCAAAAAATATTCATACTCTTTATTTACTCTTAGTTATGTAATAATAACAATAAGTAGTAAATGTTGATTTTCAAATGTAGAATGCTTGAACTTTCCCCAAAGTTATCAAACACAGTCCTTGCTTTTTTTTTTAATAGTTATATGTTTCACTGGGCTAGTAATTAGTATTTCTGTTGGTCACCAATGTTTTCTGAAATCGGAGCGTCATAAAACTCTGTATGTCCTGATTACCTTGCTGAAGGATGTTGGTCATTTTGTAATAGTCTCAGATGGGCTCCAACCAAACTTTCTTGAATGAAAAATCAAATGTACACAAAACCAATGCTCTATATATCTTAGCATTCCATCTAGGTTAAAAGTTAATTAAAGGGAGATGCTACAAGATATGGAGGCAGACCACTTCCCTTATCAATGTATAATTTATTGAGGAAAGGATTCATTGAGTGTTTAGGCTTCTCCTACAAGTATAAGAGAGAAAATTTTTCAAGGCATAATGACTGCCTGAAATGATTCCCAATTTCTACATAGACTCTTTTGTTAAGTGTCTTTAAAATTTGTATTCAGTTTCATTCCTCCCAGAATAGATAAAAACAAGCAAAACAAACATAAAATTAGCAATATTAAAAAGCATTCTAGGCTAATTATTTTGTTACTATCTTAATAAACTAGATAGGGAGATAAAGGGAAAATTATTATATTTAAGATACTCTAGAAATAATATTGATAGCAACATTTAAATATATTTACTATGTGCCAACCATTATTTTAAGAATTTTACATGTTAACTTATTTAATCCTTAAACAATGCTATGAATTTTGGAATGTAGAATACTTGAACTCTATCCAAAGGTAGTAAAGAAATATACTCTAGCAAATTTCTCTTTATCAAACACCTTTCTTGCATTTGAATAGTTATGTATATCCTTGGATGAGTAAGGAAACATTATACCCATTTTAAAGATCAGGAAATTGAAAATAGAAAGGCTAAGAAACTTGTTCTCCTTGAGAGATAGTTTAGTGAGTGGCAGAGCCTGGGCAGTGTGATTCCAGAACCTGGATCCTAACTAATACATTCTGCTTTTTCTAATTCAATGTCATTCAACTTTTACTGTTTATTCATAACTAGCTCTTCATATACAACTTCTAGTTAAAGTTGGTCACTGGTCAAAATGCAAGAAATATTATTAAATAATTATTTTAAAAGAAAAACATAATGTATATTTCTATTAAGTAGCACCCATTAGGAAAAGATCCAGGATTTATATTGTTTTATCTTTGCTTGATGCATTAATAAAAACTAACATGTATGGATAATTTACAGTATTGCAGTCAGTACTCTGGCTATTTTACATGCAGTAACTAATTTACCCTTTGTTATCACACTATGGAGCAGGTGCTATTATCCTTACTTCACAAATGGAGAAATTAAAGATCAATGTGACTGAGTTGCATACCTAAATGTCAGAAACAAAATCTCAATCCAGATGATATTGCAACTGCTTAATATGAAAAAGTTAAAAGTTTTAAGCCACATGTCAAAAGGAAGAATTTTAAAATAAGAAGGTTATTGAGGAAGGAAATTTCCATGCAGCAGTAGAATTCAAATATAATAAAACTTTTGAAAATCAACTAACAAAATAAAAGTCAGCTACTGTCTATAATAAGTAGAAAAGAGCATACTACTACTGTACTCTCTTTCCATTATGCCAGAGCAGGAAAGTGCTCATAAAATTAAGTGTCAATAAAGTAAAGAGAAAATTAAACTTTTTTTAAAGCATAAGCACAATTAACCTGTGAAAATTATTCATATTGGATGGTAATGAAGCAGATAGCTTAGTGAAATTGAGAACATATCTGATTCACTATAATGGGATTTTCAGTTAGATCAAATCACATGTTCTATTAGTCGTTTTGAGTCAGCATACATACTGACTAGCAAAAAAAGGTTACAAAAGAAAATCTTTTTCCAAGGTCAGAGGGGCTGTGATTAAAGAACATGATAATAGCAAATATGTACCACATCTGCATGTGAGGGAATGCCATGTAGCTCCCCAGCAGTGCCTCTACAGTCTCCAATGCACAGCTCTGTCTCTAATGCACTATTACCTCTTGGTTTGCCCAGTAAAGTTCCAGCTCTCTGCTTCCTTGAGAACTAGGAGAAAGAGGCTTCCTTGGTTTTGAAAGAAGAAAAGGAGTTCACAGTAATTTCTCATGCAGTGAAGAAATGGAACTATCATTATGCTGTTGTGGAAAAGTTGGAAAGTAGTTTACAAAGTGGGAAAAATGAGGGCAGTACTCCCTATAGGAGCACAGTGGTTTTAAAGGACATTGAGGATTATGTGACCTGGACTTTGATCTCCATTCTACCACCTCTTCTGTGATAGTAGACTATAAACCTTCACTTTAAAGTGATAAAGTTTTCCCTTCTGTAAAGTGGTTGAATTAGATTAACTCATAAGATTATATATTTGTAATATTCCCTTGCATTATTAATATCTATATCTTATACAAGCCTGCAATTGTGCCCTTTTAAAGTAAGTCTAGAATATATAGACATATTTCAGTGCTCTTTGCAATTCATTGTTCATACATTTCCATGATGAGAGTGTGTTCTGAGCTTTCAAAGGCTTGCTTCTGCTGAACCTGCATATTTCTTGACAAGAGGACATTCATATTCTTTTGATTGCTCAAATTAAATATTGCAGGTTTTAACACACTTTCAGAACATATTACTTGTTCGCATTACTTGATTTTTTCCTGAAAATTCTGTATCGCTCCATTTTTGTTCTGAGAACTCATCTTTCACCCTTTTTTGCTCTCATCACTTGTATTTTATTTTTTCCTGAAGTTTACTGTTTCAAATAAAATATATTGAAAGAGGGTCTGTCATTCACATAAAATGGAATTCAGAATAAAATTGCAAACTATTCTCTGGAATGATAATGCTTGCAAAAATCACACTATGAAGAATTCTTTTCTTTTTGAATTAAACTTTTTATTAAGTAGAACATAAGCAGTTGACAATACTGAAAATTGGGTTCCTCTCTTTTTATTGCTTTTACAGATCTGGATAATGTGGAGGGCATTGCTGTAGACTGGATTGGAAATAACCTTTACTGGACAAATGATGGCTACAGGAAAACCATTAATGTGGCCAGGCTGGAAAAGGCTTCTCAGAGTCGGAAGACTCTCTTAGAGGGAGAAATGTCTCATCCCAGAGGCATTGTGGTGGATCCTGCTAATGGGTATGAAATATTCTATCAACTTTATATAAGAAAAATACCATATGATCTCGCCTTTAACAGGAACCTAAACAACAAAACAAAGAAATAAGTAAAATATAACAAAGGACACTGAAATGGAGAACGGGATGTCAGTGACCAGCGGGGAGAGGGGAGGGAATTTCAGGGGAGAAGGGAAGGGTTTACAGGAACAAGTATGGAGGACACATGGACAAAACTACGGGGCTTGGAAGTGGAAGGGAGGTGGGGAGGGATGGGTGGGTGGGCTGGAATGGGATTAAAAGATAGAAACTGTACTGAATAATCTAAAATAAAAAAATTAAAAAAAGAAAAATATATTAAATTTATTTTTACATATTTCCTGTAAAAGTTTTATTTAAATTCATGTGTGAATACACACTTGGGTGATCTGATTTGAAAAATTACTTTAGTGATTTTCTCTTCCAGAGAATATGCTAAATAAACATGTCAAAATACATTGAACTGAAATAAATAAATTATCTGTATAAAGTATATATTTCCTTGATTTATTCAGACAAGCACCATAATTCTCCATTTTAGACAGCCTGACACCAAGATAAATAATCAATTAGATAATCAATCAATTTAACTTTTTAAGGGCTATTGAAATTTAATGTATTCAAAAGTAACAAAAGCAAGTATCTGAATTTGTAATGAAGTGGAACCCACACATGGGAAAAAGTAGCCAAATCTTCTGTACATTTAGTGTGGGCATTTCATTGACATTTCATTGACCAGGTTTATATGCTCCTTTCCTGTCATCCTCACAACAATTTTTGGAATTAGGTGCTAACTTCATCATTGTTTTACAAAAAAGAAATTGGTAACTGATCTTCAAAACTCTTCAGTTATAAAGGGACTGGGTAGATATTTATTTTATTTCAATTTTTTATGGGGTAGATATTTAAACCCTAGCTGCCTGTCTCCAAGACTGTACTCATAGCCACTATGCTACATTTTACTGATCTAGGCTGATAATCACATAATTTTAGACATAACCATATTTTCCATATAGTGACAGAGTTTTGTAGTATGTCCTACTTTTTAATATGGAATATATTGTACAATTCCTGTGAATATATTTTCCCTTGATTTTTATTCAGAGCTACTACCTATACAGAAACAATGTTGTGCATATAGAAATGTTGAAGAAGTATAAACATTCCTGACAAAATCTCAGAATTAATAGAGTAGATCATATCTTTTACATGTACAGCTGTTGTATGTGGTTTTTATCCCCTTCATTGTTTAAAAGCAACATCACAAAATGAGTATTCTTCATAGCCTACTACATACATACAAAAAATCCCTACTTGAGTAGGAAGAATGTGACTTCCTTTTCACCTGAAATCACCACTTGCCTTTCCTAGAATAATTTGTGTTGAGAATAAAATCAAGATGCTTCTTCACAGACTGACACCAAAGTAGTGAATGAACTCATTGTGTTTCTGTAGGATATAATTATAAGGTAACATCAGTAATTTTATGTGTAGATTCTGCAATTATCTGATCTATTCCTGGTCTTTTAAACCAAGGTACCTATCAGACCTTTAAAACAAGCCAATATTAATTTTAAAAGGAAAACATTTATTTTACCCTGTCTAATTCTACTTTAAGCAAGGTGTTTTAAATGTGTCTTAAAACAGTGTCTACTTTCTCAGTATTCTGTTAGAAAAAATATTTTCTGACAGAGTTACAGGGTCTTTGTGGTACTCAGGAAAATGACACAAATATGGAGATTGTAGAATCATATGATTTGGAAGGACATTTGGAGACAACTAATTCCATCTCTCTCTGCAAATTCAGGAATCCCTTTTAATATTTCCCTAGTAGGCAGACATTCAATTTACATTTAAAACCTATAGAATTGACATAGTTTATAGTATTTTGGGGAAATTCTGAGTGATATGATATTTTCTTTTTATTAAGGCAGTATTTTTATTGCTACAAAGAATGACTGTACTATTTCTTCTACTCTACAGATTTTCAAATAGAATACTACTCTTGTGCACTGACCTGTAAAACAGATACATGTGTGCATGAATATATGTGTGTATGTATATACATTCCCCCCTCTCAATATACTAGGGCAGAGCTCTGCACCAGGTATATAGTGGTTAAAAAAACAGACATAACCTTAACCCTCATGAAGCATCTTGTGTCATCTGCAAGGTTAGGAGTGGGATATAGAATAATAAATTAGTATTAAATGAACAGCTAATACAATTTCTATAGAAGAAAGAGATGAAGAAAAACAAAAAGGTTAACATGATAGAAACTAATGATATAAACCTATTTAAATAGATTTGCTGTAAGGCCCCTTTAAGGTGGAGTCATGCAAACTGTGACTAAGCTATAGAGAATGAATCAGCCATGGAGAGTAAGGGAAAGTATGTTAGATCAAGAAAATGGTACATTTGAAGATCTTAAATTGGGCAGAGACTGAGTGTCAGAGAAACTATATGAAAACAGTGGGGTTGGAATGCAGATAGCAATGGGGAAAAGAACTGAGATGCAATTGGAAAGGAAAGTGGGCCCTCATCCACTGTGATGAGAGCTTTGTACTTTGTCTCCAGTGCAGGGGTAAAATAGAAAAGTAATATAAGCATATTTCTATTAAAAAAATACTAATGTTACTATTCTGTGAAGAATGGATAGGAAGACAATAGAAATAGACATGGAACTATATGAATTTAATTATCCAAATAATTGTTTAATTTGAATACTTTTTAAAAAAATTTTTCATTATGTGTTTTAATTTAATCTTTATTATGTTTGACAATTTTTAAAAATGAGGAAGAAACTTTAGTTAGAAATTCCATTTAAAATAGTGTAATATAACTATAAGCAAAACATTTCAATAAAAATGATTTATTTACATTTTTTCTACCATAATACCTACTTACAGCTGTACACAGAAGGAGAAAATCTGCAATTGCCTGTTAACAAAAATATGATTCATTTCAGAAATGTACTTTATTGAAAGCTTCATAACCAATTATAATGTCAGTAAAGAATTCATTTTTTATTAAATCATATTTTTATGAACTACCATACAGATCAATAGAAATCAGTAAGATGAAAATTGTCCTCAGGACATACATACACAAAATTACCTATAAAATAAATGATATATATATATTTTTTTTCAGAAATCACTGACATTTTAATACAGAATTGAGCTTTGGTAGATGAATAGATTTCCCAATTTTATAAGGCAGGTCCCATGGGTTTGGGATGCACAGTCATAAGGTTAGTCACTGTTCTGAAGGGACAGTCACAGTGATTGTTTGCAGGGGTGTCAAACTCATTTTCACCAGGGGTCACATCAGCCTCGCAGTTGCCTTCAAAGGGCTGAATGTAATTTTAGGACCATATAACTGTAACTACTCCTTAACAATTAAGCTAGAGCTCAGCACTGCCACCAAGTAGAAACAAGGTGGAGGGCTGGATTCAGCCTGCAGGCCTTGTGTTTGCCACCTGCAGTTTAGAGGAAGCAAAGTCAGTGGCAGTTCTGAGGTGAGATGACTTCCTTAAAGCTAGAGCAGAGGATATGTGAAGGAACACAGCAGAAGATGAAACTAGAAATAAGCAACAATCTTCAATGTTGTGATTAAACGTTTGGATTTCTTTTGCTGACAAAAGAATAATTGAAGGGTTTTGAAGATAAAACTCACATATTTTCATTCATGACTTAGCAAGACAAGTGTAGCAGTGTGACAGGTATGTGGTAACCAACCCATTAAGAGTTCCCTTTGAAAACGGATGAATGACCAACTGTAGCATTTGTAATAGAAATGGAAAGGTGAGGATTGAGACTGAAAGAATAGGATTGCAGTCTTCAATGGTTATAGAAATGGGGATAAAGCTGGAGGAGAAATCAATTGGGATGGCACTGTTCCTAAGCTGACCAGTGCAGATAAACTCCCTCCTCCTAATGATTCCATATTTCATAATTTGTATCAATAACTTAGACACCTACAGTACCAGTTCTCACTTCTCAAAAATTATCTATATTATCTATGTCCAAAGCTGAGTGCATATTTCCCCCCAAAGAAGGTCTAGTACACAGGTGGAAAACACAAGGCCTGAACCCAGCCCTCCACCTTGTTTCTATCCGGTGGCAGCACGGAGCTCTCTCTTAACTGTTAAGGAGTGGTTACATTTATAAAGTCCTAAAATTACATTCAGCCCTTTAAAGGCAACCTCGAGGATGATGTGGCCCCCAGTGAAAATGAGTTTGACACCCCTGGTCTAGTGCATCTGTATCTCAGTTAATAGTTAACACCCACATATTATGTCAATAACCAAATCAATTTTTTCAACAGTAGAATGTATTTTACTTCTATGACAGAGGAGCTCTTAATGATGCATATATTTCTAGAATTGCTGAGCAGATAATACAATTTAATTTGGGGACATGGTTAATGTCAACAAAGTCAAACTTAGTGTTACAGGGCACAAATATGAAGAAGAAAGAATCCTTGCCTTTAATTATTTTGATGTTCAACTCGATGATCAGATATGCAGCACTATTAAATGTAATGCAAGACATAAATTCAATAAACACTATAAAATAACCAAAACAATAGTTACTAAGAGATGAAGGAAAGAGTCTATTTTGACAGAGAAGCTAAGGATAAACTTTATAAAAATTTTTATTTGAGCAGGCTATAAAAATTAGAAATACATTTTTTCTTTCCTTAGTACCATAAGGCCAGGTTAATTGGATTTGATGGCTACCCAAATTCTACCTATAAAAATATTTATATTTGTTCCTGTTTATTTTATGGGTTATAGTTTTTATTTTAAAGAATTTTCAAATTTGATATTGATGATAAGGCTTTTGCAATATAACTTTTAATCAGATAACGAAGTGGGTAGATGATAAAATATAAGCTCTGTCAGGTTGGCATCTCTTATTTAAATGTTTCTCTTTTATTTTGTTTCAATAAATAATCTCAGTAATACATCATATCACGAAAATTGCTCTTTAAGTATAAAACAATACAAACTATGTTTAGAAAATCCAGAATTATTCCTCTTGTGCACAGGCATGTGTGATTTGAGTTAGAGTCAATCAAACAAACAAGCAAACAGACAAACAAAAAAGTATTGCTATGTTCAAAAGAAAACTAGAGGGAAAGAAAATTGCAACTTTTAATAAGTTATAAACTAGCAATAAGAATAAAACACATTGACTTACTGTATTTAAGATTTTAGGAAAGTATCAACAGGGAGAAAAAAGTTGCATGCTTCCCATGTACACAGTCAATTTATATAGTCTAAGTTGAGTAGTTATACCTAACTACTATAGTATTAAAAGAAAGAGAATGACTCTTGCATTTATTCCTAATTTGTCCCAATAAAAAAAAAAACACTTGAATAACACACAGGATACAAGATAAGTGTATTATCATGTTTATTTCTAAGATTAGAATGTATTTTGACTTAATAAAATTCACCATTTTCAGTATACTTCCTCATGTCTAAAAGGCATATCAACATAATTGTAGACTATTAAGAAAAGTTTTTTTTTCAAAGCTTCATTGGCATGAAATTATGGATGGTGTGTTTCAGCCTCAGTTTTCCCAAATCCACCTGTTTAGAGCACTGTAGGATCATGAGTCATGGATACAGATTTATCTAAGATTACCTCAGACATTCTTCAGGGTCCACAGAAAGTGGAGGTAGAAAATCTAATAAAGGCATTTCTAGGATAAGCGGCTTAGGAAAGCTTTGGCATTTTATGAAGTTGTTTATGAGGTGACTGAATTAAAGCGTACACTTTAATTAATAACACAGGCATTTTCACATGACCCTAAAACAATGCAAATGGAGGGTCTTAACCTTATTCATGAGGGAATTAAAGCATTAGCTCAAGCCCTCCTCTCCCACTGTATAGCTTACACAAAACGATTTGTTATTAAAGGCAGATGCCTTTGTTGGAGATAGAAATTAAAGCTCAAAATTTTACAGTCAGTCAACCCACTGTTAATAAACTCATGTACAGCTAAATCATCTTCTGTGAGTTTTGGCGTAATAATAAGCAGCAATAAAGCATAGGTAATTTGCATCAGGATGACAAATTAGACCAGGCCAAACAAATGCAGTGTGATTGTACCTTTCAGATCAAAGATAATCCAATTGCCTGTCTTAAAAAAATAATAATTTATCTGAGATTAAATAAAGTCAATTTGATCATTAGCTGGCTGTTCTATGAGTTCTCATGTTAGTCAACCTGCTTTTTAATTACATAATTGATTACATGTTTTATGAAGTAAACAATATTTAAAAATACTCAGTAACACCTCAAAAAACATTTTCTAAATTTGGTATCAATGCCAAAGAAAATCAATATTTGGTATTTACTGTTAGCTTAATTAATCACTGAGGCCAGTAAGTGGGGTAGTGGATTTTAGGTACTATGTCCAAACAAACTGTCTCCACTGAACACATCTTCACTGCCCTTGGTACTTGAGAGCTGCCTCCTCCCATTGGCAGATATGCATTGAGATAAGAGAAAATCAGAGTGTAATTAGATTCTATGGAGGTGCCACATTTGAGGAAGTACCCCTTGATACAGTGGCTAGTTGAAATAATGTGTATGTGCTCTTGTTTGTGATGTCTTAGTTGGATGTATTGGACGGACTGGGAGGAAGATGAAATAGATGACAGCGTGGGAAGGATCGAGAAAGCCTGGATGGATGGCTTCAATCGGCAGATTTTTGTGACTTCAAAGATGCTGTGGCCAAATGGTTTAACTCTGGACTTTCACACCGACTCCTTATACTGGTGTGATGCTTATTATGATCATATTGAAAAAGTGTTTTTGAATGGAACTCACAGGAAGGTAAAAGACAAATGCTGCTGGTTTTAATCCACAGCTTCTTTTTTCATGGAGCATTATTGTGTTGTGTTAAGAATACTTTCAAGTTTATTTGTCCCCTCTGAGGTGGCTGCCTGTAGTCTCTGTGGGTGGCTGAGCATTAAGTGGTGCCACTGGCAATGTGCTTTGGAGAATGAGCCCAACTCACTGCAGTGAGTTGTGAGAAATGCTCACTGTCAGCATTTGTGAGATTTTTTTAAAGCAGTTCTCAGGATATTAGAATTTTTTTTTAAATGCAACTTTTCTACATGATTGATGAGTTTGCTGTGAAGAAACCCAACTCATTTCAAATATCTTTAAAATTTCAGCTGAAATTTAGCCTATATATTATGAAAAATTAATTTTAATGCATTATTTTAATTGAAGCATAAGAATAAACTGAGTTTTGAGCTTGTTGATATGAATAGATGTCAACTTCTTCTTGACTCTTTTGGTAGAATTATTGCAAAATGATTCTGAAATTCTGGGGCAAAATAAGGATGTAGTTGACTCTGTGACAGAGCCAGTGCTGGAAAAACATCACCTCTATATTTTGTATTATAATTACCTGAGCACATAGGGCATTATGAAATAACTTTGACTGTTTAGTTAAATAATGGAAAAATGGAATATTCAAAATTACCAAAGTGCTTTCTTTGATACTATGTTTTCTTCTTCTTCTTTTTTTTTTTTTTTGGAAAGAAAAACTGCACATTTGACTAAACCTATTCATTATGAATTCTGTTTAAGAAATAAATAGTATACTAGTCAGTTAAGATTATTTCATTCATTGATTCATGCTAACAGTGCTTTAAATATTTTTTTCCAAATGAGTAAAACTTATTGGCATTTAACCTAATGTCACAATGTTCACAGGTGCTAAATAAACATCTATGATTCCTTTGAAGATGTTGACATGTACACAGTGTAGATAATATTTTAATGGCCAGCACATTTTAGCTGGCATGGAGGTGAGAAAATTAAAAAAAAAGAAACTGTTTCATTTATTCAATATATGAAAATTTGTTTTGAAGAATACAGATAAAAGGAGAAAAAATTGAATTGCTAACTCTACATTATTTAAATAAGTCCCTCAGTTCTCTAATATTAAATAAAGTGAACACAAAATGCTTTTTATATCATATACAATCCTTTTCATACATGCTGAAAAAGTATTATCATTATTGGAGGCATTATTCCTTTTTTTCCCTCTATAACCCTACATGTAAAACAGGACTCAAAACACAATTGCTCCACTTAAAAAACAAAATATAAAACTGTAATGTAAAGAATATAGCAAGATAATCAGAATTGAAATTAGCCAGTAAATCTTTTCATTTACTACTAGTAATTTTTTCTATGTTCAAAACTAAAATCTTTATCTTCCTCCCTATCATCTCCTACTTAATTTGCATTTGCTCAATGAAATAGGAAGCTCCCTTTCACTCCAATGTCTTGATACCGTGTTCTATCTTTGGCTGTTGAATGAACAATATTGCAACACACAAGGAGGAACCCCAAAACAACTGAATTATTTTCTGGAAGGCAGGCCCTTTGTAGTATAGGCTTCCCTTCTAGGTGAGTGTTCTAGAAACCCATCTATATCAGAGTACCAGTGGCATTGTTGTGAGAGGCTGTTTTAGGCTTCAGTGAAAGTTCTTTCAAGACCCCTTCAATGTGCTTGCCCATTTCATGATGGGTGATTTACAAGCACACCTGCCCACACTGTGCTGAATGTTCAGCATTTTTGACCAAAAATGGCATGATCCCCATACCCCACCCTTCCTATTCACCTGATCTCGCTCAGAGCCAGTCATTTTTCTTTCCCAGGATTTAAAAAAAAGTGCTCAAAGGGAAACATTTTGCCAATATGGAAGAGGTGAGACAAAAAAACAGCAGAAGCCCTAAAAGGCATCAACATTGATGAGGTCAAA
>CM052541.1:72159846-72204678 GCA_028533065.1 Trachops cirrhosus
ACACTGAAATAGAGTTGTCAGTGACCAGAGGGGAGAGGGGAGGGAATTTCAGGGGAGAAGGGAAGGGTTTACAGGAACAAATATAGAGGACACATGGACAAAACTAGGGGTGTTGGAAAGGGGAGGGAGGAGGGGAGGAATGGGTGGGTGGGCTGGAATGGGAATAAAGGATAGAAACTGTACTGAATAAACTAAAATACAAATTAAAAAAAAACTGTTTTAAGTAGGGGAAAAAGTCTGTATAGGTGTATTACATCAAATTGTGAGTACTTTGAAGGTAACTGAAGTTTAAGCATTTAATAATAAATACACAATATTTTTATAAGTAAATTCTGGGCTTTAATAGCCCCTTCCCTCAGACATAATAACACTAATTACTCAGATCACCTTTTATCCCAAGATATGATTTTGAAATATTACAAAGAAAAGACACAAGGAAGAATGAAAGCAAATTTATTTTAATGTTTGCATTTCTTACCCATATGTGTAAAGCCAAATATGACAAAGTTCAAATGAATGAAATTTAAATGGCCTCCTTCAAATAATAAGTTCTAGAAGCAGAAGAATATGCTCACACTGTAAAATCCATTTTGTAAATATACTTAAAGAAGAAAATGAATTATGATATTAGGTAGATAGTGATCTACCCAATCTGTTATACTTATTTGAATACCATATTCTATATATATTTAGCTACATTTCTAAACACGAGTTCTGAATTTTCACAATGTGTTTATATTTTACAGATCGTTTACAGTGGGAAAGAGTTGAACCATCCTTTTGGACTGTCACATCACGGGAATTACGTGTTCTGGACGGATTATATGAATGGTTCCATTTTTCAACTAGATTTGATAACAAATGAGGTGACATTACTGAGGCAGGAAAGACCACCCCTGTTTGGACTTCAGATTTATGATCCACGAAAGCAACAAGGTATTAAAAGCCAGATAAAATTTCTTCTGAGTTTCACATAAAATAAAATTCACAGTAGTTACAAAAAGGTTCTATTTGATAGTGTTGACTGAAATCTTGTGATAAAAGGTATCTAGCCACACAAAAGTCAATCAAATCTTGGGAATTCTATATGCATGAAGCTCAAGGTTTTCTCCAAATACTTTCTTTTTGATGCCATTTTCACTGGTTTGTTAAAGTAAAAAATTTTTTTTTATTTTAGATTATTCAGTACAGTTTCTATCTTTTAATCCCATTCTAGCCCACCCACCCATCCCTCCCCACCTCCCTTCCATTTCCAAGCCCCGTAGTTTTATCCATGTGTCCTCTATATTTGTTCCTGTAAACCCTTCCCTTCTCCCCTGAAAAAAAAATATTTTAATGTTTTCAAAGATTAACTATTAGGAGTAGTTAGAAAAGCTTTATTGTGAAAGGAATATTGTAGGAACATATTTAAAAATACATTATATAAGAAGATTACATTTTCAACAGTATCTTAGTATATGTTATCTGATTAGTGTCATGTACATTTAAATAACTTAATTAATTTAAATGGTATAAAAGTAAAATAATCTACCATGATATTCATGTCTTATTAAAATAAGAAATATTCTGTTTTATCTACATGAGTTATTAATATTTATTAGGCTACCCACAAATAGCATGACTTAAAACTTAGCTATTAGACAAAGAAAACCATTTGTAAATTATGCACTAGATATTTTGTTATGAATCTAAAGACATTGTTCCTCTTATAATAAGGAGATATTTTTGTGGACATTTCATGAGTATATGGTTTAATACATTTAGGGAGAAAAATTATATCCTGAATTTTTCAATGCACATGTTATCAATAGGAAGTTACCTAGCAACAAGAGTTTTTTGAAGATATGTCATATTTCAGCCAAAAGAGGGATGTTAAAAGCAAATTATCTCGATCAAGAACTTCATTTTTCTACCATATTAAATTACCTCATTGGGATACAAATATAATTTCATAAAATCATGAAAGTATGTGAGTGGGAAGTGCATACATTTTAATAGTTAATAGAAGATAAAATTATCTTTAAAAGTAAAAATGAAATTTTTGAGATGGTATAAGCTATAGTTGTGAGCAAAATAAAAAAATAGAGCAACAGCCTATATAGGTCATTTGGCAGTATTTTCTGTTGCAGTCATATCAGTCCTGACTGCATCTCCCACTGTCACTTGTCTCCACTAAACTGGAGGCAAGAATATGAACAGGAGCAGCCCTTCTCACCTCCTGCAGTGTCTTGCTTGCAGTGTTGTTGTTCCCTGTAATTCTACACACATTAGTTTCCTAGATTTTATTTCAGCAATCAGTATGCAATCACATTTTCTATTTTTGTTCTCTTCAGAAGTTTTTCATCTTGAATGTCATTGCTAAATTTCCTGTTGTCAGATTCCATGATGTTTTTACAATCTTCACTTTAAAAAGTTCACCAGTTAAAAGCAACACATGGGATGATAAATGTCCCAGCTTACTATAAAATGGACTCTGGTTTAAATCTGTATCCTGACAAATTTCCCTTGAAGTTTGAACACATCATAAAAATTTAACAAAGAGAATAAATGCTTTCTTCATAAAGTTTCTATAAAGAATAAATATTTGTTACAAAAAAGTAAGATAGAACTATCCTTGTATTTTAAATTAATTAATTTGCCCTTACTACTTCTCAATCTGAAGGCATATATCTTTAAATTTCCTTGTATATAAACGTTTTAAACAAATATTCAAAAGAGTGAGGTGTCACAGTCATGTACAATGTACAGTAAGTGCACCCCTCCCATGGTAGTGTGAGGATTGTATTCCAACAGTCATGAGGAATATCAGACAGTGTCATTGACATATGATTATTTAGTGCTATCATTTGGATGGTCAGTGATTTTTTTAAAGTCCTTTAAAATTTATAATGAAAGGGATACTAAAAAGAAAATTTATCCCTGATTATTAAACTCTTTATACAACTTCTACTGAAGAAATCATTATGCACTGTCTTTCTAATAGAATGTGTTTGTCTCCTTTTCATTAATTTAGGTGAAATAATCAATTAGTTTGAGTTTTCTAGCCAGTCTTCATGGCTAAGGATGTACTTGAGTCTTTTGAACCAACAATACAGTATGGAAATGATCTCTTACTCAGTCAATAGACATTGAAATTGGATAACTTACTTAGGATTTAAATTTTTATTATATTTTACTACATTGATCAAGATTATGAAGCAAAATGAAGTCATATGTTTAAATACAGATGTGTTATCTTACCATGTTATAATTTTCTCACATTAGTGTTTCTCATTGCATCTTTGGAATATCAGATATTAATAAATAATTAGAAACATAATTAGTGGCATATAAACTTTGGTTTTATGCTATCACATTAACTAGTTTTTTCTAAGGATAAAATAATTGCAATTGAATAGAAAACAAAATGCTTAAGTAGTATATATCACTATTCTTGGAATGGAATAAGGTATTCTCTTATAACCCTGTGCTTTTTCTTTCTCTCCCTCTATGAGAGATGAAAGTATATGACATTATTTGTATATGTAATACATGTAGACTACATTTATTTATAATAAAAAGAAATAGTTATGTATCTCAGGTTATTTCCTCTGATCTTTGAATGCATGATGATTGAAAATCTATAGGGACAAGTTAAACATTGCAATATTTGTTACACATAGCAACACTTTAAACCTTTTTAATTCATTTCTTAACAATCTCTGTGAAGTACATCTAACTCCTGAGGCTCACAGTGTAAATAACCTAACATGTCACTTTAATCACAGTGCTGGCACTCACTCTTTAACTGCCAATACGGTTTTAATGATTATATTATTTTATTGTATGTATCTGAATAATTAAAAGTTCTTTATTTTTCATGTTAGAGTAATATCTTCTGATAGTATCAAAATGCTATTTATTGATACATTAAAAAATGCAACGGTGTAAAATGACTCTGGCATTTAGAATGCCAATTGGGTTGTTAGTGTTGGGAGCTCTTTGTAAATTTTATTTACTCTTGCCTACATCTTTAAAAACAGAATCTCCAGCCTCTTCAATATTTTACCTCAGTTGTATGTGAATCTCCAAGGGCGTCTCCTGTATGAGCATGAGTATGGACATATGGATTTCCCAAGGTGCCTGCTTGGTGATGTCTGCACACATCTCATCAGTGTCTCTGCTGTTTAGGCCACTGGGACAACACTTTCCCCTGAGTTTTGCACAGTCTCCTGGCACCAGCAAGGCCACTCATTTCCAAGGCTTCACAGATAGCCAGTGTTCCTAGGAGTCCTCAATGCACGAACATGCGGTGCACTCCTTGCTCTGGAGTGAACAATAACCCCCTCCTTTCCTCAAGCTTGTTTGCTTTCTGTCCACTTGAGATCCAGAGCCACACTCTAAGTGCTGGTGGTCTACTTTCCAAAAAACTCAGACTTCCTAACCTGGAAAACTCTCCTAGGCAGATGCCATTTCTTCTCTGTATTTTTCCCCTCCCTGCAATCCAACTGCACATAGATCTCTTTTTCCTACAACCAACATGCAAATCCCTCTCAGCTACCAGAACATCATATATTTTTAAACATTTCTGAATTTCAGAAGTCCTGACTACTTCCATTAACTAATTAATCAATTAATTAATTACATTTTAATGAATATATAATATATGTGTGTGCATGTTTATGCCTACACACATCTCCTAGAAATCATGGGCTAACCTTGGGTGGAATCAGAGTTCTCTGACACATGTCATGCACGCCCCCTGCAGGTGACAACCTGTGTCGAGTGAACAACGGGGGCTGCAGCACACTGTGCTTGGCTGTTCCGAGAGGCCGGGTATGTGCTTGTGCTGATAATCAACTTTTAGATGAAAACGGAACAGCTTGCACATGTAAGTGTCTCTTGTTGTTACATTCATTGTTTTTATGTGTCTTTTTGAAAACCAGAAGTAGATGAAACCAAAGGGATTTAAATCCAACTTGGAAAAGAAATGCAGGTAAGTACTTAGGTATGATTCCTTTTAGACTACAGATTACTAATTTCTAATGTACCGATGAAGAATGATAATCATGAGGTTTTGCAGAGTATCCTGCCACTGCTGCATATAGTTTAGTAAAAGAATAGAAATAATTAAATGTCACAGAAGACAATATTTTATGAAATACTTAGGGAACCTCAACATCAGTAGTTTAACAAAAAAATGTGTAGTTAGTTGTTGGTTACACGGATGATAGGTTGACGCATAACCTAGGCCTCAAATTTCTTTAAATAGCTTTGTAAACTAAATTATCTACATTTGCTGGTGAAGGGCAAGGAAGGAGGTAAAAAAAGTTGACTTTTATGGAATGTCTAGACTTTATCAAAATATCGACTTAACTGGATTGATTGAACTGGATTAAAGCAACTGTTAACTTTTGCTGACCTTCCTCAGTTTACTCATTTTGTTAATCAAAAGTGACCCTTCTGAAATGTGCCCTTTCTACACATATCATGTCCCCTAAGAACAACAGGAGCCACAATGCTCTGTGTGTTGAATACTGTATAAATGTTTCCGCAATGACTTAATCTTGAGTTGTGTGCTACTCATGATTCCTCAAAGAAATAGAACTAGCAGGATATGTGGACTAGTAAGTCCCAGTATCTGTAGTCAGCAAGCTGGAATCCCAGGAGAACCAGTGGTGTAAATCTGGTGTTACATTTTGGGTAGACCTGAGGTCCAGGAAGAATCAATGTTTCAGTTTGAGTGAAGGCAAGGAGAAAAAAAATGCCCCAGTTCAAGTCAGACTGGAAGAATTACTAGAAAGGGCAATGTGCTTTAACTTAGTCTACTGATTCAGATGTTAACCTCATCTAAAACCCTCTCACCGAACAATGTTTGACCAACCATCTGGGTATTCTATTGCCTAGTCAAGCTGACATATAACATTAACCATAGCAAGTTATTAAATAAATATCATGTATTTTTTCCATCAGTTATACTAATTGTCTCTGAGTAAGCAAAAGGAGAAATAATTGCAATAAAGAAGACTTCAGCTTATCTGTATGTAAATTCTCTTTTCTTCTGAACAAGAAAAAATGTGGATAAAAGATTTCTAAAATATGAAGTAAAATATAGTAACATTTGAGAATATTTTTTAAAAGTAAAGTGAAAAATCTACCCATAATACCATTATTCAGTGATAAACTACTAAAACATTTTGATTCAATTCCTTGTAATTATATATGTCTGGAAAATTATCTTTTTCTACTAATAATAAGAATGACAGGTTCATTTATTTAATTCTTACACTGCATGTGGCATTTTCTAATACACATATTTATGATTCCAATTACTTCTGAAATTAATCATATAAGGAAGATGCAATTACTATTTCATTTTATGATTTAGAATTTAGATTCAGGATTAATAAATTTTCAAATTTTACCTAGTTAGTAAATGGAATATTGGGAATTTAGATCACAAGTTACTACATTATGGACACTGAACTCTTATTTTTTTGTACTTTAAATTTTGTATCGTATTAGAATAATTTATGTTTTATTTTTCCTTAATATGAGCATAAGCATCTTATCACATTTTTTATTATTTATGCTATTACAGTTGTTCCCACTTTTTCTTCCTTTCCCTACTGTAAACTTGATTTTTAATGTCTGATATTTAAGCCATTTATCTTTTTTTCTTAATTGACATTTGGTATTATTTCTGATTCATTATTATATCCTATGTATATGTTTGATTATGTTTACGATTGTCTGTATTTTACCATAAACTCCATGATCAATTTGTTACATTCTCTTAAAGCATTTGAAACAATACTATTGGTTTTAAATTCTGTTACTATTACTAGTAACAGAAGACTTTAGAGAGATGAAGACTTTAATTTCCTTTATACTATTCTATTCATCTTCCTCAATTTCAGTCCTTATTATAATTTGGAATTTCTTTTTTTTTTTTTAAGATTTTATTTATTTATTTTTAGAGAGGGGAAGGGAGGGAGAAGGAGAGAGAGAGAAACATCAATGTGTGGTTGCCTCTCATGTGGTCCCCACTGGGGACCTGGCCCGCAACCCAGGCACGTGCCCTGACTGGGAATCGAACCTGCGATGCTTTGGTTCGCAGCCCACGCTCAATCCACTGAGCTACGCCAGCCAGGGCTATAATTTGGAATTTCTGATAAAGAACATTATTTTTAATTATCAAACATCTATGTTTTGACATTCATAGTTTATTGATCAATTTTACAATATTTTCTTTTACACCTGGATCAGTGTTCCACTAGTTGTGTCGCTTAGTACTCAGACTTTTAGTTCTCCACTCTTTATTTGTTAATTTTCACTGTTGTGCATGATAAATGAAGTATATCTTGAAGTGACTTCTCAAAGAGTATAAAGAGTACACTGTGAAGTTCTGTGTATTCTAAATATGCCATTGTTTGCCTTTACATGTGAGTAGTTATTCTTTCAGATATCAGTTCTTGGCTAAACAAAAAATTTTCTTCAAAATTCTAGAAATATTTTAAAATTATGTTCTTGGATAGTACACTTCAGAACATAAATATGAATTTTACCACTGTGCATTTTTTCCATTATTAGTAGGATTTTAAAAAAATTGCCCATAAGACAATTCTTGCAGACAAAATATCTGAGGCACACTTTCTTTGAGTCACCAGATTGTTTTCCTTCCTTTGCTCTGTGGTATAGTTTACAATTCCTATTTTGTTTTTGTTTATTTATTTTCAGAAGACATCTATCAAGATCCATAATTTGACAACAGACAGGGACTAAGCATTGCTTTGAACAAAATAAAGTCTGTCCAGTTGCCTGCTCAGCTAAACTTTATCTTAATTATTCAAATAAAATTATGGCTTATGTGTACATTTCTTAGTTTTTTTTTTTTAATTTCTACTATAAATTCATACATAGTTATTTTTCTGGTATAAATGGGGTTGTTTGCTATCTCAGCTGAATGATTCTGCCATTAGGAGCTGATGGATTGCACATGCACAGACACAGAGTAGTGTTTGTGGACCTCTGTCAGGTCTCACCCTGCCTTTGCCTCCCCCCAGACTTCCTCCCAGGGGTGGAAGGTAGCACTGGAAGTATCTCCTCTTTTAGTAGGCCCACACGTGATGGTCAGCATTGCAGCAGCAAAGGGTCTCTCTCCCACCTGAAGATAGACAAGCATGCTAAATTGCTAGTGGCATCACGTACAGAGGCTTCTGATTTTGCAAAATTCCCTTAAAATAATGGCAGTAGAATAATCAAGATGCTGAATTTTCAGGGCCTTGTGAGTTTTTACAGTTCATCTTTGTTTTCATAGTGAGAATTTGGAGGGGGAGTGTGTATACATATATATGTATATATATATGTGTGTGTATATATATAAAATCAGGTACTAAAAATTAGGTACTAATATCTAGATGGCTTTTTAAGCTTGAAATTTTCTAATTATTTCTTTATTTTTAATTTTGTAAATCATAATTATCTGGATCATTGGCCTCTGTATTATATTTCTTACTTTCTTATGCCCCATTAAAAATGTATGGATTCCTTATGGGTTGGTATATCTATACCTATATTGATGTTTTATATAAAAATATATAAATCACTGTTATTCATGTAGAAATAACAATGTAATCAGAGGGGATAAGAAAGAAAATCATTTCATCTATACTTGCTACACTAAACAATGTTAAATTAACAAAAACAGGTGAGTTACAATTTAAGAAATTGTTGCATTTGGCAGTTAAAAATTCTATATCTTCAACATGGTATGCAACTTCTCTAGGTTTCTTTCAAACGTATGAAGAAAAATCCACAGAAACAATATAGTAAATAATTTTTTGTGAATAACTCAAAGTATTTTCTGTAAATTATTCCAGTTCCTATTCATTTAATCATAAAGGTTTTAAAAGTACTGGTATACATTAGTCTTAGTTTGCAGATGAGGAATTAAAGTATGAAAGGACTACAAATAAAGTTTCTGGTTGCAGAATATAGTGCAAAACAAATATCAGTGTATCACTAACATCTCATTAATGCTGATTCTTCTGGCTTCTCATTTAGTTCAGGCCAGTTTATAGTTTTGTGAACTGGCCCCAACTGGATTAACTCAGTAATCTGAGCTAAAGAACAAAATAAAAATACATATTGCAACCTTTGAGATATGATTGTTTTAGTTTTGGTCATCCTCATTGAATTGACCTCAAATGAACACAAACCCACTGGCAGATAATCAGGCCAGAATTAAACACCACCGGTTATTTCTCAATAAACTTGCAGCGTATGGTAATGCCAGAATAGGCATTCACCCAGCAGAAAAAATATGGGTATGCTACATAGTTGATTAAGGATGAATTCTAAAGTCATGCCTGGAAAGAATCAAGAATGTGAGTAGGGTGCATTCTTTGTCCCTGTGAAGTTTGTGTGTTATGGTCAAATTTGCTCACAATTGGAAGTGAGGCCAGGTATAACATCATAACTTGGAATCTCCTGCCCTAGAGAAGCATGGTTGGTCAATTATCAAATTAGCTTTGTAATTTATCTTGACACCTTTCTGGGGAAAATTGAAACATACAACATTAATAAATAAGCACATGGATAATCTCAAGAAAGTAAATTAAGCTCCTAAAAATGATTGTTACTCTTTTTTTAAAATAACAGGATACTTTTGTCAAGTGTAATAAGACAGTAATTCTTTAAATGCCTCTTTAGTGGCCTGAAAGAAATGACAAATTTCCACTTTCTCACTCCCAAGAGAGTAACTTAAGCTTCGCAAAAATATTGGTCATCCAAGGGTAGCATTGCACAATTATGTGTCAGAGGTACTTTGAGACCTTCCTTACCTTCTGCAACACCAGATACATTCCTCTGTCAAAAACAGCACTCCACCATGGCTGAGCCATTTGTCTGCTCAGCTGCGATGGGTCTTATGTTCTGGAATATATGCAATCTAAAGCATAGTAAAAAGTTTAAGGCAATAAAAAGTTTAGAAGTGCCATCTAGATGAATATTTATGGCTTTCTCTGAATAGGAATTCACAAAAGATATGTACCACTGAGGCTGACTGCTCCGAAGACCACTCTACCTAAGGAAAGATCATCCTGCTATGATCTAAAGGAAAAAATTCAAAATTCAGTTTTCATACTGCTGTCCTGTATTAGGACAGCAGTATGCTTATATAAAGGCATCCACTAAACCATAACTTTAAGTTGTTATTTTTTTTTCAGTTTCTTCTCTCTTCCTGTTAAAAAGAAGGGATAGTTGGGATCTCTGTACTTCCCAAACTGAAAAACAACTTGTTATATAAACAAATATCTTCTGTTGTTAGACTTACAGGGACAAGAGGAGAACTTTATTTTATTTTATGTACTGGGACTAATGTTTTAGATTAAGTTATCAGAATTTCAATAACACTCAACAGCAAAATATCAATTGAGAGGGGAGACGAGAAAAGTTTAGGGAATATTACCACACTGGGGTTGAAAGTGAGACACATGGGCACTTGTTCATGGATCCCACAGCTTCTTCCAAAGTCAGGGACATATGTATTAAGTCCTATTGCTGAGCTGAATTGTGAATCTGAGATGATTCAAAACTAAAATAAAATAGAAGTTTATTAGCAGGGTTCTTCCTTTACTTCATCAGGATCTGGACATTAACTCCAACAATCACTCTACCAATTTTTACCAAAGCAAATTAATTCTAGAATCAATATTTCCCTTTGTAATGTACTGAAGAATAATAAGAAGGACTGATTTTTATATTCTCATAGCAGGTCTCATAGGATATGTGAGAACATGCAGTTACTTGACAGGCATGTTATGATTCATGTAATTCTATTTTTGATTTTCATTACAGAATTATTTATTACTTTGTCCGTTTTCTTACAGTGAGGTAACATTGAATCAAGAATATTTTTACTAGAAATTACCCTGGCAGTAGAATTACATGTTTTGTATTAATTTTCAAAATACAGTGTGAAGCCCAACTCTGAAGCAAAGTTTGCATTGCTAACATCTGTTCACATACTGGAAGCAATTGATGGCTGTGCCCAAATGCCTGAGTGCTTTATGAGTTCAGTCATGTTAAGAACTAGAACAAAGTGGCATACATGGGGTTTTTCCTATATGTTCAGTTTGTTGGCCATGGTAGGAACTTTACCACTCTCTCTTTTTATCTACATGTTGATTGATCTTTTATCCCTTAAAATAAAGAAACCTCATCCACATTCTTGGGTGATGGGAAAAGAGCATTAAGTGATGAACCAGTTGAAGTGGTACTTTTCCTGAAGTATTTATACAGTCTCCAGAGATACAATCTTTCACTATAATAATGGCTAGTTGTAGAATTATCAATCTGTCTTAATTCTGGTAAGTCAGGCAACAAATATATTAGAAGATTGACTCTATACCTGGTTCTATTCTAAGCATTGTTCTCTACTATACGTGATATTGTCCTTCTTACATGGAAGAATTTCAAGGGGAAACATTAGATATGTAAAAATTATTCATAAAATAATTTATTCATAGAAGTTTGTACAAGATGTAAGAATTGTAATTTTATTTTATAGGTGCTCTTGGCCAGATATACTTGCTTCATAATCTCGTTGATTCTCACAAAAGCTGATAGATTGCCAGAGATGCTCATACAGATGATATTGTAACCTAGTTCCACACAGTTAGGTCAATGCTGGGAAAAATATGTTTTTTCTTAATGTCCAAGAAACTTGCATTCAGTTCTAAATGAAAAACAAAATTACTTTTATCATGCTTTTCTTATATTCATTATGTAAATAGTTCTATATTTGTATATAGATGCTTTCTTTTTTATACTTCATTTTATCTTTTATTTTTATTGCTTTTTATTGAATTTATTGAGGTAATGTTGGTTAATAAAACCATACAGGTTTCAAGTGTGCAACTGCATAATACCTCATCTGCACGCTGTATGTCTAAGCTTCCGCTTTACCCATATTATCCCCCATCACATTAAATGTTTTCAATAATTAAATAAATATTCATTGTTAGCTCCAAGATATCCATCCTGAGATTATGAATTACAAATCTAAACAAACCTGATAGCACTAGTAATGGTTTTTCTGATATAACTACTGATTACATCTGGAAGATTTGCATTAGGGTTAGAATCGACTAATAATGCCTTATGTTCTCGGAGACTTTGGACATCAGAATCCAGTATCTCAAAATAGAAATTATTTACTATTATGTCAAGAATTATGAACGGTTTGAGATATTATCCTAGTTGCAAGCTAACATGATAGCCAGAGAGCAAGTTTCATAAATTTTAACAGGCCACACACAATTTCTGGATCAGATACAAAGGATTTTATTACTTATGGCACAACTGGCAGCAAAAGTAATGTTCACTTTGGTTTTCCTGGTCTTATCTCACCCTCAAATCATATGAGCACAAAGCACAGGCAGGCCCAGGTGGGTACTGAAAGCACAGTGGGTTTGTACAATACCACAACTGAAGAGCTTAAGAGTCTGCTAGAAAAATCTGTCCAATCTTTGTCTGTAGGGAGACATTATCTTTATCATCCTGGTTTAGAAAAAAACCTGCTCTCTGCTCTAGAAGAAGGCACTATCTTCATCTTCTAAGCATTCTAGCTTATATAGCTAATGGCCTTAGATATTAGCTATATAAGCATTCTTGAAAAAAAAATCAGAATGAAAGCTTACACAAGACATACAGAGAAATTCACCATGGAGAAATATCTCTCATCCAATAAATTGGAGCTCAGTGGAATTTCAGGCAAACTTAAAGAATGTCAAAGATATTCATATATGTTTCACTATATTTGTTGTTACACGTATAAGCAATGTTTAACTGCTCTTACTATTACAGTGATACTGAGCTATATTAATAACATTGATATAGATCAATATTAAAAATGTAAAAAGATGGAATTTTCTCAAGATGTCAACTCTACTAATTTTCAAGCAATTATTCATAATTTTTATGAAAAATGAAAATGAAACTTTAGACATTGTCCTTATCTGTTTTTGACAATTTCTACCTTTGTATTAGCAAATATTGAAAAATAACAACTATGTACATGTATTTGAAACAATATTTAAAACAGGCTTAGAAAATCTGCCTATTTGCTATCATTTCATAATGATCTAAAAATCACTTGAAAAACATTTGAACTTTATGTAAATTTAAAGACCTTATATTTAGATTGATTATGTTAAATAATATTAATTTTAAAATATTATTTTTCTCAGGTAGTCTGTAGTTTCCAAGACATTTCACTCTTCTTTAATATAGATATAATTATTCAGAAGCAATTATAATTTCATTATTTATATGGATATCTTTGCTGTGGATTGGATTATTGTTCAAGTAACCATAAAAATGACAAACTTTTAAAATTGGTGGGATTGTTATCAGAAGGGAATCAATGGTTTCTTGGGTTTTTCAATACTTAATATATAAAATAATAGAATTGACGTTTTTTTTAAACAAACTATAGAGGGAGTAGAGAAAATCTTTAAGCTGAACTTAAATGGGAGACTTCCAGTCAAGATGGAGGCATAGGCAGACACGCTTTGTCTCCTTGTGCAACCACAAGAATTATAAGGAAAATCTCCAAACAACTAACACCCAACACTGTCAAAAAATCTAACTGTACAGAAGTCTGACAACCAAGGATTTCAAGAAGCCACATTCATCCTGATGGATAAGAGGGGCAGAGACCAAGAGATGGGTAGAGAGATGCAGTGTGGCACAAAGAGGTGGAATGGGCATGGGTGACCCCACATTCATGTGTGATGGATAAAAATTAGGAGGGACACCTTGGGAGCAAGCAATCCCAGACCCAAGCTAGACCACAAAGACTGGGTTTCCAGCACTAGAAAGATAAATCCCTATAACTTCTGGCTATAAAAACCAGTGGGGGTTGGACCAGCAGATGAAACTATTGGATTTTCAGGAAAATCCACTTAAAGGGCCCACAAGGTCTTAAAATGTATGCAAATCCACACACTCTGGGATTCAACACCAGGATAATAGCTGTAAGGGCACCAGTAGCATACAGGGAGTGGGTGAAGAGACTGGAAACAGAGAGAGTGCTGTGCAAACCTCCAGAAGCCAGGCAGTAGCACAGTCTCCTCTTAGGGCCCTTCCCCAACAGAGTCACAAAACAGTGAAGTGGGTTGCCCCACCCTGACAATTACCTAAGTGTCTGCCCCACACAATGTACAGGTGTGTTTTTGACAACAGGCTACACTACTAAGCCAGGGAGTCAAAGAAGCTCTGCCTAATACACAGAAACAAACAGGGAGGCTGCCAAATTGAGATGGCAAAGAAATATATCCTAAATTTAAGAACAGAACAAACCCCTAGGAAAAGAACTAAATAAAACAGAGATAGCCAACCTCAGATGCTGAGTTCAAAACACTGGTGGATCAGGATGCTCAAAGAACTAATTGAGTATGGCAACAACATATAGGAAGAAATGAAGGTTAAACTAAGTGAAATAAAGAAAAGTCTACGGGGAACCAACAGTGAAGTGAAAAAGGCCAGGATTCAATTCAGCAATTTGGAATATAAGGAAGAAATAAATATTCAACCAGAACAGAAAAAAGTAAAAAGAATCTTTAAAATATAGGATAGTGTAAGACTGTGGGGCATCTGCAAATGTGCCAACATATGAATCATACAGATGCCAGAAGGAGAAGAAAATCAATAAATTGAAAACTTATTTGAAAAAATAATGAAAGGAAACTTCCCTAATTTAGTGAATAAAATAGATACAAAAGTCCAGTAAGCACAGAGTCCCAAACAAGTTGGACCCAAAGAGGACCACACCAAGATACATCATAATTAAAATGCCAAGGGTTAAAGAGGAAGAAAGAATCTTAAAAGCAGGAAGAGAAAGGCAGAGAGTTATCTACAATGAGTTCCCACGAGGCCATCATCTGATTTCTCAAAAGAAATTTTGCAGACAAGAAGGGACTGGCAAGAAGTATTCAAAATGATGAGAAGCAAGGGCATACAACCTAGGTTACTCTATCCAGCAAAGCTATCATTTAGAACAGAAGGGCAAGATAAAGTGCTTCCCAGATGAGGTGAATATAAAGGAGTTCATCATCACCAAGCCATTATTACATGAAATGTTAAAGGGACTTATTTTAAAATAGATGATCAAACTATGAACATTAAAAAGGCAATGAATTCACAACTATCAACAAATGAATCTTAAAAAAATATAAAAATAAAAAAAATTTTGAGCAAACACCCAGAACAGGAAGAGAATCATAGATATGGAGATTATTTAGAGGGTTATCAGCTGGGAGGGGCAAAGGAGGGAATGTGGGAAAAGGTACAGGGATTAGAAAGCATAAATGGTAGGTACCAAATAGATAGGGGGATGTTAAGAATAGTATAGGAAACGGAGAAGCCGATGAATTTATATGCTTGAACCAGGGACATTGAACTAAGGGGGGATTGCTCAGGGGAAGAGGTACCAGGTGTAGGAGGGAAAAGGAGGAAAAATTGGGACAACTGTAATGACATAATAAATAAAATACACTTTTATTTAAAAAGCTGAACTTAAATGGGAAAAGAAACTGATCACATTCCAAATCAGGTTTCTTGTCTAACTAGAATTAATACAAACTCTGAGAGACAACAGTCTCTCTCTGTGTGAGGCTTAATAATTATAGAGAAGAAATTAATCAAACTATGATCTATTAAGTGCCCAGTCTAAAGTGAGCTTAAATGAATTCAAAACATGAAACTATGTCACCCTCAAGATCTTAGTGTCTAATTTACTGGACTTGAAACTCAGAATAAGGAAATATATGCATGCTACTAGTGGTAAATTCTACAGATTTTGAGAAAAATGCTCGATTCTGAGGTGGTCAGACCTATCCTAGAGTACACTTTCATCTCATTTTGGTTTCCAGGTCTCACTCTCAGTTGCTGCTATAAAAATGTACCCCAGCGTTGAATAGGAGATCCAGTGATCTTCCCTCTTTGATAATATTGTTGTCATTTCCTTTTTGAAATATAACACACACACACACCATAAAATCTGTTACCTTCCAGTGACCTCACAGAAATATATCATTAGAGAAATTGCTGCTATAGTATTTTGTTATTAAAAAAAGATGAAATGTGGAGGAAAAATTACTGTCAGTTCCTACATACAGTGTCTGCTGTCTGAGAGGTAGGGGTCAGACGAAACACAGGGCTTCCTTTGTTTGAATTTCATATTTCATTTACTACACTAAATATTTTTTACCTTTAAAGCCTTAAATAGGAGTCTGAATTAATAGGGCAACTTTTTCTCTGGCCTCACAAACCTACATGCTTATGCCTTGCTGCATAAGTCTCTGAAGCAGATTCTCTGTGGTTATGGTTCCAGAGTCACACTCCATCTCCATTTTTATTTATTTATGTATGTATGTATTTATTTATCTATTTATTTATTTCAGCAGGGGCAGTACAAAGATTAACAGGGTTCTAATGCAAAGCATTCTGGAAATGCCACATTTTTACTGTTATCTCTTATTACTTAAGTATATATATGTGTGTGTGTGTGTGTGTGTATATATATACTGTCACAAAACATATATATATGCCCCCCCCCACACACACACACACATATATATACTTAAGTAATAAGAGATAACAGTAAAAATGTGGCATGAACTGTCACAAAACATATATATATGTGTATATATATGTTTTGTGACAGTTCATCCATGTAAACCAGTTATCCAAAATAAAGTTTAAAGCTATTAGAACTGGGAAATAAAGATCAGCTTTTGTTCTTCCTATCAATAAACCAACTTTTAATATTCCAATGCCTTTTCAGTCTGTGAAACATAAAACTTTTACTTTAGCCATTGCCACAGGTTCCCTTTTCTTTCTAGACTCTACTGAATCCACTCAAAGAAAAAGGAAGAATAGTAACACTTTCAATTTATGAACAAATCCCAATTAACTGAATTCCTAACATTTGATTAAAGGACATGGAATATATAGAGGAAAACACTGTGAAGAATTCAGATATTTAATGAGATTGCTGTGATTAACTTAGTACTTCTTTGACTATTGAATCAGACCTAAGTGTCTCTCCCTCTTACAGACCAATAAAGTAAACAGTCATCCATGCTGTCCTCTCAGCCTGCCCCTGCACTATCAGTAACGTGTTGTGTCCTTATCTATAAGGTGGAGGGAGTGAAATTCTTTGCTGGTTCTGCTTTGTAGGTTATCATGATAATCAACTAAGATTGTGAATGAAAGCAAAGTAAAACTACAAACCCAATATAAATATAATGTGGTATATTATTATCATTGCTATTTTTCTGAGTGTTGTTTAAAACAAGTCTTTACAATTTTTAGCAGAATAATTATTGTCAGAAAAACTTACAATTTTCTCATTTCCACATATTGGTGTCACTACAATGCTAACATGTTTTCATATTTTCTATACAATGAAATGAATCAGTGTTTAGTTATTATAAAAACATTTATATTTTAGTGAACCTAATATAGCTAGTATTGTTCACATGCCTTGGTTTTTTTTTTTAACCCTAGTTAATCCGGAAGAAGTATTATCTCACATATGTAAAGCAGGAGAATTTCGTTGCAAAAACAGACACTGTATCCAGGCTCGGTGGAAATGTGATGGTGATGATGATTGTCTAGATGGAAGTGATGAAGATTCAGAAAATTGCTGTATGTTCTCCTTCAAGTAATGTTAAATCTCCCTGACTTTCTGAGCGTGTAAACCATGAAAATAGTTCATCAAAATCCAAAAATATTTATGGTGCAAATTGCACTTTTTTCTTTTTCTCAGTCACTCTTTTGTATAGAGATTAGGCCTTAGATTGCCTCTTTGTATAGTTTTAAAGCGCTGGTTTTCTCATGCTTCCCCATCTTTAATATTATCATTTTGGTTGCTCCAGAAGTCCTTTCCTTCCCTTTCCTATTTGTGCTGTCAGTGCCACCACACCATTGTCAGAATGTCTCTAGGATCTCTGAATTTAAAGATGTGGAAAATCAGTTTAAACTCTCTGAAGACAGAATTCCTCCTACAGAGGGTCATGATCCACTTCATTGCTCCTTGGCAACTAAGCCTTGAAAGAGATCCAAGGAGACAAGAAGTGGGTTTGGAGCATGTTATTACCTAACCTGACTGGCTCAGTACATGGTAGGAAACACATATGCAGCATGCAGATTGAAATTAAAGGTTTGATTATTCTTCCTTTTGGCTTTTTTTTTAGTTATTTACCTTTTGCTGCAATAGAAATAATTTCATGTTTTTGTAGGGATAATGAAATGTTCCACATACATGGAAAGAAAACAATTTGAGAAGCACATTAAATAATGTTTTCAGAGTATATATGATTAAATGACTACTTGAGTGGCTTTGAGACATATAAAATATTTTTATATGATGAGAAAGGGGTATGTGCCAGACATATGTATCTTTCCTCTCTTGATTTGACATGTTTTTTTTTCAATTAAAGACATTTCAAGTTAAAGTGGCTGAACTAATTGTGAGTTAATTGGCAATTCTCTATTTTCCTATTTTTTAAAATCAAGAATATAAAAACAATGTTTTAAATATTCATTGTTAAGAATAAACAAAGTTGGCTGGGCATCCATCTATGAAACTATCTGTGCTTTGGTACAAAAACACAAGAATATGGATTTTAAAAATATTTTTGAATTGTGTATAAATATATAATATATAAATAAATTGTCATCAACAATAAGTATAGCAACCCTAACCCTTTCTTATATTTGAAAACAGCTATTCTACTAACCGGTTATTCTTGCTAGAGTCCTGAAGTGAGTAGAAAATATTAATATGCTCAAATGCCAGAAAACAAAGTTTTTCCACCTTATTTAAAATGTACATAAATAGAAATTTTCTAAAAAAAGTGATAAAATCTGTTTATTACCAAAGCTACAGTAAATAAATAGTATTTTGTAGAAACTGACTGGAAAGGCCTACATTTCCTATGTATCAGCATGATAAAACAACTGTCTTTAAACTTCTATGTAGAACTAATACCAAAATTTATTTTTGTTATACAGAAGTACAACTATTGGGCTTTAGAAAAATTACTTCAAAAAAGAATATTGAGGTTTTGAAACAAATACTGAAGAGCATGCCAACTCAGTCAGGAATTTATCCTCCAGAATGCAGGGAAAATAATCAAATAAGATTAAGTTTAAAATGGCCTCCTGTTGTGCTTAGATATTGGGAGGTTGAATCCTTAATTGTGCACAGTTTCCTACATGAGAATTGGTCTTGTCCTCAGTATGTTTGCTGCTTGCATGTTTGTTTGTACTAGTAAAGAAAACTCATAGTGATCAGTTTTGTTACTGGAATCATGCAGGATCTCATACTTAACCAATTCTAGTTCACAAGTGATGCTTTTTATTTGAGGACAGATTTTACTTCCAGTCCTAAGAAACACCAGGCAAAGCATTAAAAAAGTAGGCTTATTTAATATTTCAAGAATCACTTGAGTGAATGTGTGGTTTAAAAAAAGGTTTTGATATATATATTATTAGATAATATTACACATATCTGTTATATTTCACATTAAAATTTGAGGTTACTTTTAAGAGTTTTTTGGTAAAAAAAATTGAAATTCAGTAATCTGTTATGTTAAGGAATGAAAACAAAAGTTAGTGGTACAGTTAATTTTATTGGAGGCATGAAAAATAAATATATTTACTTTTATATGAGATTTAATTACTTGATGTCTTCTATAAAATTATTACATTTTAACAGAGACTGGAATATTAATAGTTTTGATAAATAAGACACTGCATGAAAAAGCTGGCATGTATTATAATTACTGTAATAATTACTGTAATTTTTCCATAACTAATTTAATCATAACTTTGTTCAAATTTACATCATTAAGCTTTCTTCTTCTCTCCCTCCACCTCTTGTTCCAGTCAATCATAGCTGTCCTGATGATCAATTTCAATGCAAGAATAATCGCTGCATCCCCAAAAGATGGCTCTGTGATGGAGCTAATGATTGTGGGAGCAATGAAGACGAATCCAATCAAACCTGTGCAGGTAAAGATTTGCTTGGAGACGTACATAAATCTCTTCCAAAGCTAATCTCCGTAATAATGCAGGTCAATGCTCACTAGTGTCTCTGATCTGATTATTGCACTGTAAATGAATTCAATGTTTGATGCCACAAAACCTAAATTTTAATGATCTTTAACTTAATCTTGGGTTATGCCTCTGCTTTCCAAAATAATTTGGCACTTTCTCTGTCCATATGGACTAACTGGTGATACACTGCTTGGACAAGACTTGTCCCTGCACAGTCTGACTTGGCAGTAGTGGTTGAGGTTGGTGAACATGTGGTGATATAGGCCACTCATAACAAAAACTCTATTAGTTTTGTTGTTGTCTTGTTGTTCTTGTTGTTGTTTTTTTATACTTTTACCTTGGAAAAATAATTTATATGTTTTATGCAGAACTTGTGAATAGTTCTCTGGTCCTAGCACATTATTTATGGGGGGTAGAAGGGTTTTTTCCCCATGAAGTCCCACCACTACTAACCTATTTATATTTCCACATTATGTGTCACTTTGTAATAAACTTTTGAATCCTTAGCCAGATTTGTGTTGAACAGTAATATGCAGTTTTGGTACAGGTTGTAACAGCATACCAGAAAGGTCTTTATTACTCAGATAAATATTGAAAAATGATACTGACCAGCAGCAGCCTAGTGCTCTTCTTTAAATGATGAAAAAGGAGTAGATTATTTGATGCCTCATATTAATATGATCAGTAAAAACTGTTTTTTCCAAAAATTACACACAGCAACATCAAAACATATCAACCACCTCAGTTTCTCTCTTTGCCAAAATAAGCATGACTAAATGAATATTAAAATGTGTTAGTGAACACTCTTGAGGTAGCTAATAAAGAAAACACTGCAAGGTCAAAAAGCCTGATTTGAACTTGGTTTTTTCCACTTTTTTTTTTTGCTTATAAATACTTGTAACTCTCTGCACTTTAATTTACTCACGTATTTATTTCAATTCTGTAATAGTATGAATTAATAAAAAATTGCTTCCAAAGAGCCTTTTAAAGAACAACAATAAGAACAAAACAAGTACCATTCCATAATTCTAATCTCCACCTTATTTTCAGTTTTTTCCTATAGTGACATATTTGCTGAAGATCCATGAGCTAGTTATTCTGTTGCTCCATGATTAAAAGCTTAGTCTAATATTATGGAATAGCTGATTATTTTCAAGATATTTTGTATGTCTGATAAGGTCATTTTACAAAGTTCATACTGATAGGGCAAGGACCTCCAGAGACCATGTGGCCCCAGGCCCCTGCCTTCAAGTCTGTTCATCTCAAGGATGAAGGCATGAGAGAAGGGACTTGCCCTGACTGACATCTTTGGTAAGAGTTTAGGGCAAAAACAATCCATGAGTTCTTTCTCCAAAGTAGTTGCTCCTTTTATCAAACTGTATTATACTGAAGATAAGCTAGAATTTTAGGTATCATCAATTTAACTTTTGTCAGGTTGCCTTAGAACATGATTGTAATTTACAATGAAACCACTTTCTGGGCTAGAGCAAGAATTATTATTATTTTATTATTTATAATAATTATATTTATTATTATTCTTGCTGGAGCAAGAATTATTATTCTTTTAAGGTTAAGATTCAAATCATAAATTTTGCTTTATTACATCCTAAACAGATAGATCTGTTTTCACCTTAAAACAAAAGGCATTTTTGCTTTTTTTATAGATGACTCTATAATTCCACATCTTTATTTCTATTAGATTTAAAAAATCTACTTGTTACTACATGATTTTTAAAGGAGTATTTTGGATTGACTAGCTACTTTTAGTAGTAGACGTGAAAATGCTATGTATGATAGCAAATAAAGCAATCAATCTTAATTGGTTAGGTCTCTGAGATGTTTCAGGCCTGTCATCCCCTGGAAACAGCACAACTTGCTGACACTTCAAGTGCCACTTTAAGTGATGGCGGGACTCTAAGTACTGCCACTCAGTACTAAGTCTTCTTGTCAGTATGTTTATGCCAGGTATTTTGATCACTGTATACCTCAAGAAATTAAATAAAAAGAACAAAGGGAAAAATAAATATGCCTTTAGCTTGAAAACTAAGTATGTTGTCATGTTACAATGTATTTCCATTTTGTCTTACTAAAATAAGTAAATAGGTCACATAGCTCATTATATTGGAAAAATATAGCAAAGTTATTAGATAATTTATCTGGTTGAGTCATTTTATACATTTCTCAGTATAGCTATATACATGGACATGTATCCTAGAAAAAAGATTTCCCATAGGGGCATTATTTTGTAATTAAATCCACTTTCCTGTAGCTTTAGAATTATGACTAATTTATAACTAAAAGAAAATCCCTTACTACAGGAAGCTAACTTCTGATTTTTTTCCTTTGGGATTTCTCCCTGATCAATTTACTAATTTAATAAATGTTTATCATGGCACAGGAGATAAGATGGAAAGAAATGCACAGTACTTTTCCTTAAGAAGCTAAGAGTGAAGATGGGGAAAATGATGTGTACAAGCAAACAGGTTATTCCCCTGCAGCATTCAGAGTGCTCAGCTGAACCACATGGGAGCACATAAGAAGAACAAGTATATAAGTCTTGGGCTATCTTTAGGCTTCCTGAAGGAGGTGATGTTCAAGCTAAACCTTTTCAAAAAGGGTAGGAACAATGCCTAAATAACAATTCAAGCCATTTAATTAAGAAAAAATAAGTTATTTGATAAAAACCAATCATTAACAAGATTGTGGGAAAAAAAAGAAACTATAATATACTCTTGGTGATTTTCTACATTGGAAAGCAGTTTGGCCAAATCAAGTACATTTGCAGGTGGTCTTGCCTTCAAGTCTGTAATTCCATTTTCAGGTTTATAGTCTAGTACACAGGAGACATGAATAAGAATTCCATTGCCCTAATGCTGGCAGTACTGAAAATAGGAAAACGTCTCAGAGCTCATTAATGGGAGAATGGCTAAATATGTTGTGTTATATTCATATAATGGAATGCTATTTATAATTAAAATGAATAAACTGGAACTCAAGTATCAACAAGCATGTCTTGCAAAAACAGTTTTAAACAAAAATGAGTTGCTGAATATAAACAATTTAATATCATTTCTATGAAGTATAAAAATGCAAAACAATTCTATATGTGCTTAATGATTTCTAAATTGGTAAAAATAAGATTCAGAATATGTCTGAAAATGAAAAAAAAGTCAAATTAAGGATAACAATTACCCCTAGAAAGAGAGAAAGAAAGTGGATATGATTGGGGAAGATTTATATAGGGGACTTCAAATGTAACTATATCTTTTTTTCTTAAATAAAGTAAAAATCTGTAGCAAATGTAGAAAAATATATGAAGATTTGATAGAGCTCTATGATGGCAAACTGGTGCTATTGATATTATTTTCTAGAATTTCCTGGGTGATGGAAATATTTTACTAGGAAAAAGGAAAAGATTGATCAGTATAGAATGAAAAGGATGAAGTTAAAAAGGGTAGAGGACTGGAGAGTGTGCCTGGAAGAGGACACAGCATACACACAGTGGGCAGAACGGAGCTAATGGGCTTGGTAGTGATCCCTCAACACACACAAAAAATTAGGTTTGTGTAATTATGAGGGAGACCCACAGCCCAAAGGTGCAAAGTGGTTAGATTTGAAATTCTGGTTTTCCTCATAGAAACCATGATGATCCTTGGAGCCTAGGCAATTTCAGACCAGCATTTTCTCACAGCACAGAATTGTGGTTAGATTACATAATCTGTTTTTCTCACATCCTCCTCAAACTGGACAGATATAGTGACATTAAGAAAATCTGAAGTATTTTAAAAAATCAGCCTTTGTTTTATAAGGTAAAGAGTATCTTTTTTAAAAAAAGATTTTGTTATTATGTTTAGAAAGAGGGGAAGGGACAGAAAAAGAGAGGTAGTGAAACATCAATGTGTGCTTGCCTCTTGAGCACCCTCTTCTGGAGACCTGGCCTGCAACCCAGGCATGTGCCTTAATTGGGAATTAACTGGCGACCCTTTGGTTCACAGGTTGGCCCTTAATCCACTGAGCCATACCAGCCAGAGCAGATAAAGAGTATGTTTTTATATAACATAGCTTTTTTCTAAATAGAGTGATCTGATTAAAATATAACAAAGGTAAGAATTAGGAACAGTGTCTGAAGCTTTATTCTCCTCCTAAAATTGTTCCCATGCATTATGGGATTTCTCATTGCTACATGGCTATATAAAAAGCATAATTAGTGATGGGTAGAAAAATTCACATTGTAACAATGAATTTCGGATTCTCTGCTGGATAAATAATTCCACTGAGGAAGTGTAAATTTCCTATTTATGAGAGCAGCATTTGCTATAAAATTAGAGTCCTCTGGAGCAGCTCTGCTAATCTCACCTCCAAAGTAACTTAGATCTCATGGGAACAACAAGTGAAAAAGTAAAGGTTATGTCTTCCTGATATAAATCAAGTGATTAGAAAGTGCTAATTTAGTCAATGTGATTATATCATATAGGCAGACAGTACTTGTAGATTTATTCAATGAAACATCTTTCTCATCTGAAATCACTTCAATTTTCTTAGTAAACTAAGCAGCTCATTTTCTCTAAGATTAGAACAGACAATGAATTCATATATTTTCAGGGCATACGGCTCCTCAGTGATAAGCCAGTAAATATTCTCCACAGTAATAATTTATAAGTTTTTCAAGCTTCAGAGTTAATGAGATGACACAAATTTTTAACAAGATGATTTTGTGAGATAGGCTTTAAGAGTTCTTTCTTATTGTCCTTTCTAATCACCAAAGTTTTCTTAACAAGAGAAAACAGTCTGAGAAAACTTTGCTAGAATTAAACCTACAAAACCAGGATAGAATACAGTTGCATAAGAACATAAAATTAAAGTATATTCAAAAATTTAACATATTCTTACTATGGGGTGAATTAGAATTTAATGAAGATAAAAATCTGCAATATTTTTCTTTGAAGCAAGAAAACAAGAAATACTGAAGAAGCAGAATAGGTAGAGGATTATTGAGGAAAAGAGTGATGTAGGAAAAAAAGTGGAGAGAGTGAAAGGAAAAGAGGTAGGGAGGGAGAGGAGAATAACAAAAAGAAGGAAGAAAGGGAGGGAGGGAGGAACAAGGGAAGTAAAGAGGAAAGAGAGAAGAGAAAATAATTGAAAAATACCTCTCATTAAATTTCTCTTAAAAGTTAAAGGTATTTTCTGCAACCGGTGGAACAGCACAGAGACATGTAAAATTTTTATTAATCTTTCTCATATTTCTATGCCCTCTCCTTACTAACAAACTAATGCCAACATCTTCCTTCTTCTCTAGGCTAAAACAAATATATACATATTTTTTCAAGTAGGCATAGTTTTATTAAAATTACCTAGGGGCTTTGTTGACTTAATCTAATGTTAGAATAATTTAACAGAAGATCTGTAGAATTAGCTCAATGAGACAACATAGAAATATTTAATCCTACTTGAAACTCAATATTGCAAACCTCAAATAACACACATATTTGTTGGGATACTAGAAATCTATTAATATAAAACAATATGTAAAAAAGGAATAAATCTAATATTATATAAAATGTTTTGTTTCAGGACCCTTATCCACATAAGCAAAGCAAAAAATATATAGTGTAATAATTTTCCTGCTATTCTTAGGTATAGGCACTGAGAATAGAAATGATATATCTAATCCAATATATCCAACCAAGCCAGTAAATTTTCCATTTGTTTTTCCTGAGTAATCTTTGAAGTAGTCACAAATACATCTTTAGATGGCAAATGTACTTTGCTTAAAAGGAAACACATAGTATATAACTTTCAAGAAATAGTTTTAAATGACCTCTAAAAACCTGATTTATGGAAACTTATTTTAGTATGTTTGGATGACTTGACTTTGAACCATGCTATTTTATGCCTATAATTAGTAGCCAAGTTGACACAATGTGTTTTGAAGAAAAAGAACACATCCTTATTATTCGCAAGCCAGGAAACAAGAGGCAACACACATATAATCTAAATAATATTCTCTTGCCATAGTCACAAAAGTCTATACCCTAATCTTTCCTCATCTGTCTTATCTTCCTCTGACCCAAATATTAATGGGTTTAAGTATGCACTTCCCAACATTTCTCTCTCCCTGGTACAGTAAAAAGAAAGAATGGGTGGGATACTAATACTCATGAGCACAAATTTGTAGTTTAGAGGGACAAAAGTAAAACAAAAGAAAATCACACACTTCAAAATAACTATGTAACAACCTAAGGCCTGGGAAAAGAGTTAGGGAAACTATCTAGGCATTTCTGCTTTCAGAGGTTAACCTGATTGTAATAGAAAAAGGTAATCAAAATCCTTGAAGAACATAACCCCTTAATGGAAAAGGTTTAATAACCTGCCTTTGGCTGACATAAAAAGCAAGGCTTTGTGTGTGTTCACTGAAACCCTTAAAAGAGACCAAAGCAAAGTTCACTAATATCTTTTATTAAAAATTACACATTTTTATATAACTGTACTGAAAAGTGAGTTAAAAAATCCATCTTAGGGCTAAATATATATTTAAAAAATATAATATGCATTCTTGCTCTAAACATATTGGACCATTTAGAGATCAAAAAAATAAATGCATTTGCCCTGGCTGGTGTGGCTCAGTGCATTAAGTGCCAGACAGCTAACCAAAGCGTCCCCAGTTCTATTGCCAGTCAGGGCACATGCCTGGGTTGTAGGCCAGGTCTCCACTAGGGGTTACTCAAGTGGCAACCACACATAGATGTTTCTTTTCTTCTCTTTCTCCCTCCCTTATCCTCTCTAAAAATAAATAAATAAAATATTTTAAAAATATGTGTGTATATGTATATATTTGTGTGTGTATAAGTGTGTGTACATGTGAAAATTATTATGTATGTATATGATATACAATTATATTATATGCATATAATGTAATCATTATAATAATCACACTATATAGCATATATTAATATAATATGATAATTACATTATATATTGTTTTATATAATATATGATATAATTACACATCATATACAATTATATAATATAATGCATTCTATTATATATTGCATAATTAGTATGGTTAATTATATATAATATAATTACATTATATAATTATATGGTGTATGATTAATTATATCATATATGATTGATATTATATAATCATAATACATAATATTATGTAACTATATAATACCACACATAATCTAATATAATTTATATTATATGTTATATTACACACAATTTATTTTATATATAATATATATTATGTGTGTGTGCATATAAATATATATAAAATACATTGACAATGTTAGAAGAAAAGAATAATTCTGTCCCTGGCCTGGCTGGTGTGGCTCAGTGGATTGAATGCTGGACTGCAAAGCAAAGGGTTGCTGGTTGGATTCCCAGTCAGGGCAAATGCCTGGGTTGTGGGCCAGGTCTCCAGCAGGGGGTATGTGACAGGCAGCCATACATTGATCTCTCTCTTCCTCTCTTTCTCCCTCCCTTCCCCACCCTCTAAAACAAATAAATAAAACCTTATATAGAAAATAAGAGAGAAGGATAATTCTGATCCCCATTGTTAGAAACTAGATTCCCTGAGATAGTCTTTAAATCCTTCCTCCTACATCTCAGTAAAAGTTTTCTTGGGTTATTGGCAAACACCATTCAAAAATTTTTATAATTAAAAGTTGGATGAAATTTATTTCAACTATATATTCATAAGCATGTGACAGGAAAAAATTTAAATAATGATTTTAATTGAAGGGTAAAGCATGTGAGCTTTAGAGAAGATAAGCAAGCTGGCATTGTCATACATTAAATAAAAATTTACTTTCAAAATATTTTATCTAGTAAAGCAATATAATATATTTAAAAAGGTATTGAATGATTTATATTTAATGCTGTTGGAAAAACCTGTAAATTTATTTTTTGTAAATTAATTGATCATCATAGCTAAGACATGTCAATTGGACCAGTTTTCTTGTGGAAACGGACGCTGCATTCCCAGCGCGTGGTTGTGTGACTGGGAAGATGACTGTGGTGACCAGACAGATGAAATGGCATCTTGTGGTAAGTTGGGAGTGAACCCTGGTGTTAGTAGAGACGGGGTCAGATAGAAGATTCTATCACTATAATTTCTATTAAAAGGCTAGTCATTTCTTTATAAATACAAGTCAACAGAGTCTTTTGGATACAAGTGTATTGTTTCATGATTCAGAATATATCCTAATAATGAGGAAGTATCATTTCTTCAGGTAAAATAAATGGATCCAAACATAGTAGCTTTTATATTAGGAAGTGGTTATTATAAAGCAAGCATGACATTGTCTGATGATCATTATTAATCTTATGCCTATATGATTATAATTTTCAAACAGAATATCACACTGACATTTGGAGCAAATGAGGACATGTTTCTTGTTGGCATGCCTATGTTATATTCTTAGAGAAATAAGCAATAAAGGCTGAGGATACATAATTGGTAAACCATGTGTTTCATTTCTATAGATACTTTATTCTGAAGGACAAATTGTTATTAGTTTAAGAAATTTTGTTAATGGTAAAATTCTTTGTCACTCTTCTTTAATCCTCCTACTTTTGCAAATAATAAATTTAATGTTACATGAAGTTACATCTTTAATTTCTCTCATTTGTACCCAAACATGATTATATTTATGATGATTTGTCACAATGATACATAGATAAAGACAGTAGAATAAACTACATTTTCTTAGATATGTGCTTTATTTCAGACATAGCTATGGATTCTTAATATAACTATGATGACATAACATATATTACTATATGTTATGTAACGTTTATAAACTATATTTATACAGTTATATAAATATAACTATAACATATATTACACATGTTTAGGACATATACTAAAATAATGAAATTGAATATATATTTTTAGTAATTTAACCTCACATTATAATACTTTTAACAGTTGGAGACAATTTTTTTACCCTAAAATTTAAATGGCTTTACTTAGAGGGTGCATTTTCTGTTTAACTATATCTTTTTATTTAAAATTTCCTTATACTACACTAATAAGTCCCTGTAGATATTTGGGTTTGTAACATCTGAATAAATGTATAAATTAAGTAGTGCAAGTTTGCCATTTTAAAGAAGACAATATCGGTGTTCAAGAAGAAAGCAATAGAGACCCAAACAAACATTTGATAGTACAGTTTTGACATTCAATATTATTTTTATTAGTTTCAGGTATACATAATAGTGGTTAGAGTATCATATAACTTACAAAGTGGTCCCATAATATTCCATCTACCACCTGGCACCATACTACTTATTATGCTATTATTGACTATATTCTCTATGCTGTAATTTACATCTCCATTACTCTTCTGTAATTACCAATTTGTACTTCTTAATTCCTTCATCTTTTCACTGAGCCCACTACATCTTCTTCCCTCTGGCAACTATCAGTCAATTCTCTGTATGGTTGTCTGTTTTTGTTTTGTTTGTTGATTTAGTTCTTAGATTTCACATGTAAGTTAAATCAAATGGCATTTGTCTTTCCCTGTTTAACTTAATCCACTAAACGTAATACCCTCTATTTTACTTATATAGTCCTATTTTTTTTTTATTTTATTTCCCTTGCCTGAGGAGATATATAAGAAAAAATATTGCTAAGAGAAATGTTAGAAGTTTTGTTGCTTGTGTTTTCTTCTCGCAATTTTATGGTCTCAAGTCTTACACTTAAGTCATTAATGCATTTTAAGTTTTATTCTTGCATATAGTTTAAGAAGGTGGTTTGGTTTCAATTTTTTTTGCATGTATCTGTCCGAAGAGACTCTCTTTAACCCATTGCATGTTCTTGCCCCCTTTGCCATATATTAATTGGCCATATAGGTGTGAATTTATTTCTGGGTTCTGTATTCTCTTCCATTGATTCTGTGTCTGTTTTTATGCAGTACCATGCTGTTTTGATTACTATAGCCTTGTAGTAATGTTTGTTATCAGGTAACAAGATACCTCCAACTTTGTTCTTTCTCAAGATTGCTGTGGCTATATGGGGTCTTTTCTGGTTCCATAAAAAGTTTTGGAATATTTTGTCTAGTTCTGGGAAATATGCCATTGCATCTTGATAGGAATCACATTGAAACTATCAATTGGTTTGCATAATATGGATGTTTTACTAATGTTAATTCTTCCTATCCATGAGCATGGTATATGCTTCCATTTATTTGTACCTTGTTCATTTTCTTTCTTCACTGTCTTATAATTTTCCAAGTACACATCTTTTACCTCTTTTGTTAAATTTATCCATAGGCATTTTATCTTTCTTCTATCAGTTCATTTTGGTATATAAAATGCAAACAATTTCTGAATATCTATTTTGTATCCTGCTACTTCATTGAATTCATTTTATTGGTTTTGATAGCATTTTTGATAGAATCTTTAGGGATCTCTATATACAATATCATGTCATTTACAAATAATGCCCACTTTACTTATTGCTTCCTGATTTGGATGCCTTTCTATTTCTTCTTTTCTGATTGTTGTGCCTAGGACTAGAATGCTGTGTTGAATAAGAGCAGTAAAAGTGGACATCCCTGTCTTGTTACTGATTGAAGAAAAACAATTTAACTCTTCCCCTTTGAGTATGATGTTAGTTGTGGGTTTGTCATATATGGCCTTCATTATGTTCCCTTAATTCCCACTTAAAAAACATTTCTTTTTTGTAAATGAGTACTGAATTTTGTCAAATGTTTTTCTGCATCTATTGATATGATCATTTTTTGTGTGTGTTTCATTTTGTTTGTGTGATATATCGCATTTACTGATTTGTGAATCAATCATACCAACCTTATACCCTGGAATTAAATACCACTTGATTATGGTGTATGATTTTTTTAATATATTGCTAAATTCAGTTTGCTGATATTTTTGTGAGAATTTTAGCATCTATGTTCATCAAGGATGTTGGCCTATTATTTACTTTCTATATAATATGTTTATCTGATTTTGAATCAGGATAATGCTGACCTCAAAAATTAGGTTAGAAGTCTGCCCTGCTCCTGAAGTTTTTTGGAATAAGTTTGAAAAGATTGGCATTATTTCTTTTCTGAGTGTTTGGTAAAATATGCCTGTGAAGTCATTCAGTCCAGGACTCTTGTTGGAATTTTTTTTTTTTGATTACTGCTTTGATTTTGTTGGTTGTATTTATTTTATTGCTTCTTTGTTTCTTATTGATTAAGTTTTTGAAGATATTATGTTTGAAGAGATTATGTGATAAATACTACAAATTTATCAATTTCTTCCAGAGTGGCCAATTTGTTAGCATATAGTTGTTTATACCATTTACTTATAATCCTTTGTATTTCTGTGGTGTTAACTGTCATGTCTCATCTTTTATTCTGATATTTCTTTATTTGTTTCCTCTCTTTTTTTCTCTTAATGAATCTGGTTAGTTTTGTCAATCTTTTTTTCCTCCCCCAAGGAAACAGTTCTTGGTTTCATTGATTTTCTTTTTTCCTATTTTTTTCTTTTTAGAATCTATTTCATTTATTTCTGCTCTGATATTTCCCTTTATGTTCATCAATATTTGCTTTATATATTTATGTTGAGTGTATAAAAATATATAAGTGTTATATCCTCTTTTTGAATTGACCCCTTTATCATTATTCAGTATTTTCTTTTCTTTTTTTACTATATTTTATTGATTATGCTATTATAGTTGTCATATTGTTTCTCCCCTTTATTCTCCTCCACCCTGTACCCCCTCCCACTATCGTTCTCCCACCTTAGTTTATGTCCATGGGTCATACATATAAGTTCTTTGGCATGTCCATTTCCCATACCATTCTTAACCTCCCCCTGTCTATTTGGTACCTACCATTTGTGCTTCTTATTCCCTGTATCTTTTCCCCCCATTCTCCCTCTACCCCTTCCTGCTGATAACCCTCCAAGTGATCTCTATTTCTGTGAATCTATTCCTGTTCTAGTTGTTTGCTCAGTTCTTTTTTTTTTTCAGGTTCGATTGTTGATACTTGTGAGTTCATTTTCATTTCACTGTTCTTATTTTTGATCTACTTCTTTTTCTTAGATAAGTCCCTTTAACATTTCATATAATAAGGGCTTGGTGATGATGAATTTCTTCAACTTGACCTTATCTGGGAAACACTTGATTTGCCCCTCCCATTCTAAATGCTAACTTTGCTGGCTAGAGTAATCTTGGATGCAGGTCCTTGCCTTTCATGACTTCAAGTACTTCTTTCCAGTCCCTTCTTGCCTGTAAGGTTTCTTTTGAGAAATCAGCTGATAATCTAATGGGAACTCCTTTGTAGGTAACTGTCTCCTTTTCTCTTGCTGCATTTAAGATTCTGTTCTTCTATTTAATCTTGTGTAATGTAATTATGATGTGCCTAGGTGTGTGCCTCTTTGGGTCCAACTAGTTTGGGACTCTCTGAGCTTCCTGGACTTCCTGGAAGTTTATTTCCTTTGACAGAATGCGGAAGTTCTCCTTTATTATTTGTTCAAATAAGTTTTCAATTTATTGTTCTTCCTCTTTTTCTGCTGGCACCCCCATGACTCAGATGTTGGAATATTTAAAGTTGCTCCAGAGGTCCCTTAGCCTCTCCCCATTTTTTTGAATTCCTGTTTCTTCATTCTGTCCTGGTTGTATGTTTATTTCTTCCTTCTGCTCCAAATCATTGATTTGAGTCCCTGTTTCCTTCTCTTCACTGTTTGTTCCCTGTATATATATTTTTTATTTTGACTTTGCATAGCCTTCACTTCTTCCTCTATTTTACAACCATACTCAACCATTTCTGTGAGCATTCTGATTACCAGGTTTTTGAACTCTGCATCTGATAGTTGGGCTATCTCTTCATTGCTTAATTCTTTTTTTGGTGCTTTGATCTGTTCTTTCATTTGGGCTATATATTCTTTTGTCTCAGCTCACCTGTTATGTAGTAAGGAATAGAGCCTTAGGCATTTTCTAGGATGGGGCAACCCATGTTGCTGTATTGTGGTGCTGTATGTGGGAGAGGGGTCAGAGAAGGAACAATGGTGCTTGCTGGCTCTTGGCTGGCTTTCAGTCACTTCCCCCACTACCCAAAACCAAATTGGGGATGTTTGGTCCTGATTCCCAATTGAGTGTTCTAGGTCCTCTCTCTCTAGACTTAACACTTCAGGTAGAGGGGACAGATGGAAGAAATGGGTGACATCTTCTAAGGAGGCCTCATGGTAACATTCTCTCTGCTTCTCTGAGCTGAGTATCACAGTCCTCTGACACATGAGAAATGCAGTTTCTTGCAGGCTCTTATGTGAGATCTTCAGACATGCCTGAGGTCTCACTCCTCCTCTCAACTCCCCAAATGTTTTCTTCTATGTTGTCCTTTCTCCCTTCATGATGGTCCTCTCACATCACAATCTTAATCTCTTTTATTCCCCATTCCTCATCTTTCCCACTGAAAGTGTTATATATTACAGCCTTAAGTTACTAGAACACAACAATTGCGCGGGGCTGTCCTCTTGGTTGCATTGCTGATATCAAAAAAAGGTTTGCTCACTTTTGCTGCATTCACCTTATTTTGCCTTCCAAATGTTGAGATCAGACCGCTCTCCAGATGACCCATCTCTGAAGCCTACCACAACCCTACAGTTCTTTCTTCCTGTCTGGATACAGGATAAAATGGCCAATCTACTTCCTGTGCAACACCCAGTCAGCTCTCTCTTTTCATGCACCCACAATGTTTCTTGAACAGCTCTCATGCATTCTCTCCTTCCCTTGAATCCACTGGTCTCTCCACAAGGCTGACTTGCGGAGTACTCTCCTTTTACACAGAATGGCTCCAAATACTGGGTTCTTTGTACAGAATGTGGAGGTTCTTAGTGTCTCCCCCTTCTTAGTGCTGGATTGAAGGACAATACTGTTATAAATGTTTGTTTACTTAACTCATTTATTTTCTTTCTTTCTCTCACTATACTTCTCTCTTTAGCATGTAGGCACATATCTACCAATGCATATATTCAATGCATGGAAATTTAAAAAGAATAAGAAATATCATTCATTTACCCCCTCATGTTGTGAAAAAAAAAGCTGAAGCACTTAGAGTTGTATGTCCAAAATTGCAAAATAAGTTAGTACATGTAGCAACATTGAAACTCATCCCTATTAACTTCTAGCTGCCTATTTCAGAGAATCACAGACTTTGTTTGTTGAATATAAATGTTACATAATTCAAGCCTTCATCCAATATAAGAATTCTTCTAAAACTGGTCTCCAAGATACTTATCCAGTTCATGTTTGAATATTTTCAGGAACAAAGAATTGACCATTTTGCAGGGTAGTTTATTTTACTGTTAGGCAGTAATCAAATTTCAGAATATTATTCCTTTATAGAGCCAGCATCCTCCTTCTTAAAGATTATACTCAGATATACTCTTTGGTCCTTTGAAGCTATACAGGCTGAATTTATAACCTTTCCCACAGGAAAGGTGTTTAGATAACAAAAGACCATCATGTTCACCTACACCTACTCAGATTAATCACACCACTTCCTTCCAGTTTTCCTTGCACGATAAACGTGCTTGCAGGCTCTTTTCCTGCCAATTCCCCTATTGTGCATATAGTTGAATTTTTAATAACTTTAGTAAAATTAACAGCCAAAGTGGGGAGTTGATGTTCAAGAAGTGTAGAGTTTCCATTTGCAAAGATAAAAAAATTCTGGAGACCTGCTGCACAACAATATTAATACAATTAACAGTAGTAAACTTTGCAGTTAAAAATAGTTGAAAATGTAAATTGTACGTGTTTTTACTACAGTTTTTAAAAAATTCATGGACCAGAATTGTATTTTTACATTAAATTATAGTGGACAGATTACCTTCAATTACTGGGATTTCAGGCTTCTGTTAAGGCAATCTTAGATGGTAACCTTAATATATAACTGACATATTAAATTACTAGTCATTTAAAATACCTAAGCATTCTTATAGACTTGATAATTTCTTTTGGGTATTTCCAATTTTACATTTCAATGTTTTTTAGTTTTATTTTGATGGGGGAGTTTGTTTTCACTCTTTGACCTTCATCTTCTTCTAACTCCAACCCCCTTGCAGTTTTATATTTACAGTGCTAATGATGGCTCCCAGTTTTGTGTAATTCAAAGATTTGATACATATAACTTTTAAGGCAGTAACCAAATCATGGTAACAAAGTCATGAACCTTTTCGTCCCATGAGGCTATTGAAAATATCCTCCTGGGGTAAAAAACTGATACACTAATTGGCATTGAAGATGCAGTATTGAACCAACTATTCATCTACCTACATTTATTATCATCTAGCATACAAGCTTTTTTTCTCTGTTTGTTTATCATGAGCTTTCTGATGTTTCTAAAATACAGATATACCCTTTCATTGCATTTTCATGATTTACACTTATATAAACTTTGAGCAAAAAAACTGCTGACAAAATGTTTTATTAAGTTTGTTCTAGAATGATCATCAGAGATATACTTAAACTTCATCTCTCTACAGTTTCCATATTTTCACTCATTTTTGAAATTAGGGCAATCCTACCTTTTTTCAGTTTTTATTCATCTTATCTTCTACTTATTCCAAAATAACTGTCAATATTCAGAGATCAAAAATGTTTTGATGTGTCATTACTTGTTTGATAAGTTGTCTCACTATGAAGATAAACTCATTTTTAGCATTTAGGTGCTTAGTTTTTCTCTTTACCTTGACTTAGAGCTTTAATTTTCTCTCAAACCTTATTGTTTTTCACTTTCCAATATTATTTTTATTAAAATGATGTAAACCAAAGAAACTGAGAAACTATTTTTCTTGCCTCAGCCATGCAGATTAATGCTTTGTATCCTAGATAGTCTTTTTAAGTTATGTTTTCATACCTTTATATTAAAACATTATTATGATTTTGTTCAGAAGTGGTTATAAAGGCTACTGTTCAGTTGTCTTCATATTATTCCATAGGTATGTGACATGCTTTTACATTTATCTTTGGTTATAGAGGGCTTTTGTATATACTTGATTAATTAGGCTTTCTCTGCAGAAAAGTGGGAAGTTCAGTAAACCCTGGCAAAATATATGGAAAACCACATGCATAAATTATTAAAACAGCTTTTAGTTCCTTCACCTAACTCAGCATTTTCCTAACTTCTTGCTTGAGGGTAGGAATCACCTGATGCGCTTGTTACTGATAAAGGTCCCCAGGTTCCAATGCTCCTCCACAGACCCCCATTCAGTAGGCCTTAGATAGAGTTCAGGAATCTGTATTTTGGGAAAAGCAACTCATGTGATTCTTACCCTAAAACAAGACCATATGATTTAAACTGTTTTTTCAACATTCCCTACAAATTAGTATTTGTTAGGACTGCTTTAAAAAAATTACCACAAATGTGATGGCTTAAAACAACAAAATTTTACTGTCACGTGTCTGGTGCCCAGAAATTCAAAATCCAGGTGTCAGCGGGTTTCCTGTGAAAGCTCTGGGGATAATTTTCTATGACCATTCAGCTTCTGTTGGCTCCTGCAGCTCCTTGCCTGTAGCATCATGACTCCAAGCCCTGGTCTCTGTTTTCACATGGCCTTCTTCCCTGTGTCTCTGTCAAAACCCCTCTCCTTTATGTTATAAGGCATGGTCATTAGGCTTCAGGTCAATCCTTAAACCAGGGTGATCTCATTTTGAGACCGGTAACTTAATTATATCTGCCAAGACCCTTTCTCTAAATAAGGTCACATTCATAGGTACCGGGATTTAGTTATTTTTTTTTTATACATACAATTCTACCCACTACACATGGGAACTTTATTATGCCTCATACCACCAATTGATTTATAGTGGAGACAGTGGCATAGGTAGTTTCAAAACCTGTTCAGGTGATTCTAATATGTATCCAGGTTTGTGAAAAACTCTCCTAATACCTATTATTTAGTCCCTGGTTCCAAGTCAACTTCTCACCTAATCTCTCTATTTGGTCTCTGGTTTACTGAGATTCTTTTGCTTTTGTACCATGTCTAGAGTTCTGCACTATCAGAATAATTTGCTGGCTCACCAGCCACTGGGCAATAATAATTCTTACTGTCTCTCTGGTGTGAACTAGAATGCATCACTTTAAATTTTGTTTGAGAGTAAACATGAATTCTTCAGACATTTCAGCAGCATTGTATATAAATATACACACACACATATATACCTATATTATATATACATATTTATACATTCAAATCAGGATCAGATGAGATAATATATGTAAAATTCAGGTATTATATATAGTTATAAATGAGATATGCTTATGAAACATATTTATATCAGAATTGTGAATGGAAATCAACAGTAGAACTGGGGACAAGGAATCCTAAAACATAACATTTGTACTAAAAGTCAATGAGTATAAGAAATTTGTTAAAAATTACTCTTATTAGCCCTGAGTTGTGTGACTCAGTTGGTTGCACCTTGTCCCACAAACTGAAAGTCACCAGTTTGATTCCTGGTCAGGGCACATGCCTGGGTTGCGGTTTGATCTCCCCATCAGGATGCATATGAGAGGAAATCCATAACTATTTCTCTCGCTCTCTTTCTCCCTCCCTTCCCCCTCTCTAAAAATAGATGGATAGATAGATAAAATCTTTAAAAATTACTCTTAATAATGTACTAATTTTTAAAGGGTAAAAATAAAGTAAACAAAAATTATCCCTAGCAACCTGATTCTATTTCATGGCCCTGAAGAGCCTATTCCTTGTGCCTACCTGGTGCTACAATTACTAATCCCTAAGTATGGATCAGAATGAGAAAAATATTACAAATGCCATGTAACATATAGTTTTTAAAGTTTGTCATGTCAATATAAAATTTATTTTATTTTTTCTCTTGAAGGATGTAATATAAATACACACACACACACACACACAAGATCATCATTTTCTGAAAAATAGCCTTAAAATAAATAGCAAAATTAATTACCTGAAATACATTTAAATAGTTTGGGTTTGATATAAACTATATGTCAAGTATTCTTTGTTGATTTCTTATGGCACATTTCATTGGGCATTCTACTTTACTAAAGCTATTACTTTTTCTAATCATTTCTTGGAATAAAAAAATCTAGTTTCATTGTTTAATATTAACCTTAGGTTTAAATTGAATACACAATTTATTTTAGTATTAATTATTTTAATTTCCAGGGATACTTACTACTTTTAGATATGAATTGAGTCTTTGAAAACTTTTCTGCTGCCCAAAAATGTGTAAACACAGGAAATATAGCTTTTTTGGTCCTATATTTTTATTTTCACTCAATTGTTTCTTCCCATTAATATTTATGAATATGAAACTTTCAACTCCTTAAGAAAGTTTACCACCAACATAACAATTTAAAATTTTTTGATCCCATATTTCTCATCAGCTATCACATTAATTTTTACTTTTCTTGCAGTCAAATTTCTTAGAAAAGTTGCATAAAATTTATGTATCTATCTTCTACTCAGTCTATGCAGGGGTGTCCAAACTTTTTGCCTCTCTGGGCCACACTGGAAGAAGAGTTGTCTTGGGCCTCTGTTATCTTGTAATTACATGGCATTGTGACATGAAATCACAGAAAAATCTCACAATATTTTAAGGAAATTTACAATTTTGTTTTGGGCTCCATTCATAGATATACTGGGCCACATGTGGCCCATGGTCAGCAGGTTGGACACCCCTGGTGGAGAATGGAAACTTATTTTCTCCCCCAAACCATTCCACCAAAACTGTCTTTTCTAAGCTCACAAGGGCCATTTTAAAAAAAGAAAATCTGGGTAGTACACTTCACTGTCTACCTAGTGTTATCTGAGCAGCCTTCACTACTGCTGACTTTCTCCTTGAAGCACTTTCTCCTCTTGTGTTCAGTGACAAGCTATTTCTTGGTTTCCCTTCTACATTTTTCAGGCTCCTCTATCTCTAACTCTCGAATATATATTTCTTGTTTTATGATTTTCTTTGTAAGAGGGAGTGCATTACTTTCTGGAAGGTTCTTTCTGTTTATTCATTTGAAGAGGAAAGAAGGTATATACACATATTTTCAATAGTATAAGTTCAATAGTATAAATAATGTACAGGTTAACTTAGGTTTTATAAATTTCTTTTTTGGCATTCTGATATTTCACTACAGTGTTTCTGTATGTGAATTTATTTTTGCTTATCTTAAGAGAGATTGTGCTTCCTAAATCTAAAGGTATATCTTCGATAAATTCTGGAAAACTCTATAAAAGTATTTGGAATATTGCCTATCTTCATTATTTCCTTTTCATGTTTTTGGAACTGTTAGCTTTATGTTTGATCTGTTTGGTCTATCTTCCATGAATCTTACTATCTTAAGATACTCTTAAATATTTGATTTGAAATGACAAAGAGTTATTCAGATTTATCTTCTAATTTAGTAATTATCTCAAGTGTAGTAATTTATAATTTAACCTGTCCATGAAGTTTGAAATGCCAAGATGCTGGGTTTCATTTCTAAATGTTCTACTTGCTTCTTTTTCAAGCTTGTCCCTATTTTATTGGGCTATCTTTTACATAGACTTTATTTTTATATCTGTCTTTTAAATACATTTGACACCTATTTCACAGTGTCCATCTTACTTCAAAGAATATCTTCTACCATTTATTTTTATACTATCTTAAGATCTTATAAAGATAATCTTGGCATTTGTTAGATCTGCTGAATGTTAGTCACCAGATTCTTGTCTTTTACCTTTTTTACTCTTTTTTTTTTTAAATTTTGACCCTATCTTCTATGTTTCTATTTTGCTCCTGTGGAAATCTTGAGTCTTATTTTGAAGTCACATCTTCCCTGAGAACTGTCATAATCCTCTAAAATATTACATACCCTGAAATAATTTTCACTTTGGTATTTTTACTTAAGATTTTCCAACTATGGAAAGAGGAGTTTGTGATGCATTCTCACAATTACATGTGCTCCTCAGCTCACAGTGGGATTACATCTTGATAAATCCATCATAGGTTCATAATATCACAAGCCAAAAGTACATGTGATACCACTCATCTACTTAACATCATAGCCTACCTTGAACATACTTAGAATGCTTACATTAGCCTACAGGTGGGCAAAATCTCCTAACACAATGAATATGCTGTGGAGCATCAGCTTCTTGCCCTCAGGATCACATGGCTGACTGGGAGTTGCATCATGAGAGTATCATACAGCACACTGGAAGCCCAGGAAAAGATCAAAATTCAAAATTCAAATTATGGTTTCTCACTGCATATCACTTTTACATCATCATCAAGTTGAAAAGTTGTAAGTTGGAAACTATGTTTCTAAATTTTCAGGGTGGTGGGGTGAGCTATATATATATTTTTTTCCGCTCACAGTCCAGGCTGAGACACTTCTTTGTCCTGGAGGGAGGGTGAGGATATTATCTATTCTACCTTTGCACTGAAGGTTTTATTTAGCTTCTGAGGGTCCTGGATTTTTACTGGGATCCACACTTTCTCTGAAACTAAAGATTTGTGACCTGACCATCAATGACATTAAAACACAAGCATCTGGATTATAGATCCAGCTTTCTTCTATAACCTTTGCAGGCAAAATTGTACCCTCCCCCATCCCCACCCTGACACATACACATCCACACAGCATTTATAGTTCACCAAGTGCTCTAGCTTCCAGAACCCTCTTCATTTCGGGGCTCTGAAAGTATATGGATTTCTTACACATTCACCTATGTATTAAAATGTTTAATTGTTACCTTGCTTAGTATTTCTCATTTGTCTGCTATATTGACAGAACTATTCAACATTTTTTCCTAACTCTTCTATTAGTCTCATTCTGCATACCTTGTGGATCTTTTTATGTTCAAGGCTTAGTTTTATATAATATATAATAGTGATTATTTCCAAAAATTTTACAACTTCTACCTTACATCTTACTGAAACAATTCTGAAATTCTTGCAGTTTCTCAAACATTTTATGTACCCTGACTTCTGGGCCTTCAGAAAGTCATCTTTCTGGAATATTTTGAAAATACTCCATCCTCTCCTGTTTTTTTTTCTGATTTAACTTGAATATACCATTTATATCAGCTTGCATATCTCTTCCTCTACAGCAAAATATCTAAACTTAGATGCTTCTTGTTTTTTTTTAATAATACCTTCTAATGCCTATATCATGGCATTTATAGAGATTTATTGAAGTCACTTGTTTAATTTTGTTATAAATGTTTTTCTTACCAGATTGTAAACACTCTGAGAAAAAATGTTGAATGTTGTATTTCCAGGGCCTAATATAATGCCGCTCATTTATTTATTCTTATTTTGTCTGTCTGTTTTCAATTTTATTTTAATTGTTTTTAACGGACAGCTTTCTGTTTTTTACTCCCATCCCAGCCCACCTCCAGCCCTCCCCACCTCCCTCCCATTTCCACCCCACCCTAGTTTTTGTCCATGTGTCCTTTATACTTGCTCCTGTAAACCCTTCCCCTTTTCAACTCAAATTCCCTCCCCTCTCCCCTCTAGTCACTGTCAGCCTGTTCTCTATTCCAGTGTCTTTGGTTATATTTTGCTTATTTGTTTGTTTTGTGGATTACGTTCCTGTTAAAGGTGAGATCATATGGCATTTCTCTTTCACCACCTCACTTATTTCCTTTAGCATAATGTTCTCCAGTTCCATCCATGCTGTCTCAAAGGGTAGGAGCTCCTTCTTTTTTTGTGCTGCATAGAATTCCATTGTGTAGATGTACCATGGTTTTTTGATCTGTTCATTTACTGATATATGGATCCAACACTTGGATATTGTAAATTGTGCTGCCTTGAACATTGGGGTGCATAGGTTCTTCTGGATTGGGGTTTCAGGGTTCTTAGGATATAATCCTAGCAGTGGAATTGCTGGGTCAAAAGACAGATCCATTTTTAGTTTTCTGAGGAAATTCCATACTGTTTTCCATAGTGATTGTAGCAGTCTGCAATCCCACCAAATGTGTGCTACGGTCCCCTTTTCTACACAACCTCTCCTAAACTTGTTGTTTGTTGCTTTGTTTATGATGGCCATTCTGACAGGCATGAAGTGATATCTCATTGTGATTTTAATTTGCATCTCTCTAATACCTAGCGATACTGAACATCTTTTCATGTGTTTCTGGATCCTCTGCGTGTCCTCCTTGGAGAAATGCTTATTCAAGTCCTTTGCCCATTTTTTAATTGGGTTTCTTGTCTTCTTTGTGTGGAGTCGTGTAAGTTCTTTATATAATTTGGAGATTAAACCCTTGTCTGAGGTATCATTGGCAAATATGTTTTCCCATACGGTTGGTTCTCTTTTTATTTTAATAGTGTTTTCTTTAGCCATGCAGAAGCTTTTTATTTTGATGAGATCCCATTTGTTTATTCTTTCCTTTATGTCCCTTGCTCTAAGGGACATATCAGTAAAAATGTTTCTGTGTGAAATATCTGAGAATTTCCTGCCTATGTTCTCCTCTAGGACTTTAATTGTTTCACGGTTTATATTTAAGTCTTTTATCCACCTTGAATTTATTTTAGTGTATGGTGTAAGTTGGTGTTCTAGTTTCATTTTTTTGGCATGTAGCTGTCCAGTCCTCCCTACACCATTTGTTGAAAAAGCTATTTTTACTCCATTTTATGTTGCTGCCCCCTTTATCAAATATTAATTGACCATAGAGACCTGAGTTTATTTCTGAGCTCTCTGTTCTGTTCCTCTGGCCCATGTGCCTGCTTTTATGTCAATACCAGGCTGTCTTGATTATAGAGGCCTTGTAATTCAGTTAGGAATCAGGTATTGTGATCCATTTTACTTTGCTCTTCTTTCTCCACATTGCAGCAGCTATTCGTGGTCGTTTATAGTTCCATATAAATTTTTGAAGTGTTTGTTCTATGTCTGTGAAATATGCCATTGGTACTTTAATAGGTATTGCACTGACTCTATAAATTGCTTTGGGTAGTATGGACATTTTAGTGATGTTAATTCTTTCAATTCATGAACACAGTGTATGTTTCCATTTGTTTCCATCTTCCTTGATTTCTTTCTTTAGTGTTATGTAGTTTTCCGCATACAGGTCTTTTACCTCCTTGTTTAGGTTTATTCCTATGTATTTTATTTTTCTTTTTGCTCTATCAGATGGGGTGTTTTTCTTGATTTCTGCTTCTGCTGTTTCATTGTTGGTGTCCAAAAATGCCTTTGATTTCTGGATATTGACTTTGCATCCCGCTGTTTTGCCAAATTCTTTTATTAGGTCAAGCAGTTTTTTGGCCAAGACTACAGGAATTTCTATGTACACTATCATGTCATCTGCAAACAGTGACAGTTTTGTTTCCTCCTTTCTGATTTGGATGTCTTTTATTTCCTTTTCTTGTCTGATTGCTGTGCCTAAAACATCCAATACTATGTTGCATAGAAGTGGTGAAAGTGGACAACCTTGTCTTGTTCCTGATCTTAGTGGACAAGATTTTAGTTTTTGCCCATGGAGTATAATGTTGGCTGTAGGTGTCTCATATATGGCCTTTATTATGTTGAAGAATGTTCCCTCTATTCCCACTCTCCTGGGTGTTGTTATCATAAATGGGTGCTATACCTTATCAAATGCTTTTTCCGTATCTATTGATATGATCATGTGATTTTTGTGTTTGCTTTTGTTTATGTGATGAATTACATTTACTGATTTACAAATATTGAATCATCCTTGTATCCCTGGGATGAATCCCACTTGGTCATGGTGTATGATCTTTTTACTGTATTGTTGGATGTGGTTTGCCAATATTTTTTTGAGGATTTTAGCATCTGTGTTCATCAGCAATATTGCCCTGATGTTTTCTCTTTGTTGTGTCTTTATCTGGTTTTTGAGTTAGGATGATGTTGGCTTCATAAAAAGAGTTTGGAAGTCTTCAATCTTTTTGGATTTTTTGGAATAGTCTGTGAAGGATAGTGGTTATCTCTTCCTTAAATGCTTTGTAGAATTCTCCTGTGAAACCATCTGGTCTAGGACTTTGGTGTGTTGGGAGTTTTTGATTACTGCTTCAATTTCATCTGCTGTTATTGGTCTGTTCAGGCTTTCTGTTTCTTCTTCATTGAGTTTTGGAAGATTATATTTTTCTAGAAATTTGTCTATTTCACCTAAGTTTTCAAATTTCTTGACATACAGTTCTTCATAGCAATTTCTTACAATCCTTTGTATTTCTGTGGTATAAGTTGTAATCTCTCCTCTTTCATTTCTGATTGTGCTTATTTGGGTCCTCTTTCTTTTTTGTCTTGATGAGTCTGCTTAAAGGCTTGTCAATTTTGTTTATTTTTTCAAAGAACCAGCTCCTGGATTCATTGATCCTTATAACTGTGCTTTTAATCTGTATGTCATTTAATTCTGCTCTGATCTTGATTATTTCCTTTCTTCTACTTGCTCTGGGCTGTCTTTGTTGTTGTTCTTTGAGTTCTTATAGGGGTAGAGTTAGGTTGTTTGTTTGAAATGTTTCTATCTTTTTTAGGTAGGCCTGTATCGGTATGAACTTCCCTCTCAGGACTGCCTTCATTGTGTCTGATAAGGTTGGGTTTTTGTGAGTTCATTTTTTTTTGTTTCCAGAAACTTTTTGATTTCTTCTCTAATTTCATTCTTGACCCATTCATTGTTTAATAGCATGCTATTCAATCTCCATGAGTTTGAGTGTTTTGAGTTTTTCCCCTTGGGGTTGGTTTGTAATTTCAGTCTTTTGTGGTCAGAGAAAATGCTTGGTATGATTTC
>CM052541.1:72205178-72220572 GCA_028533065.1 Trachops cirrhosus
CTTTATGTATTTGGGTGCTCCTATGTTGGGTGCATATATATTTACAATGTTTATATCTTCCTGGTGGATTCTTCCCTTGAGTATTATGAAGTGACCTTCTGTGTCTCTCTTTATGGCCCTTTTGTTGAAGTCTACTTTGTCTGATGTGAGTACTGCTACCCCGGCTTTTTTTCCTGTCCATTTGCTTGTCCAATTGCTGGAAAATCTGTTTCCAGGCCTTCACTTTCAGTCTGTGCAGGTCTTTTCTTCTGAGGTGGGTCTCTTGTAGGCAGCATATGTGTGGTTCATGCTTTCTTATCCATTCAGCTACTCTATGTCTTTTAATTGGGGTAATTAATCCATTTATGTTTAAGGTTATTATTGATACGTACTTATTCATTGCCATTTATGTACCTCTGTTCCTCTCTCTTTTTTCCCCTTCCTTTCCTTAAAGCAGTCCCTTTAGCATCTCTTGCAGAGCTGGTTTAGTGGAAGTGTATTCTTTTAGATTTCTTTTGTCTGGGAAGCTTCTATCTTGATTGAGAACCTTGCTGGGTAAAGTAGCCTTGAATGCAGGCCTCTGGTTCTCATTACTTGGAATATTTCTTACCATTCTCTTCTGGCTTGGAGCGTTTCCATTGAGAAGTCAGCTGCTAACCTTATCGGGGCCCCCTTGTATGTTACTTACTGTTTCTCCCTTGCTGCCTTTAAGAGTCTCTCTTTGTCTTGGAATTTTGACATTTAATTATGATGTGTCTTGATGTGGGCCTCATTGGGGTCCTCTTGATTGGGATTCTCTGAGTTTCCTGGATTTGTGTGGCTTTTTCTCTCATGAAATTAAAGGAGTTTTCCATCATTACTTTTTCAAATAGGTTTCCTATCCCTTGATCTTCTTCTGGTGTCCCTATTTTATGGATATTATTATGCTTCATATTGTCTTGTATTTCTCTTAATTCCTCTTCATTCCTTCTGAATCCCTTTTTTGTTTTTCTAGCTCTTTCTGGGTGTTTTTTTCTACTTTGTCTTCCAACTCACTGATCCGATCTTCTGCTTCATAGATCCTGCTTTTGATTCCTTCTATTGCGTTCTTCAATTCAGAACTTGTGTTGCTCATTTCCTCTTGGCCCTTGTTGATAGTTTCTATTTCCTTTTTCATTTGATATAGTTTGCAGTGAGTTCATTGTATCTTCCCTGTCGTTTCTGGTAGCTCCTTGAGTTTCCCGATAATCACTGCTTTGTACTCACTATCTGATAGTTGAGTTGGCTATATTACATTTAGCATTCTTTCTGGAGCTTCCTCCTTTCCTTTCATTTGGGGATTGTTTCTTTGTCTTCTCATTATTTGTGAGACTCTTCTTGTTAGCCCCAGCTTCTTGAATTGATCTGTTCTGGCTCCCTGGGTTTATGATGTGTACTTCTGTGGTAGAGTACTGGTGAGATTCAGTGGTGCAGTCTCCTTGATCTCCTGAGCTCACTGGTTTTGGGCTTCCGTTAAAGTTGGCTCTGTGTTTGTCTTTGGGTTTTGACTGTTGTTGGGTCTTTCTTTGGTGGGTCCTTCCCACCAGCTGGTTAACTGAGGGTCAATCTGTTCAGAACTTCTTGTAGTTTGTTGTGCTGGTGAGGGCAGGTTGTATTGAAGTTGGTTCTTCCATGTGTACAAGGTTTTGAGCATTCTCTCTTGTTCTTGTTCAGTTGTTTGTACTGGGTTGTTTCTCCACTATTTAATTGCATTTCTAGAATGGTCCTGGATTGAGGATAGTGTGGTTTCCACTCCCTCCCTCACTTTCTTCTGTTGTTATCTGTTGGTGGTTCCTTTGTTGTTGGGTTTCCTCTCCCAGTGGGTATCCTGGTGTTCACTGCTTCCACTTACTCTTTACTCTTTTTTGTGATCAGTTGGAGGGAGAAAGCAAAATGTTTTAAGACAACAAGAGAGTATTCTATGATATTTAGAGTAGCAGCCAGTAGAGAAGAAATAAGAGATCCTTTGACTATGTATAGTGTTAACTGTGATCTTCCACCCAACTAGCCACCTTTGTGAAAGGATGGAAAGAAAATAAGATTCTTGTTGGGGAGGGAAGGATTGTGAGTTGGATTTAGAAAGCAGTGAAGTTGTGGGAGGTCTGAATCTGGCATAAGGAGAGAGTAAATGATAGTAAATAGGTGTAGTATGTGAGAGAATAGAGTTAACCACTATAGTAATATAGTTCAGAAAACCATGAAGTGGGCTAAGATCTGGGAGGGATGTTGTGAAGTATTTACAATTGTATGGAACAGCTATTGTTTACAGTAATGTTAAAGCCACCATCATATGACAGAATCTATGAGATCTAGATAACAAGAATAGGGAGTATTGAGTCTTGAGTAGGGTACTAATGGAAGACAAGTGAAGTGAAGGACAGTAACTTAGCAATACACTATGAATGAAATAACAGGGGAAATCTATCAAATGATACAATATAACCAGCCAAGCAAAGAAGACTATACAGAAAGAAGAGTAATACCAAAATACTATTAAAATAAAAGATGTAAGAATAATGAAAAATAGTAATAACACAGATAAACAATAACTTGCAGTTTCTCTGTAACAGCAAAGTGAAATTTGTCTCACTGTCTCCGCTGTTGAGATGCCCCCTCTTTGGGTCCAACTCTGGTCTTTTCACAGTTGCAGTGTTTTTGTCTCACTTGTGGGTATTTAAAAAAAAAGGCAGAAGAAGGAAGGAAGAAGAAATAGAATTGGAAAGAAAGAAAGAAGGAATTAAACAACAAAGAAGGAAAGAGAGGAAAAAGAAATTGAAAGATAAAAAATAATAAAAAGTAAAAAAAAATACTTGGAAAAAAGAAAGAACCTCTTGTTGTTTTCCAAGTGGCCAAACCGGTTTTTCTAGTTTTGTTGGCTGCAACAGGCTGAAGGGTGATTGCCATGGCTTTTCTTCCTTCCTCATCTGCACTCATTCAGCTTCAAGCACTTTCCCCAGAGCTAGCCTGGCACCTCTCCAGGTGCCTTGGGTGTGGGATCCAAGTCTTCAGAGTGTGCTTTCCCCAGAGTTACCATTGTGGGCTGGAGTGTGGGTGCACATGTGCTTTGACAGGTTACCTGGGTCCCACTGTTTTAGATGCACAACCTTCCCAGTGCTATGGAAATGTGCAAGGCTTTCCGAGCAACCTCCCGATCACTGCCTGGCTGGGTGGGGAGGTAGCCCTAGCAGCTGCTGCAAGATAATTTCCCAAACAGTGTCTCTCTTTTCACTTTTTCTTTTTGAGAAATTCCTCCTACTCAAGCCTGCGGCTCGGTACAGTGGCCTCTTGTACAGCCCAATTTCCAGCCAGACTGGGGACTATCGGGGTCAGGGCCCATCACTGTGTGACTCTCAACTCTCCCTAACTATCGTCTACAGACTCTGTGGGGCTCACAGCCCCTGTGTGTTTGCCACTTAGTCATTATTCCTCTCTCTGTGACTTCAAGCAACCACGTCTATCCCGGTGCTGCTCAAACCTTGTTTAGCCGGGGAGCGAGCAGTTGACCTGGATCTCTACCAAGGGCCCTGTGGTGGTGGGCACTGGGCCTGGGGCTACAGCTGCCCTGGTCCCCATGCTGGTCCCTGGGACTTTATTGTCCTGAAGCACTCTCCTTACCATCTGCTTTTTCAGTGTCTGTTACAATTTTTGTCTCCTATTTTCATATATGCTAGGGTACTATTGGCTGTTTGCTCTGTTCTTCCATAGATTAGCTAGATTTTTCCCCTGTGTGTAGGGGGAAGTGGAATTTGCTCCCTCCCACCTCGCCTCCATCTTCTTCCTCCTATTTATTCTGAGTGATATTATTTCTAAGATTTAGAACTCCATCTTGTGTAAAGTTCTTAAAATATTTTGAGTGAACAGAAGGTTGAAGTGGTGTTTTACTCTATTTTACAAGGTGGGAATCTGAGGTTAGAGATGTTATACAATTGCCCAAGGTTACACATTAATGAATAGTAAAGCTAGGATTTGAACTCAGGTTTGCTTACTTACAAAACCTATTCACATTACATGTGATATATAAAATGAGGTTTTATGTAACAACAATGAGATAGCAGAAAAATGAAGATAATTTATAGTGCACTGTTCACTTATGGTTTTCTCTAAAATGCATTTACTCTACTGGATTTTTTGAAGTTTGTCCTGTTTAAGTAGCAATTATTAGCAGCCATAACTAGTATCAGTATCAAGAAATTCTACATATATTTTCTCAAAGGATATATTGTTATAATCTGTGTAATTTTAAAATGTGTTATTTCCCATAACTATATTTAATTATATATACTAAATAGATAAAAATATGAACTAGAGTTTAATAGAGAGCATAGAAAGAAGAATTAAATTTTTCATCTTTCCCCAAATTTGTCTATGCTATATATTTTTAAGGCATTGGTATGATCAGCATGGTATAAAGAAAAAATAATACATTTTGGAATCAGTTTGCATAGTATTCAGATTTTTCTCTGACAGTTAGTGGTAATGCAATTGTCTGAGTGTGTTCTCAGACAATTTTTGTTGTCTCCTTCTGCAAATTGGGGCTAGCAATAACAATTGCAGGGCTGTTTGGAAGAATATAGGTAATGTACATATGTAACTAATCTAGCACCTCATATTCAATAAGTAATAATACATAATATGTATGGTATCTGTCAGGTTTAAATAACACTTTTCTAACTCCAAACCCCTATAATGTTCTTAACTTGCCATATATTTTAACTAGAATTTTATATATATTTTGCACATACTTAATCACAAAGGTTAAATTCATCAGTATATAGGATGTGAACTAATACTCTCAAACAAATATATGACAACAGTATTTTAAGACTTCAGTAATAAGCTACTTAGAAATATCCATTTTGTAGTCAAAAAGAGAAGGGAGAAGTAAGAAAATTCCTTGGGCTTAAAAGACCTGTGACAGGAAACAAACATAAATTGGATCTGAAAACTGTCTCACCGGGAAACATTACTCTAAGCTTTGTATACTAGATAAATATAAGTACTAAACCAACCATGACCACTCTTGAGAGAGGGAGGGAATTGTTGTAATTTACATAATAACATACATATAACCTGGCAATAAATTTTAAGTGAAAGACATAACCAATAAATTGAGCATACTACCTACAACAATAGAAGAGTTTTTAACAGTCCATTAATCCATATTAAATATTCTATGAGGTTGAAGTAATTACAGAAATAAAATATAGTTTTCTTGCTGTAATTGTAACATGATAAAAAGTAAGCCACTTTGGTTCATAATTTTTCTTTTACAGAGTTAATGAGGTAATCTTTTCAAGTGTCCTGCAATTTGTGTCCCAGGGAAGACCCAAAGCTAAAGAATATATATGTGAAGTCAAGAAAGAAGAGATTTTAATATTTAAGTCTTTGTCAACTACTGTATAAGAAGTCATAACAGGATTTTAGTAGAACAAGTATCCAGAAAGAAACTGAAATATTTAGATATGATATTTAACTTTTAAATTAAAGCTAATATAGAACAGTGAACATGTTATATTTATTTTAAGAACATTGGTTTTGTTTTATTTTTAGGGGAAAAGTATATTGTCCTCAGACATAGTTTCTCTATCACCACCATGTACTAGTGATAGGATATAAACAAATTATAGCAAAAGTATCTTCCAATATTCGTGAAAAATGAGAGACCCTATATTATATTAAATTTTTGGTGGACCTCTTTATAAAGTGTATGGCCCATTTGCTACACTATTAAGCAGAGAAACACCAAAGATAATTTTAGCATTTGTTTATTTACAAGTTGTTTCATTTTTCCTTAAATTCAGTTATTGTGTTTTATTGAAATGCTCTGATGATCCCAGCAAATCCCATGCTGGACTTTTTTTGTTGTTTTATTCTGCATTAAATGCTTTAAAGATGTCATGCATTTCTCAACGATGTTTCTTCTGACTTCTTGATTTTTAGAACTTAAAAGAACCAAGAGATCATGTTATAAACCAAGAACCTGTGACCAGAGAGGCTGTGTGATTTACCCAAAATCACATTGCAGTGATAACAGAATAGGAATGGAATATTAGTGACTTTACTCCTTTATAAATCTCCCTTCAATTAACCCTTTTTTTTATTTTGTTTTTACTTTTTGAAATCTTCACCTGAGGACATACTCATTGACTTTAGAGAGAGGGGAGGGGAGGAAGAGAGAGAGAGTGAGAGAGAAACATGAAACATCAATGTGAGAGAAAAACATCTTTCACATCCCAACAGTAGACCAAATCAGCAACCTAAGCACGTACCCTGATGGAGAATTGAACCTATGACCTTTGACAAGGGTCCAACCAACTGAGCCACACCAGCCAGGGCTTATGCCATTGTTCTTTTTAGTGACTTGACCTATGTTCCTTTTAGGTCCCTTTTTTAAAAAAATATATATAATTTGCCTTTTGGTCCTATAAACTAATTCAGACAACAAGGTTACCATGGGAAATTGAGTAACTAATGTAACTAAGTGTTACGTTAAAAAATAAAGCCGAAAGTAAATGCAATTAGTTAAGAACACATGCACATTATTGCACTATCTGGTGTGGCTCAGTAGAGTGAGTGCTGGACTGCAAACCAAGGATCGCTGGTTTGAATCCCAGTCAGGGATCATGTTTGGGTTGCAGATCAGGTCCCCAGTAGGGGACACAAGAGAGGAAACCACACATTGATGTTTCTCTCCCTCTCTTCCTCCTTCCCTTCCCCTCTCTCTAAAAAAATAAATAAATAAATAAAATTAACAAAAGAACACATACACATTATAGGCATATATCTACGAGATCTGTCCAGAAAAAGTCCAATATAATGAGAAAGGTTTGAGCCACATTGATGTTACCTGGCAGCCAAGGAGAGTGGACTAGAATGTACATGTGTGAACAATGACAATTTCATTGTACTAGTCAGTGAGGGTGGTAGATGCCATTGAGTGAGCATGTGTACTATGTGGTCATCACATTCAAAATGACTGAGGTAGTAGGGCAATGAATCTGCATCAAACATTGTATGAAGCATGAACATTTCTCCACAGAAACTATTCTGATGATTCAGAAGACCACAGCTATGGGCAACTGGTGACTGTCAGCTTCATCTCAACAATGCACCCCTTTGTGTATCATATTTCATGCAGAGTTTATTGGTGAAACATCAGATCACTCAGGTGACTCAATCCCCCTACAATACAGATTTGGCAATCTGCAAATTTTGGCTTTTCCCAAAACTAAAATCACCTTTTAAAGGGAAGAGATTTCAGACTGTCAATGAGATTCAGGAAAGTATGATGGGGCAGCTGATAGTGAATGGGAGAACTGTGTGAGGTCCCAAGGTGCCTACTTCGAAGGGGACTGAGGTGTCATTACCCTATGTACAAAGTTTCTTGTATCTTGCATCTTCTTTAATAAATGTCTCTATTTTTCATATTGCATGGCTGGATACCTTCTGGACAGACCTCATATCTTTGGTTAGTCAGTGTAGAAGTTATATGACTCCTTTTCTTAGAGGTTGAAGATACACTAGATTTTAGATGACCTTATTTATATTGTAGATTTTTTTCCTACCTTTTGGAAGCTAATTTTTTTTAGATTTTTTGGCTCTTTAATTTAGTCTTATAAGAGACAGAAAAATGTATTAAATGTTACATGGAAACCTTTCTAACCAGTGAAGTTTATACCAAATGTAATATATTTCCAAATAATTAGGATGATTTTTTTCTTGAAAAACTTGTGATATTGTTTAATATGCTCCTGTATACAGAAGGAAGATTTTAAAAGGTGAATTAACCTGTTATAGATGCAACAGATATAGCATTCCCTTTTAAAAAATTAGATCTCATTATGCCTTAGAGTCTGCATTTAGTTGTTTACTCATTTGAACCATAACTTGCATTGATACTTGGCTTAAAGTCCAAGATTCATGTCTACTGTGTAGCTTCTAAACATTGAAATCACTTACTTAAGGAAGGAAACATTTTGACAACATTCATATTGATTCATAAAACATAAGTTTTCATTACCTTGTCATGTAACAAAACAAAACTGTTTTAGATGTATTAATTAAATCTTTGGACATTTTCATTTTTCTTCCTACTACTCTTTTGTATGTTAGAATATTTGTTGGCTTGCTTCATGGACAGTCTTTGATATAATCTTATATCTACTTATCAGTGATTGCCTCCTTTTTATTTATGTCTTTGAATCATACTTAGGCTCTACTTACATTTTTTTCGGTGTTCAAACAGTTAAATTTATTCAAAAACTTATATTCAAGACATGCCTTTGAAAGCATGAAAATCATGAAATCATGAAATTGTGAAATTTAATCATTTTAATCTATTTTTATTGAGTAATTTTTGTTTTTACATTTAACTTGTGATGTTTACATCTCTCAGAGGCAAAGTTAGATGTAACTTTCCTACTTTGGCTCTCTCTCCTCAAAAAAGGCCTTTTTTAAAACATAAGTACATGACTGTAGCAGCAGAACAGAGACCTTTATGCAGCGGTTTTTCTTTAAAAGGCGGTTGAGTCCCTTGATACAGGGAGTTGACATCTATTTGTTTCACTTGCATTATAATTAATGCAAACAGTCATTCATCAAGTGATTCTCCTTGGCTTCTCATCACTGGAAAGTACTCATTTAAAAGATATTAAAAGTATTTGTATCTTTTGTCCTCAAGAAGTTACTGTCACTATATATTTTTGTCCAATGTTTCCTCCGTGCCTTTTGTGGAAGACAGAGGAGAAGCTCTGATCAAATTAGCGAATGAGATACAAATTAAGTCAAGCACAGCATTAACATATTTTCTATTGAATGTTTTTATATCATTCACAGAAATCCCAACTTGTGAGCCACTAACTCAATTTATATGCAAAAGTGGAAGGTGCATTAGCAGCAAATGGCACTGTGACTCTGGCAAGTACCAAATGTTGGTTGTACTGCACTGCTTTGATTAGGGGACTGGCTGTCTGTGCTGATTCGTATCCTTCAGAGGTGGTTTATAAGAAAAGCTTGCAGAGCCAAGCAAACGGCTAGAACAAGTGGTGAGGGGACAGCTAGCACATCAATAGGGATTAACATGAAGGATAATGGAGCTCATATCTGTCCCATGGGGCTATAATAGAGATTTGTTTTCAGATACTGTGCTGGACGAAGTCTAATCTATAGACAGTGGGGTAAAAAGGGGGCAGTTGAGGAAATGACTTGGACCTTTCATGTTCCCCAAAATATTTATGAAAAATGCTCTATAGCCAGTGATGGAGTAGTTTATAAATTACTATGTAATTATCCAGATGGTCTCAATTCTGTCACCTTGCTTTTTATGTTCAAATGTATTTTTTTCTTGTATACAATGTTATTTTTATGCTAACTTATGGCAAACACAGATAAATGAATTAGATATAAATTGATGCTTTCTCAGTCATCAATTTCAATGTAATCTATTTCTACTTTATATTCTTCTCCCTTCCCTCTGCAATCATTGTTTATAAAGAACATAAATCATTGCTAATGATAGTATGTAATAATTTTCCATTATGAATACATACTTAGGAGCCAGTGGGGGAAGGGGACACAGTGGTCCTCATGTTAGGGAATGGAGAATGAGGGACTAAACTGAAGATATAATGATAAATTCTGCCACATAGATATTGTAGTTCAAAATAATAATTTTCCATAATAATTATGTTATGAGCTATATCATTTCATGAAATTCTTAAAATCTCAATCATCCTCCCACTTTATAATTATTTCATGCTACATAGATTCATTCAGATAGTGGTCAGTCAGTTCTGAGTGAAATAGAAATTAAACTTCAATATTTAAATCAAGGTTTTTTTCTGTTTAGTAGTTTAGTAGCTGATATCAAATCAGAAGTGAAACAGTATAAAGAATAAAATGATTCTCCCATTGTTCATAGGAAATGTTGATCGCAGATTTGGCATTCCTTTTTCAATAACAAAAGAAAATTCTGTATGTAGAAGAGAAAAACCTGATTTTTATAAGGAAACACTTCTCCCTGGGTCGGTTTCCCTACATTTATGTTGAGGCTTCTTTCCAGATGATGACTGTGGGGATGGGAGTGATGAAGTTGGCTGCCCTCACTCCTGCTTTGATAATCAGTTCAGATGCTCCAGTGGCAGATGTATCCCAGGCCATTGGGCCTGCGATGGTGACAATGACTGTGGGGACTTCAGCGATGAGACCCAAATCAATTGTGCCAAAGGTTAGTAACTTTGTGTAACTATGAAACCACATTTCAATTTGTTATAGAATATTTGGAGTATTTCATAGTGACTATTACATAAAAATACATTGCTCATTAGAAAAAACATATATGTGAAACTGTATAAAATAATTTGCTGATCTCTTTTCCTTTACACTTCCTTTTTCTGGTTTCTCACTTTAATTAATCTCCTTACACTTTGAAACCTTCTTCTGTGGTCTTTGCTCCTTACTTTCATTGCTTTACCTTCATTAGATGCTGTACTTACTACACTTTAGCCTCCTTCCAACTTAAAAATGGCGAAAGTTCAAATCTAACCCAAAGAGAAAGGAAAAAAAGAAGACAGGCATAAATTTCCTTTTATTTTCACACCCAATGTGTTTCCATAAGGTTAGAGATAATCCCCCATTAAATTGTGATATATTCTGAGTGATGGACTTTCTGGAAAGCAAGCTGAGAGGAAAAACATCATGACCATGGTTCTCAGAATATGCAGGGGCAGCTGGACCCTGTCTTTGGTAAGAGTTACTTTGCAAAATGTACTGAGCAATAAGGGAAAATTAATAGATTAGAAATCATGTTGGAAATATAACACAAATTATTAGACTGTTAACATACAATCAATAACATCTTTTTAAGTAGAACCTTATTCATTCTCTCATTTCTTCCACAAATATTTATTGAAGACTTTTTGTGTGCCAAATACTGTGCTTGGACAGAAACAATGGATAAAAGGATGAAAAAAAAAACACTCCCTGTTTGGTTTTTAAAATCTAGCATGCACACAGACAAATAATAAAGTGATTTATGTAAGTGGTAGTGCTAGGGGAGCCATATATTGTGCATTCTCAAAAAAGGAATAATTTTCAAAGTGTTTTCCAGGAGATATATTTCTCTTTTGTAAATATTTGACAACTTATAAAAGAGAAAGTTTTGGAAGTGTTTTCTCTGACATGATTCCTTTTGTCTTCTCTTCATCTCATTCTTCTATTCTTTTCTCCCTCAGTTGGTTCACTAGAATACATGAGCTAGAACTTTTTGTTTATCATTAATCTTGCATGTAAAAAGAAAAAGAATACAAAAATATTTTTCTTTGCATATTTGCAACATTCATCTAGGGTATGGTTGACATTTCATTGCTAAATTACATTTCAAATATAAACTGCATTTCCCTTACCTCACAGATGTCTTTTAAGGCCCCTCATGAGGTATACACCTGTGGCCTGCTGGAACTGCCCCATAATATGCTGTAAAAGATAAATTGTCCCAAAGTTAATTTACTTTCACCTCAGAATTAAAATCCCATCCATCTCTTCAATGTCTATTTATCTCTAAGTTAAAATGCTCAGCACACCTTAAGAAGTTGTGGAGAGATTACATTAGCCTCATGAGCATCCAAAGCAGGTGGCACACCCCTTGTAAGCTCTTTAGAGAACTTTTGGAGTTTGAATTATAGAATCAGTGACTATTTAATGTTAATGGGCTTCATCTTTAGAGCACTTCAATTTCACTATTATATCATTGTAAATGATATACTGTCACTGTGAACACTATGCATTTTTATATGATGATGGTAATACACTAAGGAAATGATCCAGATAATCTACATGATTCTTGGACATGTTTCAAGCAAAGGATGAGGAGAACTTCCTGAACTAATTTATATTTATTAGATTAAAATGTGTACTAGGATTCCCTAATCAAATACTATACTTGGCAAATGCAAGTTACATAACAATCTGGGATGATTTTGGTGCAACACAATCCAAAGTATTTCAAAAAAGGCATTTAAATACTTTTATCCATCATTATTTTGATTATATATTCTGACATTGATGTTATAAAATAACTATGACACATTGAATTGTTTAAGCTGATCAGAAAAGTCATTTTGTAACAGGCAGAGTCTGTGAGGCCATTGCCAAGGTAAAATAAAAATTTGAGGCAATTAGTCATGTAATAATTCAGTCCCCAAACCTGCTGCAGAAGAAAGAACAGGACATTTTGGCTTGAGTTTCAAGACTGGCTGTCAAAACTGATCAAATCCACCACATAATTGCTCAGGACTTTGCTTCACACTGCCTGGCTAAGCAGAGCATATGGTATAGTTTTTCTCAACTCAAATTGTTTTTAAAAGGGTAGAAATACTCTTGAATTAACTCTTAATTGTAAGGGAGCAAGAGAAACTAGGAAATGGAACATTCTGTATATAATCTCCACTTTAAAAAATTTGGAAGTTCAATTCATATTTTCTGTGAAACCAGTTTCGAAAAATTTCTTTAGTGATCCTAACTTGTTTCATCATCAATATGACTAATAAATGGAAAATGTTCCCTCCTAGATAAATACATACTCATCCCTTCCCTCTCAATGTCATGCTGCTCTTTCCTCTCACTGCCACACTCCTTTGCCGGGCAAAATAGATGCAATATCTTTAGAAAGTGTTTTATTGTCATAATAACTTTTGTGGGTGTGCACATACACTACAAGCAACAGAGAAATAAAAATACAATCAACAGCAAACTGATTTCTTTCTCCATTTAAATGCCTGCTTGTTATTAATTTAGCTCTGGCGTCTTTTTGGTTATGAATCCTTTGATTGTACATTTTTCCACAGGGACCCATCTGTAAATCTACCAAGTAAATAGTTTTCTATATGGAAAATAAGTGAGGCTGACCCCCAAAAGCTTGGTATGATGAAAATACCTCTGTAGCTACAGTACTGGCTGTTTACTAAAGTATTGAAAAGTGTTGTGAAAAGATTATTTTACTTGTAGGGACATCAGTAATAAAGTTAAAACAAAAGTTTAATCTTTTCTTAGAAGTCTTTAACTCTCTGGCTGGAATGTTAAAAAAAAATCTCTGGACACACGTCACATCTATACAATATAATCACATAGAATTAATCTTATTGTTGACAGTTTAATTCACTTGAAATATGTAAATTTTCATTCTTATATTCTTTGAGAACAGTCTCAACTATATTTCACCCTAAAATAAACATTTCTGAAGTAAATGTATGAAAGTTGTTCAGTACCATTAGACAGTTACTCCTTCTAGTCAGTTTCATTCTGAAATTGCTGTACAAATGTATACAAATAGCTTCAGCATGGACTTGATGGAGAAGGAAACAGGTTTGCTCTAGAATAGATTTTGCCTAAATTTTGTAATAAATTCTAAATGCAACTTAAATATCCCTCAAAAAACTAGGTTTTTCTTTACTTTGAAGTGAGTAAAGATTCATGGTTATTGTCTTTAATGTCTTTTGTTTGGCTGTCTGAAAAGGGACTGTTTACTGCCTAATGCTCTATGTGCATGAACCTGGTAATGCTTGTATGCAAATTTGTATTTATTTATATTCTGAATACAAAGTAATTTCAAATTTAAAGTTAAGTATGCATGGATTTTCAATTTTGATTTATTAAGGATAATTTTTAACAAGTTCCCTAGTCCATGAGGCAGTTATATGCATAACATTATTAATGTGCACATTCACACATGCTCCTGTCTGTCTGCTTATACTCTCAACTTTGCTTCCAGTTTGGAAACTTCTGCTTTCCGTTTGGGGTTTGTCCTCATCCGTTCACTTCATTCATTCATCTTTCCACTCACTACGTGCTTATTCTCAAATTTAAGAAGGAAACTAGTATAACTTTATGTTAACTTTGTAGTTTCCTGATCAATAACATCATTTGGTACATGATGAATGCTCCATAAATAATTATTGGGTGAAAGAGTCTCTCTCTTGACCAACAGATGTTGATTTTACTAACAGAATTCAACCCTCATTTGTTTTGTCTTATTTATCTTGTAACTTTTATCTATTTCCCCGCTTTACCTCCAAATCCTGCAGTTTATTTTCATGAAGATGTACAAGACCTAGGTGCATTGATCTAGTCATGTATATTTTATTAATATAATATAATTTCTTTCATCTATTGAATAAATATTTTAAATTTCAGTCATTTAATAAAATAAAATATGATGTCTTCCTTATCTTTTATGATTCTGTTTAAGGCTTTTCTGCCCAATAGTATATTCCAGAAAGATAGGAAAAGTTAAATCTATTTTCTATCTATTATTAAACAGACAGTGTTAGTGAGTAGATTCCATTGGTGACAATATTGGGAGAAAAGAGGGGAGTTAGCATATGTTGGTGACTCATTAATTACCAGGCACTTTACATTTGTTACTCCATTTGATCCTGACAATGAAGATTGAATTAAAATGCTTGCCTAGGATTACACAGTTGGAGTTTCAAAATAAAGTCTGCTCTTTATTACTACATCAAGACATCTGCTTTTGCAGATATTGAGTTGAACATTTTTTCCTAATTCTCTATGAAATAACATCTACATGATTCCCAAATAATTACTACCTTGTTCTCAATTATATACTCAATTTTCCTTTATGGGAAAAGAAAGATTTTTCTATTTACTTCAGGGAATTAATGAAACTTCCCAAATGTCACTACAAGGAACCTGGGCCATTACCTTAAATAATCACAGTAAGTATATCTGTTTGTCTCTCTTTTTTTCATTTTTATTTTCTTTTCCCTTCCACAAGTCTCCCTGATAAATTGGATTCTGGAGCTTTGTCATTGGATTAGCAGCAGACATCCCCACACAGGAAATCTCTTTTTCATATTTTAGATTATTCAGTACAGTTTCTGTCCTTTATTCGCATTCCAGCCCACCCACCCATCCCTCCATTTCCACCCTCCTAGTTTTGTCCATGTGTCCTCTATATTTGTTCCTGTAAACCCTTCCCTTCTCCCCTGAAATTCCCTCCTCTCTCCCCTCTGGGCCCTGGCAACCTGTCCTCTATTTCAGTGTCTTTGGTTATATTTTACTTGTTTCTTTGTTTTGTTGTTTAGGTTCATGTTAAAGGTGAGATCATATGCTATTTGTCTTTCAATGCCTGGCTTATTTCACTTAGCATAATGCTTTCCAGCTCCATCCATGCTGTTGCAAAGGGTATGAGCTCCTTCTTTCTTTCAGCTGCATAGAATTCCATTGTGTAAATGTACCATGGTTTTTTGATCCATTCATTTACTGATAGGCACCTAGGTTGCTTTCAGCACTTAGCTATTGTAAATTGTGCTGCTATGAACATTGGGGTGCATAGGTTCTTTTGGATTGGTGTTTCAGGATTCTTAGGATATAGTCCCAG
>CM052541.1:72221072-72304041 GCA_028533065.1 Trachops cirrhosus
CCAGTACCAAGCTGTTTTGATTACAGTGGCCTTGTAATGTAGTTTAGTATCAGGCATTGTGATCCCTCCTACTTTACTCTTCTTTCTCAAAATTGCAGCAGCTATTTGGGGTCATTTATAATTCCATATAAATTTTTGAAATGTTTGTTCTATGTCTGTGAAATATGCCATTGGTACTTTAATAGGTATTGCATTGAATGTGTAGATTGCTTTGGGTAGTATGGACATTTTGATGATGTTAATTCTTCCGATCCATGAACATGGTATATGTTTCCATTTATTTGTGTCTTCCTTGATTTCTTTCTCTAGTGTTATGTAGTTTTCTGAATACAGGTCTTTTACCTCTTTGGTTAGGTTTATTCCTAGGTATTTTATTTTTCTTTTTGCTCTATCAGATGGGGCGTTTTTCTTGATTTCTGCTTCTGCTGTTTCATTGTTGGTGTCCAAAAATGCCTTTGATTTCTGGATATTGACTTTGTATCCCACTGTTTTGCCAAATTCATTTATTAGGTCAAGCAGTTTTTTGACCGAGACTACAGGATTTTCTATGTACACTATCATGTCATCTGCAAACAGTGACAGTTTTGTTTTGTCTTTTCCAATTTGGATGCCTTTTATTTCCTTTTCTTGTCTGATATTTGTGGCTAAAACTTCCAGTACTATATTGAATAGAAGTGGGAAAAGTGGACAGCCTTGTCTTTTTCCTGATCTTAGTGTAAAAGTTTTTAGCTTTTGCGTGTTGAGTATGATGTTGGCTGTAGGTCTGTCATATATAGCCTTTATTATGTTGAGGAATGCTCCCTCTGTTCCCACTTTGCTACGTGTTTTTATGATAAACAGGTGCTGTACCTTATCAAATGCTTTTTCTGCATCTATTGATATGATCATGTGAGTTTTGTCTTTGCTTTTGTTTATATGATATATTACATTTAATGATTTGTGAATATTGAACCATCCTTGCTTCCCTGGGATGAATCCCACTTGGTCATGATGTATGATCTTTCTAATGAATTATTGAATGCGGTATGCCAATGCTTTGTTGAGGATTTTAGCGTTGATGTTCATCAGCGATATTGGCCTGAAGTTTTCTTTCATTTCTTTGTCTTTATCTGGTTTTGGTACTAGTATGACATTGGTCTCATAAAAAGTGTTAGATAGTCTTCCAACTTTTTGGATTTTTTGGAATAGTCTATGAAGCATAGGGGTAAGCTCTTCCTTAAATGCTTTGTAGAAATCTCCTGTGTACCATCTGGTCATGGACTTTTATGTGACTGGAGTTTTTTGATTACTGCTTCAATTTCATTTGCTGTTATTGGTCTTTTCAGGCTTTCTGTTTCTTCTTCATTGAGTTTTGGAAGATTATATTTTTCTAGCAATTTGTCCATTTCACCTAGGTTTTCAAATTTCTTGGCATACAGTTCTTCATAGTAATTTCTTACAATCAATCCTTTGTATTTCTGCGGTATCAGTTGAAATCTCTCCTCTTTAATTTCTGATTGTGTTTATTTGGGTCTTCTTTCTTTTCTTTTCTTTTTTTTTTTTGATGAGTCTGCTTGAAGGCTTTTCAAAGGAAGAAAAAAATATACAACTAGAAAAGAATGAAAGAATAAGAATTCAAAAAAAATGAGGAGAGGCTTAGGAACCTCCGGGACATTTTTAAACATTCCAACATCTGAATTATAGGGGTACCAGAAGGAGAAGAGGAAGAGCAACAAGTGGAAAAGTTATTTGAACAAATGATAAAGGAGAACTTCCCCAATCTGGCAAAGGAAACAGACTTTCAGCAAGTCCAGGAAGCTCAGACAGTCCCAAAGAAGTTGGACCCAAGGAGGAACACACCAAGGCACATCATAATTACATTAGCCAAGGTAAAAAGGAAGGAGAGAATTCTAGAAGCAGCAAGAGATAAGAGGATAATAACCTACAAAGGAGTTCCCATCAGACTGTCAGCTGATTTCTCAAAAGAGACCTCACAGGCAAGAAGGGACAAAAAGAAGTATCCCAAAACATGAAAGGCAGCAAGAACCTACATCCCAGATTGCTCTATCCAGCAAAGCTTTCATTTAGAATGGAAGGGTAGATCAAGTGCTTCTCAGATAAGGTCAAGTTAAACGAGTTCATCATCACCAAGCCCTTATTGTATGAAATGTTAAAGAGACTTATCTAAGAAAAAGAAGATAAAAAACATGTGTAGTAAAATGACAGCAAATGCACATTATTAACAACCACACCTGAAACAAAAGCAAGAAGAAACTAAACAAACAACTAGAATAGGAATGGAACCACAGGAATGGACATCACATGGAGGGTTAGCAACAGGGGAGTGGGAGGAGGAGAGAAGGGGGAAAGGTATGAAGAGTAAGTAGCATGGATGGTAGGTAGAGAATAGACAGGGGGAGGGCAAGAATAGTAGGGGAAATGTAGAAGCTAAAGAACTTATGACACATGGACATGAACTAAAGGGGGGAATGTGGGTGGGAGAGGGTGTTCAGGGTGGAGGGGAATGAAGGGGAGATAATAGGACAACTATAACAGCATAATCAATAAAATATATTTAAAAAAAAGGCTTGTCGATTTTGTTTATCTTTTCAAAGAACCAGGTCCTGCATTCGTTGATCCTTAGAATTGTGCTTTTAGTCTCTATGCCATTTAATTCTGCTCTGATCTTGGTTATTTACTTCCTTCTACTTGCTCTGGGCTGTCTTTGTTGTTGTTCCTCGAGTTCTTGTGGATGTAGGGTTGGGTTGTTTGTTTGAAATGTTTCTATCTTTTTTCAGTAGGCCTGTATCCGTATGAATTTCCCTCTCAGGACTGCCATTGTTGTGTCCCATAAATTTTGGGTTGTTGCGAGTTCACTTTCGTTTGTTTTCAGAAACTTTTTGATTTCTTCCCTAATTTCATTCTTCACCCATTTATTGTTTAATAGCAAGCTATTTAATCTCCACGATCTTGAGTGTTTTGGTTTTTTTCATTGGGGTTGGTTTCTAGCTTCAGACCCTTGTGATCCGAGAATATGCTTGGTATGATTTCAATTTTCATGAATTTGTTGAGGCTTGTTTTGTCTCCTGTCATGTGGTCTATCTTTGAAAATGTTCCATGCACATTTGAGAAGAGTGTGTACTTAACTTCTTTGGGGTGGAGGGCTCTATATATAACAGTTAAGTCCATTTCATCTAGGGCATTGTTCAATGCCACAATATCTTTGTTGATATTTTGTTTGGAAGATCTGTCCATTTTTAATAATGGGGTGTTAAAATCCCCCACTATAATTGTGTTGCTGTCAATGTCTTTCTTGAAGTTCTCTAAGATTTTTTTTTATGTATTTGGGTAATCCTATGTTGGGTGCATATATGTTTACAATGTTTATGTCTTCCTGGTGGATTCTTCCCTTGAGTATTATGAAGTCACCTTCGGGATCTCTCTTTATGGCCCTTTTCTGGAAGTCTATGTTGTGTGATATGAGTATTGCTACCCTGTCTTTTTTTTCCTGTCCGTTTGCTTGGAAAATTTGTTTCGACCCTTTCACTTTCAGCCTGTGTAGGTCTTTGCCCCTGAGGTGGGTCTCTTGTAGGCAGCATATGTGTGGGTCATGCTTTCTTATCCAATCAGCTACTCTATGCCTTTTAATTGGGGCATTTAACCCATTACATTTAAGGTTATTATTGATAGGTACTTATTCATTGCCATTTACGGACCTGTGTTCCTCTCTCTTTTTTCCCTTCCTTTCCTTAAAGCAGTCCCTTTAGCATCTCTTGCAGAGCTGCCTTGGTGGAGGTGTATTCTTTTAGACTTCTTTTGTCTGGGAAGCTCCTTATTTGGCCTTCTATCTTGATTGAGAGCCTTGCTGGGTAAAGTAGCCTTGAATGCAAACCTCTGGTTCTCATTACATGGAATATTTCTTGCCATTGTCTTCTAGCTTGGAGCATTTCTTTTGAAAGGTCAGTTGCTAGCCTTATTGGGGCTCCCTTGTACGTTCCTTCCTGTTTCTCCCTTTCTGCCTTTAAGATTCTCTCTTTGTCTTGCAATTTTGCCATTTTAATTATGATGTGTCTTGAAGTGGGCCTCGTTGTGTTCCTCTTGATTGGGACTCTCTGAGTTTCTTGGATTTGTGTGATGTTTTCTCTCATCAAATTAGGGAATTTTTCTGTTATAACTTTTTCAAATAGGTTTTCTATCCCTTGCTCTTCCTCTTCTCCTTCATGTATCCCTATTATACAGATATTATTATGCTTCATATTGTCTTGCATTTCTCTTAATTCCTCTTCATTCTTTCTGTGCCTTTTTTCCTGTTCTTGCTCTTTCTGAGTGCTTTTTTCTACTTTGTGCTCAAGCTCACTGATCCGATCTTCTGCTTCATCAATCTTGCTTTTGATTGCTTCAACTGTGTTCTTCAGTTCAGAAATTCTATTCTTCATTTCCTCTTGGCCTGTGTTGATAGTTTCTATTTCCTTCTTCATGTTGATATAGTTTGCAGTGAGTTCATTTCAGCTTCCCTGTAGTTTCTGATAACTCATTGAGAGTTCACTGAACTTCCTGATAATCTTTGCTTTGAACTCAGAATCTGATAGCTGAGTTGCCTCTATTTCATTTAGCATTCTTTCTGAGGCTTCCTACTTTCCCTTCATTTGGGGATTGTTTCTTTGTCTTCTCATTGTTCGTGAGACTCCTCTTGCTAGCCTCAGCTTCTTCATTTGATCTGTTCCAGCTCCCTAGGTTTATGGTGTGAATTTGTGTGGTAGAATACCTGTGAGATTGAGTGATGCAGTCTCTTTTGGGTATCCAGGTGTTCACAGTTTCCACCTGCTCTTTTTCTGATCAGTTGGAGGGGTAAGGCAAAATGATTTAAGACAGCAAGAGAGTATTCTATGATATTTACAGTATAGCCAGTAGAGAGGTGATAGGAGATCCTTTGGCTATGTATAGTGTTAATTGTGATATTCCACCCCACTAGCCGATTTTTAGAAAGGATGTAAAGAAGATAAGACTCTTGTTGGGAAGGAAAGGATTGTGAGTTGGCTCTAGAAAGCAGTGAGTATTTGGGAAGTCAGATTCTGAGGTAGGGTGAGTGTAAAGAGTAGTAAATAGGTGTAGTGTGTGAGAGAATAGAGGTAACCACTACAGTAATAGAGTTCGGGAAACTGTGAAGTGGGCTAAGATCTGGGATGGGTGTCATGAAGTATTTACAATTGTATGTAATAGCTATTATTTACAGTGATATTAGAGCAACAATCGTATGACAGAATCTATGAAATCTAGATAACAGGAATAGAGAGTATTGATCCTTGTACTCAAGAATGGAGAGTATTGTACTAGTGGAACACAAAGAGAGGACAGTATATTAGCAATACACTATGAATGAGATAACAGGGGAAACCTATCAAATGATGCAATATAATCAGCCAAGCAAAGTCTATACAAAAAGAAGAGGAATGCCAAAATACTATAAAAGTTAAAGGTGTACGAAGAATGAAATACTGATAATACAATTATGCAATTACTTGCAGGTTCAAAAAAAAAAAGAAAAAGGAAGGAACCAAGCAGAAGTTGGAAGGAAGAAGAAGAGATAAATTTGGAAAGCAAGGGAGAAGGTTCAACACTAGGGTGACAGAAAGAGAAGCATAAAGAATTGATAGATCAAAAAATAATACAAATTAAAAGATAAAAGATTACTTAAAATAATTAAAAGAAAACAAAAACAAAAACAAACAAACAATAAAAAAAAAACACCTATTGTTGGTTTCAGACTGGCCAAACTGGTTTTTCTAGCTGGCTTCAGCACACTGAGTGGTGACTGGAGACAGTTTTTCTCTGTTCCAATTCCGGACTCAGTCAGCCTCTGTCGTTCTGTTCGTAGTATAGGCACGTGTTCTCCCCCAAGCCCCTCTGGTGCCTCACAGAAGGGATCTGTGTGTGGGGGCTGGGTGCAACTATGCGCGTCCTTGGGAGTTCACCACAGTGTGTTCCGATGTCCCATGGAGCACCCGTGCCTTTTCCAGGTTCACAGGTGCACACTCTCTAGATCCCGAGGGGCGCCCACTTCTCCTGCCTTCAGCGCCTGGGCCTCACTGGTCCCACGGAGCACCCACGGCTTTTCCATGTTCACGGGTGCACACTCTCTGGATCCTGAGGGGTGCTCACTGGTCCTGCGGAGTGGCCACGCCTTCTCCTGGTTCAGAGGTGTGCACTCCCTGGATCCTGAGGGGCGCCCACTTCCCCCAAATTCACAGCCTGGGTATCAAAGGTCCCAGGGAGCACCCTCGCCTTTTCCTTTTTCAACGCTGTGGTTTCTGAGACTTTCACCAAACCATGCTCCTTCCAGGTTGGGGGTGTGGGCATAGAGGTGGGTACCTTTGGATGCACCATGTGGGATGCACACTTTCACCAGGGCTTTGCGTGGGTGCTTACAGCCCCTGTGTGGGTGCCTATTTGTCCTCACTCCTCTCTCTGTGCCCTCCGGTAAACTGGCCTCCCCCAGTGCTGCTCAGTCCTTGTTTGGTCAGAGAGGGAGCCATTGACCCAGCTCTCTCCAGGGAACCCCATGGCAGACCTTGGAGCGCTGGGCCTGGAGCTGCAAACACCCTGATCCCTGTGCTGATCCAAGTATCTTCTTACCATTGGGTTTTTCAATGTCCGCTATAATTTGTGATCTCCTATTTTCATTTATGTCGTGATAATGTTGGCTCTTTGCTCTGTTCCTACCTAGAATGGCTAGGATTTTTCTCTGGATGTGGGAGAAGTAGAATCTGCTCCCTCCTACCACACCACCATCTTCCCTCCTCCAGGAAATTCCTTAAGCCACCCAAATAATATACTTGTCTGCCATAAAAGTGTTACCTCATAGCCTCAGAAAATATTGAGAACTATAGGAAAATTTAAAAATAATTTAGTTTAGTTCTTTTATTGTGCAGACGAGTAACAGAGCTCAGCTAGATAAAATTATCCTTATATAACAAAAGCATCTTGCTGCAAACTGGAAGGTGCTGATAAAGCTTTGTGTTAGAGATGTTGGGACTGAGATCTTTGATCCATAAAGGCATCTTCAGTACGCATCTTGAAATCAAGTAATTATGCCAAGTTCTTTGTGGAAAATCCAGTAAGGTCTGACAGTGTTGCCAACCAAAAAGAGACAATATCTTCCTTAGGGAGGTTGAATCCACTCAGAGAAGTGCAGGTATGAAAATGTGATTTGTAGCTGAAGACTTAGGTTACACATTTAAGCATGGAGATAATGGAAATTCAAACCAACATCTTTTGTCTTCCATTGTATGTCATGTCTCATCTCAGCTGAACTACCATGGTTTTCAGCAGCACAGATTAATCCTAATCAATACCAATAAATACTGTACACAGTTAAACACAGCCATCTCTTTTGTTTTTCCTCATGAAAATATTCTGAAGATACTTTCAATTCATATTTGCTAAATCACACAATCAAATAAAAAACTACAATTATTTCTCAGTCACTCAGTTTTATTGAGAATAAACCATTGGCTTTGAATTTGGGAAAATTAGCAAATTATATTATGGACTCAGCAAATAATTTAATCTTCTGTCCTAATTTTTAAAAAACTATTCTCTTGTAATAAAAGTATAGATGGTTTTCTGACAAAATACAATTCAAAGCAAATTTAAACTCCTAATTTTAGAAAAATATAATATCTGTTTTCAATATGATGCAAATTGTTTGGCTTAAGTTTATTCTCTCACTGATGATTTATTTTCCTTAAGAAATGTTAATCCTGAAATATCAAAACAATGTTAATTGTTAATGGAATTTATCCATGGGAAGCCTCTTTTTGTTTTTCAGAACAAAATAGCTTCTTGAAGGTACTTTAACCTTAATATAGCAACCAACTTTTACATCAATACAAAGAAAATCAAATAAAGCTTTTTTGGAGAGTTTATAATATTTCTAGCAATGTGATTGTCAGGATAAATGAAAGGGAGTCAGATAATTAAATATTTTAAACAAAATATTAGAAAATAGCTCATGAAAACCGGAAGAAAGACACTAATTATTCTCATCTTTACTACACAGAAAGTTAGTAATAGATCCACACTTACTTATGATAAATTTAGCTTTTCTATTAAGACAATAATTAGGTACCTTGACCCTAAATAGAGTAACATAACAGCTCTTGTTTTATAAAAAATATACTTGACAGCTAAAGTCAATAGGTAACAAAAAAACCTAGTTAAAATGAAGCAACTCAGCCTGTTTTCTTCTCTTTTAATGAAGTCCAAAAATAATGGCAAAAGTAAATTAATTTTTATAGTCTGAATTCTGATTCCCCAACCTCCAGTTGTAGTTAATGATCATTGAAAGAGTAGGACTCTAAATATTTAGCACAAAATTTAAAAAAAATAAACAAAAGAGACAAAGGGCATGGAAATTCTACAAAATAATTAATTCACTTATCAATAATTGAATAGTGCTTATTCTTGTGTGAGAGTAAAGAAATAAGCAATGGGATAAAACTGTCATTTTCCTATAGAAATAGTAGTTAGCTTTCAGAGCCTACTTGAACTGTAAGCCTTCGTTTACTGATTTATGTCAATTATCAACTGAATCTTCACTTAGATATTTATTCAAATTCTGCAAGTACTGACTAGATTCATTTGCATTTTGTTAGGGAAATCATTTCAGTTTGATGTTGGTATTTGTGCACCATGGAGTTCCCAAGGAAAATTAATTGTTAATATCTGCATCCAAAACCTTTCCCCAAATAACTTCTGTGCACAAAATAATCCATTTAAACTGCCATCACCTTCCTGGTATGGAATACTCATTGGTACCAGAACATGCTGTTATTGTTGATATGTCTGCACTTGAACAGATGTCTGTGAATCATAAACAGAATTGAGATCATTCTATACAGGCATTGGCAATTTCTCCCTAGAATGGGGCAGATAATAAATATTTTAGGCTTTGCCTGTTGCATCTACCCAATTCCACTGTTTTAGAACACAAAAACCACACTATAGATGATTACAAGTGACTATATAGCTACAAATGATTATTGCTATATTCCAATAAAATTTTAATTACAAAAATAGTTAATGGACCAGAATTAGGGTGCAAGTCATAGCTAGCTGACCCTTTATTTATGAAACTGGTGGAGACACATTCTGAATGAGCTATATTCTTGAGTAAACCTAGATGCCCTTGTTTTATAGACCATCAAAATATTATGATACAAAGTTAAAAAATAATGGGGAGAAGAAAAGGCCAATGAAAGAGCAGATAAACCACTAATAATTTTTAAATGGCATTCTTTGGCCCTCCATCAAATATATAGCTCATATGTATAAGGTTATACATAGTCTTTCTTTATAATAATGCCCGATATTATTTTAAAATATCCAATTAAGTGACATTATCTTAATTTTTTCTAAAAAACATTTGATACTTGCTATGAGCCAGGCATATTGATGAAGCAAGATATAAATACAAATAGGAAATATCTACATTACATTGTGTTTATTTAACATTTGACATTAATATATCTGTTAAGGAGATTGCTTAATTTTAACAGTGAGAAGCAAAGCAGATTTCTCAATTCTAGCTAATTTAACAGATTAATTTGTTCTGCTTACTTGTATTTAAATAATATAGAATTCCATCATTCCCACGATACATTAAATTATAAATGAAGTACTCATGGTAGAGTTCCAGATATAAAAGCTTAAAATTTTAATGAACTAAAAATAGTGTTTTATTTGTTTCATAGTTTTCATTTCAATATTTTACCTTACTGGGGGATATTTAATATGCTGAATTAAAACTTTGTCCCAATATATTTTTTGAGTGTTTACATGTCTATGTGTTTTTAACACCAAAAACATTTTTGTGCTAATATAATTGAATTTGTGCTTAGGTATCCACATACTATTTTCCATTTCCTTATCTTTAACTTTTATAATTTACCCAGAGAGTAAATATTTAAAATTTGAAACTTCGTCACTGTTTTATTATTAAATTTGTCATTAAGTTCCATGTACTTATAAGTGGTTTTGATAGTCCAATAAAACATTTTAATCAGGATAATCCCCAGTAAGGGCAGTACATGGGGATAAAAAAAAAAAGTTGTTTGAATAAATTGTGAAAACCCAAATATGCATGCCATTGGTCATATGTTGAGGTGAGAGGAAGGGAGGGACAGTGAGAACCATAATCAGGAGATAGGATATCTAAAGTCTAAATGACCTGCGAGTACCTGGAAGTCCAATGGGACAAGCTGATTTAAGAAGGAGGCCCCAGGCTTGACTCCATTGTCAGTTCACAGCTGAGATTGTATACCGTGAGGCAGCAGTAACACCTGGGGAGTCCTTTCCACATCTCATGTGGAAGAGCAGGCCAATATACCTCCATTCACCCCAACATAGCCTTTAGCCAGGCAGCTCAGGGGCAAAGGTAGGCTTTAATAAGGACCACTCTCCTAAGGATTTTTAGAAACCAGGGATACTCTAACTTCCTTCTGGGAATGTTAAGGGTCTCCTTGGACAGAAGTAGGCCAACACTGTATGCATACCTTTTTGGTAAATGAAGTAACTATTGATGTGCTGCCAAACAGATTCTCAGTAGTTTCAGGACAGGAGAGGAATATCTAGAAAGCTGAAACAGCTGCTACAGGTGCAGGAGTTATTAATAAATAGAGATTCATTAAAATGCTAGGAACCAGGCAAGGACTGACGCATGATGACTATAGGAAATGCATGAAGCTTTGTGCACATGCCATACACAGCACTTTTTACTTTTCAAAGCGTTTTATGATGAATGATAAGTTCAAGTATAAACTCCACTGAAACAATTTTTAGAAGTATTTCCCCCATATTTGTTTTACACTTTAAATAATTCATTATATTTGTTGTATTACTATTAGTTATTTTCTCAAAAGGGCTTTCACATTCCTTATAAAACACGATATATTCTGACTATTAAGAAACATAATATAAATTTAATTTTCATAATCCTCATTTTCACAATTTTTAACTTTAGGATAAAAAAATTCTGTCCTTGTATAGTTACTAGTCTTTTAACTGCAAATATTTAATCCCAATGAATTCATTTAAATATTGAGATAGATTCCACCATTGGTTTTCCTCCAGGGCTCTACGTTCATTTATTTATTAGATCCCCCAAATTGTATGCTTGATTTAAATAGCTTCAGGGCAAAAATACAATAACATTGCATTAGTTTACAATATAACCAACATCAGCAACATGAAAACATAACAGTAAAACAGCATGAGCACATACATATAAACTTAGCCATCATTTTAACACTCTACTGGGACAAGCTGTGTTATAAAGACAGATTGTGTGCCAAGCCCTGAAGCTTAAGCAGCTGGGGCTCTGGGGAACCACACAGGCCTGGAACCTGAGTTGGAATGGTCATCACAGGCTCCTCAGAGAAATGCAGCTTATTTTCAAGGGGAAAATCAACACCTGTTAACAAAAGACGATTTCATCTGGTAAAGTTAACAGGAAAAATACTCCATAGTGTTTTTCTGTTTTCTGGCAAAGGAGGACAACATTTCTAAACAGCAACATATACCTAAACCTAATAGACATTAAGAAATAGGTTTAGGGTATTTTTAATTTATTGTGAGGGGGTGGGTTGAAAAGAGGTAAGGGAAGAAATATCAAAGTGTATGTGTGTGATAGTGTACCATACTTTACTGTAAACCTGGAGTATTCATTCAACTGAATGAAATAGATACATATATGTAAAACCCCTTATAAATCTAAGGAACCTTAGAGATTATGTTCCCTATTTATGGTTTAAATACTCCCAAAGTGATCTATATAAACTGCATATCTGAACATATCAGAATCTCACTGAAGGCCTTTCTGGGCTCCCAGTGGGTTTGAGGGTTAAAACCAAACCATTTATCCTAGCATACAAGGCAACTCAGAGTCCAGCCATTGCCCACTTTTAGTTTTCTCTCTGTTCTCTCTTCCTATCATATACCACAGAAAATTGTATGACTGTTACCGACTTTGTTCATAAGAATGCCTCATCTGAAATCCCCATTTCCAGGTTAGTTTTCCTCTGTGCGTGTTCTTGGGGGGCTCTGTCCTACCAAAGCACTTAGAACATTGCTTTGTAACTGAGCACATTGCGTACTTCCCTTTATACCCACTATTTTATGATCTTTTCAAAAGGCAAACACTACAGCTTTTAATTTTCTCCTGGACTCCAGCAAAAGCCATTTTTGACTTATACTCAATTGTCATCATCTTTATTTTTTAATAATAACCATTGACATATAATAATACAGATTAAATTATATCATCACTCTTGTGTATCAAAATCTTCAATAGACAAGTACCTGTTGAACTCATTTTTCCATACATGTTGACAGAGCCCTACAAGATCCAGCCCCTGCCTACTCTCAGATTTCTTTTTATTCATGCACAATCATTCACTTCCTCCTCTTTCTGTAAAAACACTGCATTTCTCTCTGTCTACTCTGTTCTCTACCTTAACTTGCATGGATGATCCTTTTCCTTCATTTTGTTCTCACCTTAGATATCTCCTTCTCAGAGAGACTTCTCTAATCACCCTTGTCACTGTGTCCCTGATACACAAGTCACCTCTAATGGGAGTCATCATGGAAGTTCCCAAAATACCTACATTTCTCCCCTTTTCTTGGAACACAGCATTGTACTTCCTAGAAGTCTGTGGTTTCGTGGGCCAACATGATGGGGCCCCACCCAATATGGCCAGATTTAGGCAATGAACTGTGATCAGAGGTGATGTATGTGCCTTCCTCTGTAGCACTCCTCTGATCAATTTTCCTCCTAGCATTTACTGCTTTCTGGACTAACCTGGTTCATGTGCTTCTATAATTATGTTTCAAAGGACTACATACTTCTTTCTCCTCTTGGCTAAGTACTGTAAGAACAGTAAAGTGTCTCTCTTATTCACTGTTCTGTCCTAGTACTTGAAAAATGCTTGGCACATTGCAATAAATACTTATTTAAAGAGCAAATGAAGGCATCCCTGAGGCCAATATACTCTTTAAAGATTCTGGAATGCAGTTGGTATCTCTTTGATACTAAATAGATGTGTAATTATGGGTAACATTACTTAATTTTTCTGGTTCCTGAGATCTTTCTTCTTCTTTCCTGGTTTGCAACCAATAGAAAAAAAAAAAACAACCCCAAAGAGGGTAGATTTCCTCATGAAACTTTCAATGTATTGAGATTTTTTTCATTAAAAAACCAAATTTTACCTTTACCTTACAATATTACAACAGATAAATAAATATTAAATATCATTAGAAAAAAAATAAGCCAAATAGCGGTACTTTTACTATAAAACTAAATGAGTCTATAGGCACTTTTGATTTTTATTTATACTTTTTTTTAATTCATAAGCTTCTACATGAGAAAGGCCTTACAAGAAGGTAATAATCGTACTGTGGTAGAGAAAGTAGGCTTTGAAGTTTAATTATGTCAGCTCAAATCTCATCTCTACTATTTGTCATCAGTGTAATTACAGTCAATTGTTTTGTAAAAGAGTGGAATCTTAGCATTTGCAACAGAATGGATGGACCTGGATATTTTTATGCTAAGTGAAATATGTCAGTCAGAGAAAAACAAATGCCGCATTATTTCACTTATATGTGGAATCTAAAGAACAATATAAATGGACATATGAAACAGAAACAGACTCATAGAAACAGAGTACAAACTGATGATTGCCAGAAGGGAGGAAAGGACTATATGAAAATGGTGAGAGAGTTGAGAAGTACAGATTGGTAGTAACAAAATAGTCATAGGGATGTAAAATACAACATAGGGAATATAGTCAATAATATTGTAATAACTGTTTATGGTGCCAGGTGGGTATGGAAATATCAAGGGGAACATTTTGTAAAGTATATGATTGTCTAACCTCTATACTGTATACCTGAAACTAATACAAAATAATATTGAATGTAAATGTAATTGAAAAATATTAAAAACATTTTAAAAGGCTATTTGCATATTTACTAAAAATAATTGTTTTGTAATTTCTGTTTCTGTGAAATAGGAGGATGTCAATAAGCAGTATCATTTATTTTTAATCAAGCTCAATAGGAGCAGATGCGTGATCTCTTTTCACTGGGTTTTAGTCCAATCTAATATAATAAATTTGAAACATAAGCAAATTGGATGCAATGTATATGAAATGGTGCTAAAGAAAAAAGTGTGAAATTTGTCTTGGCATTTCTCTTGGAATCTACCATAGAAGTAGGGAAAATCTCCAAATCCCTTCCACAGGAAGAAAAATGTGAATTAACACAAAGCACCATGCATAGTTTTTATATTTTATAAATCCTTAAAATTTAGCCATGAATTTCTTGAATCTACAGACACTGGATTGAAAAAAATCTAATTCTAGATAGGTTTTCTTTTTAAATAAAGTAAGTCTTTAAAAATTATTGGACATTAATAGACAAAGCATAAACAGGAAGACAATCCAGGTTGGGAAGAATAATATAACCAAGACCCAGAGGTATATAATTACTGACTTGTGTGAGCATTACAAAGAGGAGAATTGTATCACCATTTAGGTTAGAATGTTTTTAATGATATATTGCATGGCTTTCCTCAGACTATATCCTAATTTTTAAGCTGTTGCAATTGGATTGTTTATGCTGCCCCCTAGTATGAAATAGAGGTTTAGACATGGTTAAATTAAAAAGAAAAAAGTGAATCACAGATAGATAAACCAAACAAAGCAAACAAAATGCAAATATAATTTTGATACATCTCAGACAATAATAGCATATGCTCTCCCTTCACAGTTGCTGCTTTGATCTGTGTGACCACAACTTATTTATGGCTGTAAATAACATTGAGCTAAAACAAAACAATACAAAAGCAAAAACAAACAAAAACCCTAGTACTTAAACTGTATAGTTGTCATACTACTGAATGAAGAGAAGCAACCCTTTCTCCAAAGCACCAATTTACCTTTTGCAAGTCTCTTTTTGAATCAGGTTAATCTATCTAGATTTCTGAGTTTACATATTCTTCCTATTAAGAATTTCCTATTACATCATTGAGTTAATGGTTGAGGAACATGATTTAGAAAAAAATAGGCCTTTGAAACCAAATACAAAATATATTTAAAAGGCTCAAAACATTATACTTACTATAACTAGTTAAAAATGGAATTTCTTCCATTTTATTGACATTTTTGAGGTAACATAGTTCCTAAAGAAATAAAGATGGGTAGAGGAATGGAAATTGATATAAAATTTAGTGTATATGCTATTTAATTTTATGGAAACCAATAAAATGTTTCCTGAATTAGATAATTTTAGATGTACAATGTATTTTTTTTCAAAATTTTCTTGCATATCACTGTTCTGTTTATTCATTTACTCAGCCTTCTAATCATTTCCAGAAATAATTTAAGCCATAACCTGGAAAACTTAGAAGTTATAAAGAGGAAAGATTTTAAAAAGGTGGAATACAGACTAGTAATATAAATAAATCTGAGGATGAGATTGGTTCAAACAAATACATGTAATGAAAATTGATCTGTAAATGTGGCTCTAAATTCTGAGAAACAATTGCAAAGAGAGAAACATGATGAGTTTCAGAACTTATTCACAAATATCCATAAAATGACTCATAAAGAAGATAAACTAATTTTTACAAGAGAATAAAATTATTCTCTTAATTTGAAGAGAATAATCATTGAAGCAAGAGAGAATAATTATTGAAGCAAAAGTGAACTAAAAATATTCCACAGCTTTCAAGAAGTAATTAAAAAACAAAAGAAATGTAGTGAGCAGCTTCCCTATTGCCCACCCAGGGGGATAAAGCACTAGAAATGAATGTCCTTTTCTTTCATTTTAACAGGGAGCTGTTAATACAATTTAGTCTAGTCCCATTTAAAGCAGGTTGCCTTGTTACTTTGCAAAGATGCTAGCCCAATAATCTTACTTTTCATGGAACTGGAAAAGCTAGATCTTTAAAGAAAATTTTCAGATTTTTAAAAGGTTAAGAGTGTACTTGCCAAATTGAATATATTGAGGGACAGATTCAATATGTAAGCTACCAGTCTTCTATCTGATTTTAGAAATGGTGGGAAAAAAGTCAATAGACTCTATTCCCATTGCTCTTGGTTTGAAATCACTGAGTGACAAGTACCTGAATTACAACTTTATATGTTGTTGGTTGAGCTCATACTACAGGTTATACAATTCAGCAGAGCTAAGGTTTGCTTTGTTTTGTTTTCAAGGAAGATTAAATAGGAAAAAACCTAAGACCATTGCCTGCTGCATGGGAGTTGGCTTCTTCACCATAGAATTACTCAGAAAGCTGATAGGCCTTGGAACTTCATTTTAATTTTCTCCTTTCTTTTTCCTGAACACTGAAATCACATAGAATTTTCAAGTTACCTTTTAAAAGATCCTAGACTTCAATGCTTCACAATATCTTTATTTTTTAATTCCAGTTTACAGTCAGTATTATTTTATATTAGTTTCAGGTGTACAGCATAGTAGTTAGACAATCATATAATTTACAAAGTATTCTCTCTAATATTTTCAGTAGCCACCTGGCACCATACATAGTTATTAAAATGTTACTGCCTATACTTTCTATGCTGTACTTTACATCCCCATGACTATTTTGCAAAATGAAACCAGCTCCAACATTTTTTACCATGACAGTGGTTAAGCCATACTGTTAAATAAGTTAGTCTCCAGAGACTAGACTAAAGATAGTGGGAACTTGCTATATCACATTCCACATGTATCTTCCAAATGCACAGAATCTACCATCTTTATTGGTTGTGTATAGACATTCATTTTGCTTAATCAAGAGTTTGAGAAAGTAAGAATTAATTTGTATCACTAAGAAAGTAGAAAAAAAGTCTCTGGTATTGCAAGGAACTTCAAAACCAGCCTAAACTCAGTGACTCCTCTGGAAATTTGGTGTGATTATCATGTGTTCTTAACAAGTTACTTTTGGATATTAGTTCTATAGGTTTTCTCTGAATTTGAACATCTATTTTGTACCAACAGATTTACTCATGTATCTTCTTGCTTTAGCAAAGATACTTTACTTTTCTTTTTCTTTCCTTTTTTTTTAAATTTCATCATTACTTTCTAGGAATGCTTGGGAGGTAGAGTCCAGAGTCAAGTTAATTTTGAGAATCTTTATAATATTGTATCGACTGATATATTATAGATATTAAACATTTTTAAATTTAAAAAAAGTCTGGAACCAAACTATATTTGTTATATTGAAGCTTTGTATGTAAAAATATATACCAAAATCTATTTTACAACAGAATTTAGAGATGCTGCTTACTATATCTCACAATATGAGATATTAATAAAAATTTAATATCCCACAGTTACAGTAAAATTATTCAATTGTGCTATGTGACATTTATATACCCAACATTTTTATTATCCTTATTCTTAATAGTTTATGCTTACCTGAATATTTTGACCTATAATTTTAGACATCATGTTTTGAGAAGTAACTACCTGGACACTTTGTGTATTATTAATTTATATCTTGACTTCGAATGTATAGTGCATCATTAAGTTCTTATGTGTCTGCTGTGATTTGAAATCTTACATCCTAAAAAAAATTGTGTTTATTGAGGCCATTTGTTTGTTTTTCAAATTTTTGGATATGATTCTTTAAAGATTTTATTAGCCAGAATATGTTTATTATTTATTTAGTTACTTCATAAGAGTTCAAAAAATATCTAGAGACCTGTCAGAAGATGACCCAAAGCCAGCATTTAGAGTAGAATGTGAACCTTTTTTATGTGTCAAAGAGGAAAGCCCTTCAAAGGTCTCATTTGTAAAAGATTAATTAAAATCACAACAGAATATTTACACATTGCTGTACTTGCTTTTGACCTTTTTTCCTAATACATGTGGCACTTGGAAATTTCTGTGAGAGACAAGAAACAGTATTTTTCTAATTATTTATATTTCTAAAATAAATTTGAAAACACTAGAGCATATTATAGCTATTAAAAAACTTAATAAAAATAAAAAGTAACATATAAAAAGTAAATATATATGCTCTTTACCATCATTATAATGCCTAAAGAAAGAAAAAATTATCAAGTAAAATTATAATTTCTGTCCTGTCTTCTCCCCTCTACCTCTCCTTCTCCCATGTCTACTTAAGAGATCCGTGCTCCTGCTGGTTGTTACGGACATGAATTTCAGTGCCATCCGGATGGAAATTGTATTCCTGATCTGTGGCGCTGTGATGGGGAAAAAGACTGTGAAGATGGTAGTGATGAAAAAGGCTGCAATGGTACCTTGCGATTGTGTGATCACAAAACCAAGTTCTCCTGTAGGAGTACAGGTAAGCAGAGCATTGGTTTCAGCATTTACATTGGACTTCTTGGATACAGAATCCTTCTAGCCCATCCTCAATCCATTTCTCATATTTGTAAAATGCATTCTTGTATTTCTTCTAAGAGGTGTGCTCACATTCTATATGTAACAACAATCACTAACGTTTTTTGTCTGTCACAGCTCTAAGAATGTTCTCTGCATGAACTTATTTCATTATGCCAATTCACAATGAGAAAACTGAGGCCAGGAGAAGATTTTAACTTTCTCAAGTTGAAAAAGTCAAAAGAAGTTTTAACTTGCTTGTTCACAGAAACAGCATGGCAGAATTGGGATTTTAAAACAGTCAATCTGGTTTCAGACTCCATAATTTCAGTGTCCAATAAGAGACCCACAGTGAAACCCATGGATGGCCTTCCTCTTCCCTTAAAAAATTCTCACCATAAAATTTAACGAAGATGACAAGAAAGGAAAGACAAAATTATATACAGTTATTTTCAACTAGTTTTCTAAATGTTATTATATTGTTGCTATATTCCATTAAGATGAAGTGATGACTTTCATTCAAACCATTGATTTACCTTGAAAGAGTTGCTAAGGCTTTTATTCCTTCCTTTTATGGAGGTATTCTATTATTATGACTTTTCCATTACATTTCTTAAAATAATAGGTTTTACCTGACATGAAAACTAACTTACTTCCCTCTCTAAAGCAGATGATGAGTAGAAAAAGTAGAGAAAAATTGATTTCAAATAACTATTGTGGTATAATTAGTGAAATAGTTAATATCATCAAAATAACCCATGGCAATATTTTTCATAGTTTCAGGATTATTTGTGAAAAACCTCTGAAATATTTAATGTGAAATTGCTTTTGAGTTATTTAATTATAAGCTTTAAGTAATTTATTTTGCTCCCTATTAAGTATTTGAAACAAAAGTTAAAATAGAAGTTATCATAGCTGTGATAAAGCAAGCACTCTGGAAACTACATGGTCCATGTGCATTTAAAATTAGAAAAATGAATTGTGTTTCTTTTCTTTTTTAATAGTTTATTTTTATTGTATTTTTTTCTGTTACCATTTCTCCCACTTATACCATTTCCACCTCCACCCACCACCCCCCCCACACCTGCAATCACCACACTGTTGTCCTGTTCATGAATTCTTTTTCTCTTTTGCTTTTTCCCCTCTACCCTCCTCCATACCGTTCCCCACTAGAGCTGCCAGCATGCTTTACATCTATGAGTCTATCTCTATTTTGCATGTCACTTTAGTTTGTTCATTGGATTCCACATATGAATGAAATCATATGGTATTTGTCTTTCTCTGACTAGTTTATTTCACTTAGTGTAATGAAAAAACGTTATGCTGTTTCTTTTCTTAAATATAACGTTATGCTGTTTCTTTTCTTAAATATATCTTCTGGTTACAATGAAGCACTCAAATAAATAAAGAAATAATATAAGCTAACATGGACATAGATTAATAAATATTCCTAAGACCCATTTCTAGTGAGTAAGATGTGCTTCAAAAGTGGATATTTTTCCAACACTATTTTTCACAATTTTGAGACTCCTTTTAGTTGTTAGATGAAGAGTCGTAGTTTAGGTTTATTGCTTAGAAGGATTTGACTTTAAGTTTAGAAATTACCTCTTGGAACATATATTGAAAATAGATGAAGAACATTAAATTAATGCATATTTGACTAAATAAATGTTTTATTTAATAAGCTAATTCTAGTGTTAATAAGTCAATTATTTGACTCAGGTTAATGTTATTCTAGGCATATACAGTACATACTTTTTCCTCATGTCACTTCTGCCATTTGCTTGGTTGGGCTAATGTTGCAATGTAACAGATAAAAGTTTTAACAATATATAAGGAACTGGCAAGACTATAGTAAAACAAAATATAAACTGAGATGGAAAATACTCAGCTAAAAATAAATGACTAAGTTATCAATATTTAACAAATTTAGAGGTGAAATATAAAACCAGGCAGAAATTTCTTCATGAAGAAATTATAAAAAATGTCATAGCAAAGTAAGTATTAAAAGCTATATGTTAATAAAAATTGGTTTGACCTTTCTATGACAGATAATATTTAGGAAGAAACATAAATAATAAATAACAGGGTTAATTAAAATTAATAGAAAATTTAAAATATTTATAATTTATTTTATGTGTGTATGCTGATATTTTGCAATGAATTCATGAAACATCTTCCTCTGAATATGACTCAATTTAAAAAAATCCAAAATATGAAGCAGATGGCTGATACAATAGGGAGGAAAAAAACTTTTTCTTCTATTTATCTTAGATTCGTTGGCTGGGGCTCTGTAAATTAGACTTACAAAAGACATATCAACAAGATAAACCCAGAAGTTTATTAACACATGTGTCATGCATGTGAGTGGGAGAACTCAGTGATGAACTTCTCCAAAGGGTGGTTAGAATTGAGCTTATTTAGTATCTTAGCAAAGAAGAGTAAATTTTTAGAGAAGTGATGACACAAAGGAGAATAACTTTGAGTTTCTAGGGAATGCACTGTGGGAAGGTAAATATATCATAAAACTGATGCAAGATAAGGACTGGTTAATAACATTTATGCAGGTTCGTCTCAGCACTTGACTTTCCATCTTCTTCATGGCTATAAAACTTCACTGGGAAAGAGATTTACAGCACTCCTCATTTTTCAGAAGTTCAAGCTTTTAGTCAGATATAGGAAGCTTTGGGAAGGCTTCTTACTTGATGTATAAATTAGCATAATTTTATGCTAATGTGCCACATTTTGGGGATACAATATTTTGATCCCATATACTGGCTATTTGTGGAAAATTGTGTTCTTAGAGAACTTAAGATTTAGATTATCCACTTAATAATGCTATTACTAAAACATCAGATGTTTGTAAACATCATCATGTAAACCATGATGTTAACCATGTGCTTCTAATTTAATCTGTAGTTTAAGTATTGTGAACCATGGTTTACCAAATTATGCAAGGGCTCATAATTTACATTTAGTATGTATATTTATGTTAGACCTTTATGAGTATTATAAACACTAAAATTAACTACAAATAGAAGCATTGGATTGAAAATATGTGCACATCTATAATCTCTTTGATATTTAAAATTTTACTATAGTTAAATTCTCACTTTTACAAGCTAAAAGACCTTTCACCTACCCAAGAGGTTGAATGAGAGTTCATATTTATTTTCAAATATTTGTAAATGCTAACTTGAGTATTTAAAAGTTTTCAATGTAGTCAACTTGTATTTGATGGTTAAAGTAGTTTTTCTTTTATACATAACTTGCATCTTATTAGTGTTCAAATATATACACACTTAGGTTTCTTTATTGCTATGAAGAAATGAATGGGCCCTGGCTGGCATAGCTCAGTGGATTGAGCGTAGGCTGAGAACCAAAGCATCGCAGGTTCAATTCCCAGTCAGGGAACACACCTGGGTTGCGGACCATGTTCCCAGTGGGACCATATGAGAGGCAACCACACATTGATGTTTCCCTCCCTCTCCTTCTCCCTCCCTTCCCTTCTCTAAAAATAAATAAATAAAATCTTTAAAAAAGGAGAAATGAATGGGAACTAAATTAAGTTAAAGTACAATACACCCATTATCATTTAACAGCTTCCACTCTCCAAGAATATATCTTTAATCAAGAATCATATTTCCTGATTTCTGGTCTCAAACACTTCAAAGAAGCAGATTGCAGTTATATTACAGTTGGTGAATCAGCGGAGAAATCTCAAATCCACCGCTCATGGAAAAGAAATTCAGAAATGCCACTCTCCAGATTAGAAAATGAAAACCAACATTAAGTAGTGCATAGTGATAGAAAGGTTATGGGATAAGTAATTCTGTAGCTGTTGATAGGAATGTAAATGTGACCCATCCTGCCCATGTCTAGAAATTTATTTAAAGAAAAGCAGGAGTATATAAAAATATATGAACAAAGATTTTTAATACAGTATTTTTTGCTAACATAAAACTAGAAATAACGTATTGCCCATCAATAGGGGAATTAATAATTACAGGTCATTCACACAATAAACTACTTCAATGACATTAAGAAGACCTAGGAAAGAAATTCATATAAAGATAGAATTTTGAATTCATACTTTGAATCCCATCTCCACTGCTAAAAACACATAGAGGTGATAATAAAATATAGCAGAAAAAATGAGAAATGTGTAGCCTTATTAATAAGCAAATATACCTCTGATTAACATATATAATACAGAATAAAAATGATGAGCTACACTGAATCTAGATGCCTGTTTGGGTTGGATACAAAGGCCTGTAGAGATGAATAGGTGATCAGGTCTGTGGGTTACTGGGACATAAATTTGTCCCAAATAAAGATGGAGACTGGAGCCAGGCTCATTGCTGGAAATCAGAAACCAGAATGGGACTCCTTTGCTTTTGAAAGAAGATAAAACAAAACAAAACAATTTTTTTAAAATTACTATTATTGCTGCCTACTTGTGTGCTAGAGAGATGGGAGAAACTCTGGCTGATATAGAGACTAAATACAAATTTGGGGCTGAAGTAAAAGCTGCAATACCTATAAAAAGGGGTGAGTACACACACAAAATCAGAGAGAAAATTGAATATTTCTAACCAAGATGAGAGTGCACACAAAAATTCTAAAATACATGAAGAAAACAATCTGTAATGAAACCAGCCATTGCCCTGGTCAGGTAGTTCATTTGGTTAGGGCCTCATACCACTACACCAAGGTTGTAGGTTCAATCTCTGGTCAGAGAACATGCAGGAAGCAACCAATGTCTTGTGTCTCTCTTTCACTCTCTTCCTTCATTGCTGCCCCTCTTTCTCTCTCTTTCTAAAATTTTTTTAAAAAGCCATCATAATCAATCATTATAAAATAGTTTACTCAAGATTAAATAAAAATGAGATTTAAGTCTTTAAAAAAGCATTAAAATAAGTATGTTTTGGATCCTCAAAGAAAAAATTATAGAAAATAATATCCCTAAAATGAACAAGAAGAAAAATACATAGATAAGACATAGGTAATATAGAACTAGAGAGAGATGACAACAGAATAATTGTAAAAGGAAAAGGTAGAGAACAAGACATTAGATTTGAGAATGAAATGAATCAATGTGAAATTTTAAATAAATGTTCAACTGGACTCAGAGAAAGTGATTTATAAAATAATATTTGGTTCACCTAGAAAGAATAGCAAATAAATAAATAAATAATCAGTCAAAATACATGGTTAGAAGGCTACAACAGATACTTTAAAAAATCTTGTGACAGAATAGAGATACTAACAGAAAAAAAAAACACATACACACAAACAAACAAAGGTTTCCATGAATTGAAGAACTTGCTTCCTCATAAAAAAGTACATTCAGACTTAAACCTCTATAAATCATTTTGAAATTACAGAACATCAAATATTGAATGTACCAGAGAGAAAACTCTGAGGAAGGAGGCATTAAGAAATTCCAAAAGGTAATGAAGTAATTAGAAGGTAAAGCAAAAATGCTTTCAGACTAGTATTCTATAGACTGCTAAAATATTATTCCAGATAGTTTAGACATACAAACTATAAGACATTTTTACACATAAAGTCTTATTAAGGAAAATATTAGAGCAATTAGAAAATAAGACTTTATGAGAGAAATAAGTTTAAGGAGAAGAATAAAACATCAATAAAACTAAGAAAAACATTTTAATGATAAAAGTGTAATCATCAATAATGCTTTTTCAGTCTTAAATATGTTACATTAAATAACATACTATCAAAGTTTATACAACAAAAATTACAGAAACCACAATGAGAAAGTGTTATCTGGGGCAAAAATTTTATTCACTTATTTTAGCCCAGCAATTTTCAACTAGTGTGCCACAGAATCCTGGTACAGTGCAACAGTTTGAAATCGTGCAACCCCTGACTCTGTAGTCAGGGGTACTGACCTCTTTTCCTTTAGATTGTCAAATAAAAAATGACAATAGCCTTCCAGTGTGAGTGAATCAAAATTAAACTTATTTTTTATCAAATTGGCACAAAATATAATGTATTTTTTGATGGTCACAGAATTTTAGTAATTATATTATGTGTCCCATGAGATGAAAAAGGTTCAAAATTGCTGGTTTAGCCCATGGAAAATTAGTGGAAGAAAAATTAAAGAAGGCTGTACAAGGCCTAAATAAATAATGTTTAAATCAAACTAATAAAGACATAACTGTATTCTTGGAAAGTAAAATTCTTCTTTTACAAGGCTTATGAAATGTTTTTAAATGGTCATGTATTGTCACAGTGTTTTCATAAATTTCAAGAAGTACAAGAGAAATAGTAAAAGCAAAACTCCTAGATCATAGTACCATAAATCAGTAATTATGAAGAGTAAATAATAATAAAATAAAACACTCTTTATTTTGATTCTAATAGTTTGCCATCTTTATTTAGAAGGATTAAAATAAAAAATAATATTAAAGAGTTTTGCCCAAAATTAAATGTAATATAAACTCAATTTACAAAATTTTAAGAAATGCAAACACTCAAATAATTTTATTCATGTAACACATTTCTAGCATTATTAAAGATTTAAAATTGCTGTAAGAACTATTGAGATACCTATATTTACATTAAGAAATTATTAAACATTAAAATAAATTTATGAAGAGTATATAACTACGATGATACCCATCAATTTTTCTTAAGCTTTCCTATATTTTTTAACTCTCTTGCAATCAGATTAAGGCCAAGTGACTAGTTCCAGCCAATGGGCTGTGAGTAAAATTGACTATGTCACTTCCATGCCAACTCAGTTAAGCTATAGTGAGTGTTCTTCTGATTTTCTTTCTCCTGGTCCAGTGACCTTTTAAACTATGGCTCTAGAGGGTAGATGTACAAGTTGGAGAAGTCTACTTGACTTTATAAAATTTTGTGTGAATAAGTAATGAAGCTTAATTGAATTAGCCCACCAGATTTCAAGGTTTGTTACTGCAGCATGGCATACCCTAATTAAGGCAATATCTAACTCAAGAAGTTATAAAATAACAAACCAAACCAAAAGAAAACAGAAAGACAAGAAAGAAAAATAAGAAAGGGGGTTGGTGGGGGATGGGAAGAGCCAAAGAACATATGTGCATATATGCAAAGCGCATGGACACAGACAATATAGTGAAGGCCAAGAGGGGTTTGGTGGAGGAGGAAAAAGGGGAGGAGAATGGGGGACATCTGTAATAGTGTCAACAATTAATTAAATACATAAATAGATAAATAAATAAATACTACATGAATAGAATATTCTGATTAGAAAAAAAAAGAAAGAAAAATCACAAAAGTTGAAAGTTATAGAACCAGGTCTTTGAAAGAATAACAAAAATTGCAAATACATTAACTTACCTAACTGAAAAAGGGAAAACACAGTACGTGAAATGAGAATAGGAAACTAATCACAGATGCCAAAGAAATTATAAAAACCAAATTATGTGGCATCATAGAAATAAATTTAAAATTCAGTATCAATAAAAATCATGTACTTAAAATATAAATTTCTAAAAATAACTATGGGAGAAAAAATAGGCAATTTATTTTATAAAAATAGAAAAATAATGAATAAAATCTATCCTCTTTCACCATTCCACAAAAAGTTTCAAGATCAATTGAGAAATTCTACCAACTATTTAAGAAACATTATCACCATTCCATTATATCTCTTCTAGAGCATTTGGAAGGAATAAAAGCTTTTAAGTTATTTTTTAAACAACATACTCATAATACTGGTTTCACAACCCTAAAAGTCAGCACCTCCCATGCACACAAAGATAACAGAAAATCTATTACTACTATAATTCTAGATAAAACATGAGGAAATCCAGCAATATAGTCAAAAACTAACTCACCATTAAAAAGTACCTTTTTTCAAACCAAGAATAGTCTAAAACTGGAGAAGAACAATAATATAGAATATTATAGAGAGCTAATACAGAATAAGCTGAGAGGAGTATTTGCAACACGGATTATAAATAACAGATGCCCTAACACCTAAAAGCTCTTTGTATCATTTTTTTAAAAGACAGACAAGCCATATAAAAGTGGGCAAAGTTCATAGAAAAAGAAATACAAAAAGTTCTTAGACATGTCAAAAGACCATCAATCCCACCTGTCAGAGAAAGGAAACACCATGGTGAGACTCCATTTTTTGGTAAACATGCATGGTATATTCATAAATAAAATACCTTGCAGTAATTTTCAAGACTGGAAATCACTACAGTATACTGATATGAACATTTCTCTGTGATTAAGTGTTGAGTGAAAAGTAAAGGAACAATTTAGTCAGCATAATATGTAATATTTTTAAATAAATAGAAAATAAATTGAAAGTATGTTATTTTCTATAATAAATATATTTCTAAAAGGAATCACAAGAAACTGTTGTTAATGTGCACCTCTGAATAGAGGAAAAGGGCACTTAGAGAAAAGGAGTGAGGAGATGCTTGTACAGTCTCCTCTTTTGATTGCCTATCTTTCCAAGAGTGATGATAGACTGATACAGAGCCCATGCACCATCCACTTTACATTCCATTGGAAAAAGCAATATGTATTTGATCAAGTCTGGTCTCAGGGTAGGATTAAGAATTAAGGATAATGTGGTCTTTAGCAAAGGAATGTGACAAAACTAACTGATACACTTGGATTTAACTCTGACAAGTGATTTCATAAACATCATGTTCTGCTCTGATCCTTCGTGTAATGAAAATCCACTGTGAGTTTTTGTGAATGGCAAAGTATTATACTTTTTCTGTGTTTAGATAGTTTTATTTTCCTTTCAATATTATGTCAGTAAATGCAAATTGAAATGGTGAATTTAATAATTGCTAAAATCAATCTGGATAATTAGAACTAAAAATATCCTACAATGGAATAGTGATTTTGTTAGAATTACATGATGAATTGTGTATGAAGAATTTCTGAACACAGCTGTTTTTTTCCTTCCTGTAATGAACACTATGGAATACTTTTATTTATTTCTGACAAAATTATATGGTGAGCTCTCCATTGCCAATGCACTGTGAAAATAATAGAATACTTTGCATATTGCTTCTTATGTGCATGTATATTTCTCTTTTAATTCTTCCCAGAGGCAGTTTTAAACCCCTTTCTGCATGCTTTATTCTTCTCTCCCTTCAAACCTGTCTCTAAGGAAGAGTACTCCCTCCACTTTGCCCAGAGGGCTCTTCTGCAGCTACTGATCCTGTGACCTTCTACTTCCTCTGGGACCTTAGTCACTTTCTTCCTTATGTCTTCAGTTTCATTCTCCACACTAATTTTTCTTCTGTTCTATAAATATAAGTAGTCCAATAACTAAAAATAACATATAAAAATTATATTAGTTTCCCCTGTCTTCCTTCTTCCTTTCATTTAATCACCATACATAGTGTACCAATATGCCTTTATCCCTCACTCATTTCTTCACCATTTGTAATCTCACATCCAGTCCCTACCTTTGATGGAAACTGCTGTTTCAATGGTCAACAGGAATGATAAGTGCATACTTGTCTCTTTCTTGAGCCCTGCTCTGCCATTCAGTAATTATGTGAGTTCAAATAAATTATTGAACTTCTTTATGTTTCAATTTCCTGATTTGTAAATTATAAATGGTAATAATAACCAATAGAAAGTATAAAAAGTGCCTAGACCATAATACAAGCTTGATGAATGATATATATTTTGGGTGATAAATGCAGTACTCTGACGTCTTTCTCTGGAACACATGTCCTCTTCTTAAAACCTTTTCTTTTTGCTCAGTTTTATTGAGTAATAAATCTTCACATCACTCTATGAGTTTAAGGTACACAGCACAAGTTTGAATCACATATATTATGAAATGATTACACTCTCATACAGATAAAAGAAAAAAACATATCTCCTTGTGATGAAAACTTTTGGGATCTACCCTCCAAACATTCCTATATATCATATAGCAGTTTAACTACAGTCATTATGATCTTATAACCAGCACTTTGTACATTTTGACCACTTCCTCCAATTCTTCTTCTCCTCACCTCCCACCTCTGATAACCACAAATCTGATCTCTTTTTTATGAGTTTGGTGGGATTTTTTAACTCCATGGATAATTGGGAACTTAACAGTATTTTGTTTTTCTCTGACTTAACTTAATATAGTTAGCATAATGCCTCCCAGGTTCATTCATGTTTTTGCAAATGGTAGGATTTCCTACTTTTTTATGGCCGAATAATATTTTATTTTATATATATACCAGAAGTCCCCAACCTTTTGGGCACTAGGGACTGGTTTCATGGAAGACAATTTTTCCATGAACTGGGGTGGTGCAGAGGTGGGAGAAGAGGGGAGAGAGAAGATAGGATGCAGAGTTCAGGTGGCAATTCTAGTGATCTCCACAGACTGGGAGGAGGGAGGTTGGGGTCCCCTGATATATAACACATTTTCTTGGTTTACTCATTGATGGATGCTTAGGTTGTTTCCATGTTTTGCCTTTTGTAAATAATGTTGCTATGCACATAAAGTTGCAGATATCTTTTCAAGTTAGTGTTTTCATTTTCTTTGGATATATTTGCAGAAGTGGAATTGCTGGATCATGTGACATTTCTGGTTTCATTTTTTGAGGAACATCCATACTGTTTTCCATAATGACTGCACCAAATTTACAATCCCAGTAACAGTATGCAAGGATTTCCTTTTCTACATATCCATGCCAGCATTCACTATCCTTTATCTTTTTGATGATGGCCATTTTAACAGGTGTGATACATCTTGTTGTGGTTTTAATTTGTATACCCCTAATCATTATTGATGTGGAACATCTTTTCATGTACCTGTTGGCTATTTATACATCTTCTTTGGAAAAATCTCTTCAGGTCTTTTGCCCCCCTTTTTAGTTTTTTATTTCTCTTTATTTGTTTTTAATATTGAATTAAATATTGATAATGGGGACAAAGGGGAGGGTTTTCAGGAACAACTATGAGGGATACATGGACAAAACCAACGGGGCTATAGAACCAGGGGAAGGTGGTGGGGATGGCTTGGGTAGGGGGAAGGGGTGGGGGAAAATGCTGATAACTATATTTGAACAATAATAAAAAAAATAGTTGTATTTTCACTTTGTTGATGCTCTCCTTTGTTGTGTAAAAGATTTTTCATTTGGTGCAGGCTCACTTGTTATTTTTTTATTTTGAAACTTATGCTTTGGATATGATTCCCAAACAATCATTACCAAGACTCATATCAAGAAGCATTATGCTAAGTGAAATAAGCCAGGCATTGAAAGACAAATACCACATGATCTTGCCTTTAACAGGAACCTAAACAACAAAACAAAGAAACAAGTAAAATACAACCAAAGACACTGAAATAGAGGACAGGTTGTCAGGGCCCAGAGGGGAGAGGGGAGAGAATATCAGGGGAGAAGGGAAGGGTTTACAGGAACAAATATAGAGGACACATGGACAAAACTAGAGGGGTTGGAAATGGGAGGGATAGGTGGGTGGGCTGGAATGGGAATAAAGGATAGAAACTGTCCTGAATAATATAAAATAAAAAAGAAGCTGTTTTCCTATGTTTTTGTCTAGAAGTTTTATAGTTGCATGTCTTACACTTAAGTCTTTAATACATATTGAGTTATTTTTTTTTGAGTGGTGAAAGATAGCATTCAAGTTTTATTCTTTTACATGTAAATATTCATTGAGTATTTTTGGCTCTTTAGTCAACTATTAGGTGTCCACATATGTTTGGGTTTATTTTAGGACTCTCAATTCTATTCAATTGGTGTATTGACCTGTTTTTATGTCAGTACCATATTGTTTTGATTACTACAGCTTTATTGTGTAACTTGATCAGGAAGTGTGGTGCCTTCTTCTTTATTCTTCTTTCTCAACATTTCTTGGGCTAATTGTGTTCTTTTGTCATTCCAGATATGCTTTAGGAGTGTTTATTTTTCTATTTCTGTAAAATATGCTATTGAAATCTTTATATTGGGGGTTGCATCAAATCTAATAGATGGCTTTGGATAGTATTGATACTTTAATGGTATCAATTCCTCTACTCTATGAACATGGAATACCTTTCTATTTATTTATGTCTTCTTTGATTTCTATCATCAATGTCTTGTAGTTTTCAAAGTAGAGGACCTCACTTTATTGATTAACTTTATTCCTATGTATTTTCTTGATTTTGAAGTTATTGTAAATGGGACTGATTTCTTTTTTTTTTCCAGCATATTCATCGCTAGCATAGTAATCTTTTCTTATTATGAATTCTCATAACAGGCTGGCATATCCACTTACCATTTAGATTTATTTAAATTATTTTTGTTCCTTTCCCTTTTTCCCTCTACTTCTTCCTTTTATTTAAAAATATGTATTGAACACATGTGTTAGGTATTGCATAGATTTTCTCTTAATTTCTTTCTTTTGCTCCTTCTCTCTTTCTATAAGGTATTTATAACAATCTTTTCTGTTCCCAAAGTTTCAACTATCACCCCCAGGTAAATGTCTCCCAAATATCTGTCACGAAAAACTGCCCCATGTTTCAAACCCACTTTTTCCAATGCTGTGCTAAATATTCTTCTTTCCTCCCAAAGCCAGAAATTCTCCCTCATTTTAAATTTTTGTTAGAAACATCTTTGATTCCCTTAACATGCAGATTTAAAGCAGAAAGCACCTTTTGACACATCTAACTTGTAATCAGTTTCCAGGTGTTACTAACGTTATCTCTACAATTTATCTAACTAACATCACTCACTTCATTCTTTCTGCTCACATATCACAGCCTAAGTTTAAACTTGCATTATTTTTCTCTTGGACCATAGTGTGGCTTCCTATTTTCCCCTGTAATTATTTTCATCAATCCATCCTATGCACAACTTTGGTTTCCTGTACTTCATAAGCTGTAACCTGAATATATGCTTTCTCAAAATCTTTCAATGGTTCTCCATTGTCTCTAAAATTTAAAAATACTTCTTGAATTACAAATCAACATTTTATTAACTGTGTCCCTAAAATGTCTCATTATTGCTTCTGGGACATATTTGACTCTATCCCATCTTTATACATTTACATAAGAGTTGTATTTTATGAGTGGGTTAATTTCAGCAAAAATAGCTCAAACTGCCTGTATTTGAATTTACCATTGTAAATCAGCCATAAAATTCAATATACATAGTTCTGTGTATATATTCCTGATGAAAATGTGTACTTACATTATTGCAAAAATAATGTTTAGCATGAAATAAAGTATTTTATGTGTAGGACACATAAAAATAGAATTTTGTGGTTGATCCACTCAGAAATGGCAGATAAACAAATTAAGGAAGAGTTCATTTACTTCCACCATCTATGCCCTCACACATATCCACTAAGGAGTAGGACTAAGTATAATGCTATTTCTCTCACACAATGTCATCTTCTCTCTTTTTCTGATTTATTTGCTCTTTTCTTTTCCCAGAGATTATATATTTCAATGTACAAACAATACACACACAAATTATATACACACATGTATGTGTGTGTATATATATTTTTTCTTGTGCTCATGTGTGATATTTTCAATAGACATTTAAAACACCTCTCCAAATAACATCTCAGTAAATCTGATCTTGACCTTTTTTATTATACATATCTTCTACCTCTATGAAATTTCATAGCTCTCTGTGATGATTATATTGCTTTTATTATTTTTATATGCTTAATACTAGAATGTCTGTCACTGCTAGACTAATTGCTCCATGGGATCAGGAATTTATTTTTTCTATCTTTCTACATTTTTAACAACTAAACAAGCACTTAACACTCAATAAATATTTGCTGAAATGAACTGAAAACAGACATTATTAGAGAAATAAATATGTATGTGGCATTAAATGTTAGTACTATAAAAATAAAATATTGCAATTCATAGGCCAGTATTTAAAAAGATATTATAAATATATTATTGAGTAAAATATCATATTCTTATTAGTAACTGTTAGTTGTATCTCAGAAGAGAATTTATCCTGTTAAAGCATGTGTAGCCTTTTGAGATAAAATCAAGTCAAATAGTTTATAAAATGATAAATTTATTTTTAATATCCAATCAGTTTACTGAAGAAAAGATCATATAAATTTATTTTGGGAAAGCAGCATATTTTCTATGGATACCTAGAATCACTTAATTTTCCTAGAGTTGTTGACTTTGTGGTGGCATTTAATGTAAATGGTGTACTTTAAGGTAACACAAATCAAAGCAGTGCTTATAATGTTTTGTGTGTGTTTTGTATACACAATTGTACTAGCTGCCATAATATTTTTTGTGTTTTTTGCCCTTGTTATTTGCCCATTCTTATTCTTTTTGCTCAAAGGGTGAAACTACAGTTCCCATAAGTGTCTCACATACCTAGTTATCAAGTTGAAACATCATTATAAATAAATCAGAAGGTATTACATAGAACTCAATTTGTTAATATATACCCAATATTATTTTCAACAAGTTATTTATTTTTAAAGAATTAGTAAAGGCAAAGTAATGTAGTTGGTTATTTCAACTTATTTTTGCACATTTAAAATATTTATTTTTCTTTTTAAATATTGGATATTTTCCATTTCTATAACATATTTTAATATTATTAACCTTTATTGTCTTTTAATAATAATATTTTGACATAATTCTCAAGTTCCTTATATATAAATGAGGGGCCTTAAAGAAGGAAATCTGTAATAACTCTTCTTTCAAGATGTTATGACCAAAGACTTGCCTATATACAGATTTGTCTTGATATGAATCAATAAAAATTAACATTCTTTAAGCATATTTGCTAAGGTCATTTGCTTTGGGGTCTTACCCAATTAATGGTCATGGGTTAGAAATGTGATTATATTTATTATGCCTGGTGTACCCGCTTACCTACATTTTTGTGAGAATTAAAACCAAACAAATGAGAAAGAGAGAAGCGATTAAGCTTCAAACATACCCTGAAAAATCAATGGGAGAAGGAAACTATTTAAACTTTGAGAGTTATTTTAAATTATGTGTCCATATTTATTCATATCTGTTAACATTATTTGCATTAATGTTTTCTTTTTATTTTTAAGTATATTTTATTGATTATGCTATTACAGTTATCCTATTTTTCTCTCCCTTTTATTCCCCTTGGCCCTTCCACCCCACCTCCCACCAGCATTCCTCCCCCTTAAATCATGTCCATGGGTCATACATATGTACATATAAGTTCTTTGGCTTTTCTTTTATTAGTCATTTGAATAAGATTTTTCTCTTTACCTTTTCCAAGCAGCATTCAGGTCAGGGATGGAAAATAGTTGTTATTACTATTCTGACTCTAAAAGATAGATACTGATTCATGGATGAGTTTGTAGAAACAATTTTAAGGTCATTCTGAAGTCATTAGTCAAGAATATCATGATGTCTAGACAAAAAAGTTGTTTCTTGATTAACTGAACTGCGAATGGAAATTACTATATTATCCTTGAACTCTTCTTTCATTTTATTATTCTTGTGGATGTCTCCATACAATTTAATACTCTGATATTAGATACAAGGTATCATATTTCAAACTACAATTATGATCTTCTCTTGTTAATTAAATTATAAGCTTATTGGTGACATGGACTGGAAATTATGATTTCCAATATTTCCTAAAGTCCCTAGGAAAATATAAGGCACAAAGTAACTTGAATATTAAATTTTTATAATATACCTGTAGAAACTATCAGACTTATGGCACATGTCCATACATTTTATCATCATGGTTTTAAAAATAATCTAGTATTTTTGGGGGAAAGTTATGTTTTTATGGTAGAATGAAAATAAAATAGCACAAAAGGATTCAATGAAAAAATCCCTCTTTCTCCTACTTCAGTTCCAGTACCTCAAGTCTTCCTAACTAGCGGCAATCATTTTTAACTGTTTCCTGTGTTGTCCTCTAGAAAGAATTCATATATAAAAATACTATCCATATATCTATATTGATACCTGTATGAAAATGGAGTCATAAATACTTGTAAAGAGACAAATCTAACATATAAGAAAGCCTATCATACACTTAGTTTTATGGCTTTTTTGTTGAGATGTTTTGTAGATTGTTTATATTAATTTATGCAGAATTATCTCATTCTTTTTCACTCAAGCATATAATTTCAATGTATAGATGCATTGTAATTAATATTACCACTCTTGTAAATTATAATTTATGTTGGTACTGCTCTTTTACTAATATATTCAATGCAGCAGTTCATATCTTACATATGCATCTTTATGAATTTGTGCAAATATATTAATGACAATATTCCAAAAATCTAAAATTAGAATTACTGTAATGAATAATTAATGCATTTTTTGCTAGATTTCCTAACAATGCCCTGCAGAGCAATCATCCCAATTTTCAGCACCCTCAACTTTGGGGTTGTTTCTTACACACTTGTCAAATCTGTTTATATTATCTAATTTTTTATCTTAAGTTATCTGATAGAGAAAAATGGTATCTAATTGCTGTTTTAGTTTTTAATTGAAAGATGTTTTGAATATCTTATATATATAAGCCATTATTGATTTATTGTATATCTTGAACTTTGTGTATTGGGTTATTTTCTTATTAATGTATAAGAGCCCTTTGCATTTTAAATAAATATGCTCCTCTGTTAAATGTAATAATTTTGGGGGTTTATTGATCATCTGTATATGGATTTTTTTTAAGATTTTATTTATTTATTTTTAGAGAGGGGAAAGGAGGGAGAAAGAGAGGGAGAGAAACATCAATGTGTGGTTGCCTCTCATGTGGCCCCCACTGGGGACCTGGCCCGCAATCCAGGCATGTGCCCTGACTGGGAATCGAACCTGCGATGCTTTGGTTCGCAGCCCGCGCCCAATCCACTGAGCTACGCCAGCCAGGGCTGTATATGGATTTTATTGTTTCAATGTAAAATCAAACATATTAATGAAATCAAATTTATCAATTTGTCTTTTATGTTTTCTGGGATTGTGTAATGGCTGTTTTAAGTTTTTGTTTTAATATCTATGTGATTCAAGATTTTTTTCTTATTGTTGTTATTTCAAAATACCTCTTTATCCTTAGACAAAACCAAAGAAGGGCAGGATTGAGGGTGGGAGATGAGGATGGGTGGGGTGAGGGAAAGTGGTGGTGGGAAAATTGAGACAACTCTACTTGAACAACAATAAAAATACAATAAAATACCTCTTTAAACCATCTAGTATTTATTTTGGTGAAAGAATGAAGTGATGATACAGCTTTACCTTTTTTCTCCAGATAGCTAATCAGTGAATCTTACAGCACTAATTTTACAATTAATTTTCCTACTATTTTGAATAGCTAGCTGTTTTTTGTATATTAAAACCATATGCATAAAAAGTTGGTTCCTGATGCCTCTATGTTGTAGAATTATTGATATGCTTATTGATGATCTACTAGAAAATATTTTACTGCTTCATTAAAATATTCCTAAATACTTGGCATATACAGTATCATTTTTTTGACTTGATATTTGCAGTTTCATTTTCTTAAGTTTAGGATAAGCTTATACTATTATATTAATATTGATACTATTTTATTTGGTAGTGTACTATCTTGGAGAAAAAGTAGTATTTTTACAGTATAAATCTTCCTCTTTAAGACTAAACTATATCTTTATTTAATGTTTTTTTTGGGTAGGTGGAGGTTTCTTTGTAGGCTTTAAAATTTTCTTTATATGAATTCTATATAGTTCTTATTTAGTTTTAATACAAAATACTTTATTTTATGGTATATTTCTAAATTGGTCATTTCTTCTGCTATATTTATTTTATATATATAAAATGTATTGACTTCCATATAATTTTAGAAACTAGCTATCTATTTTGAAATGCTTAGTCTCATAGTCCTTATTTAGTTTATATTAATTTTATAATTACATGATTATATTAACAAAACATAATGACACTCCTCTCTAACTCTGCACCTTGTTTCTTTCTACTTCCTAATTACATTAGATCATATTTTCAGAATGAAACAAAATAATAATGTTATTAGTTGTATTTATGGTGTTGAGACTAAAGTATGTGTTTTGGCATTTACATCAAATTTATCACTAGTTAAGTGTCCATCAATTTTTATTTTGAGTATTTTCATTTATAATTAATGTCCAATATTATCAAATGTATTTATATTAATTATAGAGCTGATTGTTTGTGTTTTTTTCTTATTTAACTTATAATACTATGGAGAATTGCTAATTTTTTTTCTATAAGTAAGACCTTTTGTCACCAATATTTATTTTAAAATTTAGTAGCTTTTAAAATTGAAGAAGTTTTACATGACAACTCTGGGACTTATGCATTCTTTCTATTTGCCCCAACATTTTATGAGATATTGGTATATAGTCAGTCAATAATTAATATTTTCTTAAGGTACATTTCTTTTATTCACATAACACCTTAATGGTGAGAAATCTAGAATAATAATGAATTAGAAGAAGAATGCAAACAATATGGAATTGAGGAATAATTTGCTGTGAAAGAAAGGTTTACATAGACAATTGCCATTGATTTCTATTCATTTTACCTTGTTATTTTGAGACAGACTGGCTAAATAATAATTTTTCCTCTCAAAGTCAATAAAGAAATACCCATTTCTATAATCTTGTTTGTATATACCTTAGCTACAAAGCTATGTAGCTTTTTTGAAAGAGCATGTGATATAAGCCTGGGTGTGTGGAGCTTAGGTGCTGAGGTGATAAATATAAATATAAGGGAATCTGCTCCTGTAAAAATGAAGTACTTACTTAAATTTCAGTTTCCAAAAGACCCAATAACATTTAATTAAATTTAGGGCTTTGAGAGGGATTTATATATATATATATACCTTTAAAGTTTGCTTTTAAAAGTACTATAATTAAACCTTCAATTAATCACATAATTTTTTAAGTAAGATAAACCAAAAATTTGAAACTAAATAAAATATCAAGGTTTTAACACTAGAGGCCACTTTAACAACTAGAGCAAGAACTATTCAAATGTCATGAAAATAAACTGTCAAACTATCAGCAAATAGATTTCTTACTAATGACAAGTAGTTCTACCTCTGAAGACAATAATGACTGCTCATTATTACAGTGATTTAAATACACAAATTAAATGTATGTTGTTTCTATTTTCTTCAGGGAGATGCATCAACAAAGGATGGGTATGTGATGGAGATATTGATTGTGAAGATCAATCCGATGAAGATGACTGTGACAGTTTCTTGTGTGGACCACCCAAATACCCTTGTGCTAATGACACATCAGTCTGCCTGCAGCCAGAGAAACTCTGCAATGGGAGAAGGGATTGCCCTGATGGGTCTGATGAAGGCGATCTCTGTGGTATTGCAGTTTTCACTGCATTTGTTTTTCTCAGAAACCTAGAGCTTTTTAGTTCACTTGCTGATACTTATAGTAGCATTTGTTCCTTCCACTTATTCTATTTAAATGAAACTTTTAGCACTGAACCCTATCTACACTACTTACATTTTTATATCCTGTAAGTCTATAACATTCTTAAAAATATGATTAGAGATTTCTGAAAGTAAAGCAGATTATTCTAGCCTATATCCAACTCATTAACAATGGTATAGCTGTGATCATCATTTAGATATCTGGATGGTCAGCGCTGTTGCCACAATTAAAGTGATTATTTCTGTCACTGAGTCACTCTGAACAGGAGAACCTTGCTGTTACTGACCTGTGGAATAAATTTTACTGCCCCCAATAAATTTTGTCATGTGCCCCAGTCATTATAATACAAACATTTTTAGAAAAAGGAAAGGAGGGGGCTAGATAATAAAACCAAGTGGATATTACTTAATTTTCTTCTCAGTGTTTAGTCCTCATACAATAGCTTTCTTTAGTGTGCTTTAATCAGTTAAAATGATTTCTGTCTGATAGCTTCTGAGCTTTACAATTACTTTAAACTAACCATCTCCTTAGTCAACTGGCACATATAAAGAAAATTATATTTTCTTCTCTGTGGGGAAATTAGAAATTTAGCAAGGCTATATTAAAAATATGTTTTCTAGATCATACTGAAGTGGCACCAATAGAATAATGAAGATAAGTTTATGGAATGGTAAGAACAATAATGAGATAACCTGAGGTTGTGAGAAAATGACTTAAGGAAATGATGAAGCTGTCTGATTGAAAGTAGGAAAGACAACTATATTGAAGCCTCGAGTTAGCATATTTTGATGTGAAGTGAACATTGATAGTACACAAGTATTACAAAAAGACTATTATTCTTTTTAATGAATTTATGTAATAAAATGTTTTTTCCTCCAAAGAGTTTGTGATTCTATTAAATAACCTTGAACTAGTAATGAAAGTCACTGTCAGTAATGCTAAAATTTAAATAAGAAGATTCCAAGCAATAAATTAATTAATTAATTAATTAAGCAACAATGACAACAAAAACACTAATCAAAGGTGACAGACTTAGATTATCTATACTCACTCCTTTCTCTCCTAATTTGTTCTCCCTGATGGAGTAGTTTGGTGCATTGATATATCTCTTGCATCACAAATGTGAGGCTTGCACATGAAGGCTGTACAAGCAATTACGAATGAAGGAAACTATCAATACTCCTAAAATTTTAAATGTGTAATTATAGAAAAGGTCTAGACTTTGACAAGTTTAAATTATATTTATCAAATTATTTCAATTAAGTAATCTAGACAGGTGGCGTAATTTTTCAAAATGTCACTTTCCTCATAACAAAAAAGGAAATAATGATCTCAATCAGGAAATCCAAAAATGATCACTGAGGCACTACAAGTGTTGAAAGAAATTAGAGTTATTTGGTTTTTCTTTGCCCTGGGCTAAATGAAGTAAATAAAAGGAGAAAAAGAGAAAATACAGTCTGAAGAGAATGATATAAAAACACAGCTTTATTTTCCTATCCTCTGCACTCTGAATTGGGAAAAGAAATTTCTTCTGAATTCATTTGTTTACTTCAAGATTTTGTATAACTGCTAAAATGCTCACCATAATTACTCTAGTAATAATAAGGACAAGGAACCCACATTACCTCTATTGGGTAAAATCTACTGTACTCCAAAATTTTACAAATAGGAAATGTTTTAATTCCCAATTCTTATTATATAGAATTATAAGTGGTCATTGGATGAATTCTTTCATAATTCTTACCTGAACCCCTAAAAAATCTGAAAATGCTTTCTTTGTATTTATTATATATATATATACACATATATATGTATATATATACATATATATGTATATATATATATATACTCTAATTTCAGCCTTAGGGAATTGAGTTTAATGATTAGCATCTAATTGATCAAAATAATTGATAATGCCTAAAATCTCTTCTCCTTTCATAGATGAATGTTCCCTGAACAATGGAGGCTGCAGTGACCACTGTTCTGTTGTTCCGGGAACAGGGATTGTCTGTTCCTGCCCTGAAGGACTTCAACTCAACCAAGATAATAAAACATGTGAAATTGTGGATTACTGTAGCCCCCACGTGAAGTGCAGTCAAGTTTGTGAGCAGCACAAGCACACTGTCAAGTGCTCGTGTTATGAAGGGTGGAAGCTGGATGCAGATGGTGAAAGTTGCACAAGTGTTGGTAAGTAGATGTGTGTTTTGCTATATTTAAGAATAGCAAGTGCTTTTTTATTTTTGTGGGTTGTGTAGTTTTATTTAAAAACAGATCTTAAGAAAACACCAAAGACACTTTCAGAAAATTAACAAAAGTTCATTTACTTTAAGGTAAGGCATAAGCATAATGTGTCATTTTAGACCTTTGAAATCTTCTGGACAAAAACTAATTACAATGATCCTTACCATTTCAATACATCAGGTTATTTTTTTCTCCTAGATACTACTTTCATCATCACTCTTCCTAAAGGCTATGTTGTATGTTCCAAAGATTTTACATTTACTTTTCTTCACATTCTTTTTAGAATCCAAAGCTTGGTCCTTTTCCACACTTCTAACTATTTCTACTACTCTTTTGAACAACTCCTTGGTCTGGCTGTGTTCATCTTCTAACTGTCCATTTAAAACTTTCTTCTGATTCTCCAGGTTGCATTCCACAGGGGAAAAAAGCACACAATGGTTATGGAGTCTGACAGCTGAACTCTAATCTTTCAGCTAGCGTTCATTATGTATGTGACTCCAGGCAAGTTATATGAAACTTCCTGTGCCTCAGTCTTCCCATCTTTCAAGTAGGAGTGCCCATTATCACAACATCTCCCTCACAGCATATTGCAAGAATAGCATAAAACACTTATTATTGTGCCCCACACCCATTCTGTACTTAATGAATTATGGCATCCCATTGTCTCCTCCAGATTTGTAGTCTGCATCTGTAGGGCACTTAGTGGTCATGAATAGAATTGAAGGGGTCTGTGAACTTTGTTGGGGGAAATATTATACCTTATTTTCTTTAACCTCTCACAGAAAGTTGCCATTTTCTTCCAATCAAGAATGTGTGCTATCAGCAACCATGGCTGTGTCTCCAATAGATGTAGCAGACATTTATATCATGTTAAAGTTGTTGATATCTCAAAATATTACTTACGCTCAAGCTTTGAAAGACACAGCTACTTCAGTGATAGGAGTCATTAGACCCACTGCTCAGTGTTGTTATCAAATGCATTAACAAAAAAGCACATATATTACTAAAAAAGTGTTTATTTATGCAGTTCAATATGGTTGATTCCTTTATCAATTTGTATTTTTTTACTTTTTTCTTATTGTTTTTATACTTTTTAAAGCTTTGTAATAAGGGATACACAGGTTTCATCAGACTGCTAAGAACACATACATCATAATTTTTTCTTTCATTTTGCTTCTTCTATTTAGATTATACTTTTCCCTCTTCATCTCTAAAAATCCCAGATGTGCTTTAAGTCATACTAGCTCCAATCTCTTTTCTTTAATAGAGTTTTCTTTTGAATATTCTTGCTCTGCACAAATTTATTCTTTCTGTGTCTAGAATATATTGTCCATGAATATGTGATCACATTATTAATTTGCTATTTTTGCTTTTTATCTATTTATGTTTTATATTCTTATCTATCATGTTTCTTTATTCTTTATCTCTCTAATGAAATAATAAGCACCTAGAAGTTAGAAATCAAGTTATAGATTTTTCTTGATAAATCCTATTGCTGGCAATGGAATTTTGCCAGAGAACTCTGATTTCTGCTGCAAATTCATTACCCAGCCAAGTCCTCAAACTCTCATACTCAGGTATTTATTGAAAATATTCTCAAATGCAATACAAACACTATAACATCAATAAAAACAGATGTTTTGTCTTTGTTTTCTCATGGCTGTTAAAATTTGGGTCCTTAGAGGCCTAAGATAGGCAAATGTTTGTATGTAATTGGAATGAGAGCCTGAAGAAATGGCAACTTGTTGTAATGATAATAGTAATTTAATTTATATAAATGTTTGGGGCACAGAAGTGATGGACATATTATGATGATTTTGTGTTATGAAATCAATAACACTTATGCTCAATATTAGAATAATTTAACATTTGAATGTAAGTGGGCAGGTGCAAAGATAATTCTTCTAAAAGAGTTGACCCCTTCTACACTGAGCTTAGAGTGAAATTCTAACAGTACCGTAGGATTTCTCACTGTTAATATTGCTATATTTTACAGCTGGATTTGTTCATAATTTAAGAGAAAAGCAAAAGTATACAGGTATATCTCAGAGATATTTAGTTTTTTTCCCCAAAACACTGCAATAAAGAAAATATCACAATGAGCAAGTCAGGTGAAATTTTTGGTTTCTACTATATATAAAAGTCATGTTTAACTCTCACCAGTGTGACTCAGTTGAGCATTGTCCTGCAAAGCTAAAGGCCACTGGTTGATTCCCAGTCAGGGCACATTGCTAGGTTATGGGCCATTCTCTGATTGGAGCATGAGAGAGAGGCAACCAATAGATATTTCTCTCCCTCTATTTCTCCCTTTCTTCCCCTCTCTCTAAAAATAAATGACTCATGGACATGGACCACAATGTAGCGGGGGTAGGGTAGAAAGGGACTAAATAGTAATGGAAAAAATACAATAAAGATTAAGTAAAAAATAAAATATTTTTAAAAGTTATGTTTGCACTATATTATAGTTTAAGTATGCAATAGTATTAAATCTAAAAATGTATATGCTATATACATTAATTTAAAAAAATACTTTATTTCTAAAGAATGCTAAGCATTATCTCAGCCTCCAAGGGAAGTAATTGTTTTGCTTGTGGAAGTCTTGCCTCAATGTTAATGACTGCTGACTGATCAAGGGGGTGGTGGCTGAAGGTTTGGGTGGCTGTGGCAATTTCTTAAAGTGAGACAACAATAAAGTTTGCTGTATAAACTGACTCTGCCTTTCAAAAGTGATTTCTCTGTATCATGTGATGCTGTTGGATAGAATGTTACCCACACTAGAACCTTTTTCAAAATTGGAGGCAATCCTTTCAAACATTGACTCTGTTCTATCAACTAAGTTCTTGTAATACTCTAAATCCTTTGTTGTAATATCGATAGACTTTATAGCCATCTTGACCAAGAGTAGATTTCATCTAAGAAATCACTGTCTTCATTCATTTATAAGAAGCAATTCTTCATCTGTGAAAATTTTATCATAAGATTGCAACAATTCAGTTACAACTTCAGGCCCCATTTCAAGTTTTAGTTCTTTTGTATTTCTACCCCATCTACAGCTATTTCCTCCACTGAAGTCTTGGATTCTTTAGTCATCCAGGAGCATTAGGATCAACTTCTTCCAAACTCCTATTAATGTTGATATTTTGTCCTCTTTCTATGAATTACAGATGTTCTTAATGATATCTAGAATGGTGATTTCTTTCCAGAAGGTTTTCAATTTACCTAGATCCATCAAAGGAATCACAGTGTATGGCAAATTGTATTTGTGAAATAATAGGACTTTAAAGTTAAAAATTATTCCTTCCTCCATGGGCTACAGAATGAATGTTATGTTAGCAAGTGTGAAAACAACATTAATCTTGTTGTACCTGTTCATCAGAGCTCTTCAGTGACCAGGTGCACGATCAATGAGCAGTACTATTTTAAAAGGAATCATTTATCCAGAGCAGTGGGTCTCAGCAGCGGGCTTAAAATATTCAGTAAGCCATGTTGTAAGCAGATGTGCTCTCATCAGGCCTTGTTGTTTCATTTATAGAGCACAGGCAGAGCAAATTCGGTGTTATCATTAGGGGTCCTAGGTTTTTGGAATGGTAAATATTCATTGGCTTCAACTTAAAGTCACCAGCATGATTAACCTCTAACAAGAGAGTCAGCCCATCCTTTGAAACTTGAAGCCAGACATTGACTTCTACTCTCTGGCTATGAAAGTTTTAAGAGGCATCTTCTTCCAAAATGAGGCTGTTTTATATACATTGAAAATTCATTGTTTAATGTAGTTACCAGCTTTCATTATCCTAGCTAGATCTTCCAGATAACTTGCTAGAGCTTCTATATAAGCACTTGCTGCCTCAATGTTACACTTTATATTATGGAACAGCTTCTTTCTTTAAACTTTATGAACCAACTGAGCTTCTTTTTTTTCTGTAATTTCTTGAAATGAAGACAGTTAGAGCCTTGCTCTGAATTAGGCTTGGTTTAGGGGAATATTGTGGCTGGTTTAATTATTTGTCCAGCCCACCAAACATTTCTTTATATCAGTACTAGGCTACTTTACTTTCTTATCATTTTGTGTGTTCCCCTGACTAGCAGTTCTAATTTTCTTCAAGAACATTTTCTTTGCATTCACAACTCAGCTAACTGGTGTGATAGCCTAGATTTTGGCTTTCAACATTCCTCCATCACTCAGCTCAATCATTTCTAGCTTTTGATTTAAGTGAGAAATATTTGATTAGCTAGAGTTCATTTTAAGATTGTTAATCAGTTAATTTTAATATTGTTGTGTCTCAGGGAATAGGCTGGCCCTAGGAGAAGAAGAGTGATGGGGAAGGGCCAGTTGGTACAGCAGTAAGTATACACAGAGCATTTATTGATTAAGTTATCTGTTTTGTATGGGTGCAAGTTTATGGTGCCCCCAATTACAGTAGTAAAGTGAAAAATCACTGATCACAATTGATCACCATAACAGATATTATAATAATGATTAAAAATTTGAAATATTTTGAGGATTACCAAAATGTGACACAGAGACACGAAGTAAGCAAATGCTGTTGAAAAAATGATTGAATAGACTTCCTTGACTCAGAGTCGCCATTAACATTCAATTTGCAAAAGATACAATTTCTGCAAAGCACGAGATGAGGTATACTGCCTATATTTCACCTTTTAAAGATCATATGGGGCTTTTCTTACTTTTAGAATTTAACCTGCTGGTAATATATCCCTTTCTGAAATATACAGTGCACCAAATACCACTGTCAGCATTTATATTATTACAGATAACATAGGTTGTATAAAGTATTGGAAGTTAATTTTTATTTGAATGCATTTGCATATATAAAATGATTTATTCTTTATTTTATTTACTTCATTTCTTTGGAAAATATACCAAAGATTCATAGTTCAATAAAAAAGAAGAGACTGTCAACTATAGGACTTCAAAAATAAATTTATTTTCTCTTGTTCTTCTGTTTCTTATTTCTATAATTCTGAAGTCGAGCCCTGGTTTTGAAAATGTGTTGTTGCTATTGAATGCAATATCTGTGCTTATTCCCCTTGAAATAAAGGAAGATAGCACTCCATGTTTCAGATTAAACTATGACATCACAGTATTTTTTTCCTCTCAAATTTTTCTCTTTAGTTCTTTTATATTTTCTTATTTCTCTTAATATTTTTCTTCTTAAATTCTATACAGTCTGGCTTTTTCTGAACTGCTAAACTTAATTCAGTGTTCTCTAAGTTCACACCAAACATCTTATTAGTTAAAGGTAATAATTTTCAAAATTACTGTTTTTATAATCTTTATTTTTTATTTACTACTATAAATCTTACTTTTCTTACATACCTTACTACTTTATTTCATCAGTTCTTTACAGCTCCCTTCTTTAATACAAATACATAAATTATTAGTAACTTTTGTCCTAAAATATCAGGGTTTTTTTTTTTTTGCTAAACAGCTTCCTTGCAAATTTGCAGCATATTTCTCCTAACATTGGAAAGAATATTATAGTGTTTCTTTTTATTTTCTCTTAGCCTGAATTAGGTTAGATTTTCTCAGCATTTTCTTTCATTCTTATTCTTTCATATTTCCACTCTTAGATTTCAAAAATTACATTTACTTTCCACACCATATTATTTTTAGGAGATTGTGGATATAAATATAAAACTACATAAATATAATATCACTTATTTGTACACTATGTCCATTGACCAAACCTTAATTCTCAGATGCCTCTGAAGGAACTCCTTCTCACTCTAAGGACTTCTGTTATCACCTCAAATCTAATTACTGTGATATTTACATCAACAGCTATTTTCTTTTTCTTATTATCCAATTCATTTCACTAAATGTAATCAAGTCTTAACAAAATCAGTTGGCTGAAACGTACTCTTTCTTTGCCCCTCTCAATATTCCATAGTTCTCTTAGTAGATCCAATTTTCTTCTGGTCTTTAAGGATCACAACCTCAATTTATCTTTGACTTCTCTGGTTTTTTGCTCCTCTGTTTCTGAATATTTTATTTTTTTCTGCACAGTGTCTTTGGATTCAGCCCTCCTTCACTGAATAGCCTCTGTACCACAGCCGAGCCAGGGGTTACCTCTGTTGTAGTGACAGCAGTCTTCTCTCTGGCCTGTTTGCTGTTATCATCTTATTTATCCAGTTTGTGAAAAGAATATTGAAATTGAAGGAATATAGTTTCTTATCAAAGAGGTAGAGAGAAATCGAACATTGTAAATGAGAATTAAAAGAAAGGTATTGGTCATGTGGTCAATAATAAAATTGGAAAGAAAAAGAATAAAATAAAAAGCAGATGGCTACCTTGGAGAATCATGGAAGATAAAGTGAGATTGGGAGAATGGAGCTGTGGGGGGTTATAATCTGGCCATGCATTCCTTTATTTATTTTAATAAAACACTTTAACATAATCTCCACCTATGATTTTAAAGTAGTTATCATTTATAGAAAAAAACTCAAAATCTTCAGACTGCTATTCAGGACTTTATTTTTGCCCATTTTTACTCACCAACCTAATGTTTCATTATCTTCAACTGTGAATTTCCACTCCGGGCACATTGTTACTGTTTTCATCATTAGTGAGGGCAGTGGTATATAGTGGGCAAGAATATATAAGGTACTTTCACAGCTATCCCTTTATTTTATCATCTACATGTACTCTGTTCATTGTCATCTATGATCTTTCAGGATGGCAATGTCATCTACATTCCCTCTGGAAATTTGAATTCTAAACTCTGTTTAAAACTTCCTCCTCTATGAATCATTTCTTCATATTGATTATTATAATATTGTTAATACCTATCATTTATCACACATCTAAACTGTAATGGGTAATTTATAACATAAGAAATCAATTGGATATTATTTCTGTGATTTTTTAGCTATAGCAACTGAGACCCAGAAAGATTACTTCATCTATTCAGGACCTTGTGACAAAGAGATGTTAGAGCAAAGTTCTTGAACTTCATTCCTCCTGACTCCAAAGCAAGAGCGTTTACAAGCTACTGCAAAGATCCAGGTCGTCTCTCTATGCTGGATGAGCTCTGTCCTTGACAGCTCCCAAAATTATCTAACTTTCTAGGTGTTTCCCTAATATATGGGAGTAAAGTGATATTTTATTTCTTTAGTTTGTATATTTCTTGTTACTTGTGAGTTGAGCATCTCCCTATGTGCTTGTTAGCCCTTTTTTTGCATATCTTCATTACCATTGACCACTTTTCTGTTAATATCACTGCCTTTTTTATTGATTTGTAGGGATTAATTATATGTTCTAAACTTTGGACATTTTGAATATATTTTTCATTTATTAATTTAATTTTAGTCATGTTAACCTTTGTTATATAATTTTCTTCATCTTTCTATTTTCCTCACTCCTTACTTTTCTTACCCTTTTCTCCTATAACCATTTTTATCTCTTTCATATTTAGTGTATTCTGAACTAACCATTCATTGGTATTTAATCACTCACTCATTTATGCCATTACACATATTTATTAAATGTAATCTAAAAAAAGGGCAATGGACTATGTCCTAAGAATGCAAATTATTTTTGTTCAATCCCTCACCTCAATGAGTTCTCTCTCCTTCTCCTCTCTCTCTCCTTCACACACACACACACCAAATGCAATGCTTATTACTTATTAATGAAAAAATAGATGACTTAAAAAACCCATAAATATAAAACAGAGCTATTGAGGAAAAATATATAGAAATTTCTGGCAAATAATTTAGAGGAGAGAAACAAATGACCAAATATGGCATTCAAGAAAAAATGATGGACCATTAATGGCATAATCTTATAAATTCATAGGTTTGAGTAATAGTTGAAAGTCCATACCTCTCTTCATTCTATAGATCCTGTTCTCTGCCTTTATGTGTATCACATTTCAGTAATATTTTACCACCATTTACTCTCAATATAGCTATAGCTGAAGAAATGAAGAAAAGGAAGTAATAATATATATTTTGAGCCAGAGAAATGATAGACCATTTATACTTCATAATTTCTTATTCTGTAAAATAAATACATCTGATGATGGGGGAAGAGAAATTAAAAAATTCTTAAGTGCAAAAACAGAAAAGGCAGTAAAAACTCTGAAATATCATCAGATAAAACTCTGTAACTATAATACCACTTTTTGTTTGATGATATATGCATGATAAAGAATCCAGAGCTATTGATGTAGAATTGTTAGTTGTAAAGTTATACCAACAATTTACCCTAAGAATATTATAGAGAGGTTTTTTTCTTAGACACATCATCTACTGCTTTCATATTCTGTCTTGTAAAAATCATTAAGTGAGCCTGTAGTAGGACTTAAAATCAAAGAATATAGAATTATATATAGAACACTAAAAATCTTTGAGGGTTTTTCAGAAGCTACTTCTGATGTGAAATTTATAAATGTGAAATTCATCACTAGAGGAATATAAATATTAACCTCTTTGTTTTATATATATGTCATCTCACAATATGCTAAAGCAGAAAAAATTTAAGCCACTTTTACATTAAGAGTATAATGTACTAGTTTGAGCTGTTATATTCAGTCACTTATGGGACAGGATCTAGTTTACTAGAAAATTCTTAGAACACTATAAAAATGAATGATTATTTCATAATTTGCTGATATGTATTCCAAATTGACTTTGCCTCCAAAGAACTTAATATACATACTACTTGAGAATTGGAACACAACAAAATTTTCTTCATTGTGTTTTATCTCCAAATACTTTATACAGTTTGTTTTTGCTTGAATATATCTTTGTTTAATTTGAGAATTGCCTTTTCTTTTTTAAGTATGTTTTATTGATTATGCTATTACAATTTTTAAACCCCCCCTTTATCTGCCCTTCACCCTGTACCCCCAACCCTCCAGCATTCTCCCCGTTAGTTCATGTCAATGGATTGTACATACAAGTTCTTTGAGTTCTCTGTTTCCTATACCATTTTTGATATCTCCCTGTCTATTTTATACCTACTAATTATGCTTCTACTTCCCTATACCTTTTCCCTCTTATTCCTCCCTTCCCCTCCCCACCAAAATCCCTCCCTGTTATCTCCATTTCTCTGATTCTATTTCTGTTTTAGTTGTTTGCTTAGTTTTTGTTTTCATTGTTTTTCTTTTTTTAGGTTTGTTTGTTGATAGTTATGAGTTTGTTGTCATTTTACTATTCATGGTTTTTGATCTTCTTTAATTTCTTAGATAAGTTCCTTTAACATTTCATATAATAAGGGCTTGGTAATGATGAGCTCCTTTAATTTGACCTTATCTGGGAAGCACTTTATCTGCCTTTCCATTCTAAGTGGTAGAATGGAAAGGTAGAATGGAAAGGCTTTGCTGGATAGAGTAATCTTAGATGTAGGTCCTTGCCTTTCATGACTTCAAATACTTCTTTCCAGCCCCTTCTTGCCTGCAAGGTTACTTTTGAGAATTCAGCTGACATGGGCACTCCTTTGTAGGCAATTCTCTCCTTTCCTCTTGCTGCTTTAAGATTCTGTCCTTAATTTTAATTTTGGGTAACTTAATTATGATGTGTCTCGATGTGTTCCTCCTTGGGTCCAACTTCTTTGGGACTCTGAGCTTCCTGGACTTCCTGGAAGTCTATTTCCTTTGCCAGATTGAGGAAGTTTTCTTTTATTATTTGTTCAAATAAGTTTTCAATTTCTTGATGTTGTTCTTCTCCTTCTGGCACCCCTATAATTCAGATATTGGAAAATTTTAGGTTGTCCCAGAGGTTTGTAAGTCTCTCTTCACTTGTTTAAATTCTTATTTCTTCATTCTGTTCTGCTTGGATGTTTATTTCTTCCTCTTGTTGCAAATCATTCAGTGGAGTCCTAGTTTCCTTCCTATCACTGTTGGTTCCCTGTATATTTTGCTTTATTTCATCTTGAGTATCTTTCATTTGTGTTTTCATTTTTCAACCAAGCTCAATCAGTTCTGTGAGCATTTTGATTACAATGGCTTTAAATTCTCCATCAGGTATGTTGTCTATCTCCTCATCACTTAGCTCTCTTTCTGAAGTTTTGCTCTGTTCTTTCATTTGGGCCATATTTCTTTGTCTCAGATCATCTGATAAGGTATTCACCTGAGCAGGGCAACCCTCCTTGCTGCCCTGCAGCACTGCTTATGGGGGAGGGGCCAGAGAGGGAACAATGCAGCTCACCTGCTCATCTCTAGCACACTTTCCAAGGGACTCTCGTGAAACTGGGAGTTTCTCCCACTGGGCAACCCCTGCTGTAACCCACAGTCAGCTCTTAGTCTCAGTTTCCTGTTCAGCCCGCCCTGCCTGCACAGTCTGCAATCTCACCACAGGTTCTTACTGGCCTGGTTGTTCTGGTTGACTCTTTCTTTAATTCCTTGGTTGTCAGAGTTCCATGCAGTTTGATTTTCTGGCACTTCTGGTTATTTATTAATTTTAGATTGGTTATTAACCTCCTTTTGGTTGTGCAAGGAATCAAAGGTTTCTACTTGTGCCTCCATCTTGGCCAGAACTCTTTATATAGTATTGTTTTAAGAAAGAAAAAACATTGTGAGACTTGGAAATTTTAAATTCAATTTTCATGATTTCCCACTAGTTTATGAAATCACATATTTTATTATTCATTACAACTATTTATTCTCTCAAAGAAGAAATAATAATTTAATAAACCAATAGAAACCTTAGAAGTAGAAAGTCTCTGGAAAAGTTATGAAGATTCAGAGTTCAAATATGATTTTGAGTATTTACACTTTGATTTTTTTTAATTTCTAGTAAACTGGTCTATTATAGTTAAGCATAGTCAAGTAACATTTATCAAAGAACTATATTCTCAACAAAAAACTTGAATATAAGCACTTTGAAAGCTTTGAGTAGTTTTAATAAAATAATGTAATTAACAGTCATTGTTCAAAGAAAAGATATATTTTACACTACCTTTCATTTTATTATGAAATATTTCAAAAATAGTTGAAATCAGTGTAGAATATTATATTCATAGCCAATACTTTTAGAATATAAAAATTTTGTTATTCATGATAAAATCTTTTTTAAAAGTAATGAAGCAGATAACTTTAAAACCCCCCATGCATCCATTTCTTCAGCCAGAGAAATAGCTATTTTTGTGATATTTGTATATCTGTTTTGTCATTGTAGTTTATATGCTTAAAAAACATGTAATATAATGTTTGTGTTTAACAAAATGGAGCCAAAGCTGCCATCCCAGAGGAAATGCCTTGTACATCTTATTCTTCAGACCTCTGGGGTGTTAAAACAGGACAAAAGAATGGACTTGGCCTAAGCAACATTGTGTCCCACAGAACTGTTTTCAAGGAGAACAGGAATGCAGACAATATGACTAGAGGACTGATGACCGCTGGACTGAAAATTAAAAACATTTCCAGTATTAGCTTTACTGTGTTGTGTTATCTGCACCAACAACAATGCCTTTCTTCTATTGATGTAATTATTCCCTGTCTGGTAAAATCCTCTTGTCTCTGTCTCCTAATTGGAGCACTATTTGGTCTTCTGCCTTAATTAATGCATCTAGAATAGCTATTAATTGATTTCAAATAAATGACTGCTGCCTTTCATTAAAGATATTTTTAAATATAAGAATTATACATAGTCATATACGTTATATACTCAGCTAAAATTAGCTTTTTTAAATTCACAAATGCGATTTTGAGATTTATCTATAGTATTATGTATAGTTGTTATATATAATAACTATTAATAGAGAGTGCTATAAAGCATTCTACTATATAAAAAGATTGTAATTTTGTCAGTCCTCTCTTATTTACCATCACTGAGGTTGTTTCCAGGGTTTTGCTTTGTAAAACCATGTTGTAGTGAATGCTCTTATAATGTCCACTTGTGGAGAGTACACAAGTTGGACCAATGTTCAAGTGCCTGTGCATCTGTAGTTGCCCATTTTCATCACTATTATTGCCAAATATATCTTCAAAAATGTATAAATATATATTCTTATCAGCAGTTTATGAGAATTCCTGATTCTCCAAATCATTGATCACACTAGATGGGGCAGTGGGTCAAATGCATGTTCTCCCACTTATTAGCTGCGTGACTGTGGAATATTAGTTACACAATTTATCTGAATCTCTGTTTCTTCCCATGAAAAAATGAAGATAATGTTACACACTTCTTAGGGTTTTGTGAGGCTTGCATAAACTGGGATTTATGAAAGTATGAGAATAATTCTACTATATAGGAAGCACCCCATAAAAGTTTGCTTTTATACCAATGTTCAAACTCTAATTAATTGCCCTATATAATGGGTGTGGTTTTGATGTTTTAATAAAATTTTCTCTCAGTCTCTACATTTATCTCATTATGAACTACTAGCAGTTTGTAGACTGGCATCAGTCATGAACACACCTTTGAACAGCACATTTCTAAGTCACTGACTTTTTGCTTCTTTGTGTATTCTAGATACAGCTCCTAACAGGATACCTGTTTTGGAAGTATTTTCTTCTATTTTGTACAGCTTCTTTTTACTTTCTTGATAGTGTTCTTTTAAGCATAAAAGTGTTTTCTTTATTTTGATTGAGTTCATTTTTTTTGTTGCAGCATGTGCATTGGTGTAATAACTAAGAAACCATTGCCTAATCTAAGTTCACTATGATACGTTCTTTTAATAGTTGTATAGTTTTAGTTCTTAACATTTAGATTTCTGATACATTTTGAGTTAATTTCTAAATACGGTGTGAGGTTTCAACTTCATTCTTTTTCATATCAAAATCCAGTTCTTCCAGCGCTTGAAAAGACAACCCCCTCATTATCTGGAGATTGGGCTTTTGGGTTAGCTCTAAACCCATTTGCCCCCTGGCTGGATTGTTTTTTTCAAGGCTGCAGTGAAGCTGGAGAAAGGGCAATGCGATTGATGCATGTTTAAACTCCACAAAATTTGCTGTTCCTATTGATATTTAGCAGATTTTGTTTTTTTTAAACACTCATTGGATCATCACCAGACCTTAATTTCTAGAGTTCAGATATTTTGACCATTTTTTCAATGGTTTTATTGTTTTTATTAAGAAGAGGATTTGGGAAGGTCCTTATTTCACCATTCAGGAACTAGTTCTCTACCTCATTAACATTTAATTGTTCATGCTTTTCTATCTATACATTTGTTGCCATAATATTTCCCTTTATTTATGTTCCTTATTAGAAGGCCTGTTGGTCAGCAAATTGTTTAGTTATTATTTTAGTTTTAAAACATATAAGGAATTTAGCAGCTTTTATTATTGATTCTTAATTTAATTTTCTTGTGTTTAGAGGATGTGTTTATAATTAGATTGATTCTTTGCTATCTCTTGAGACATACTCTGTGGACTAGAACAGAAGCATTTTGTTGTTCAATGTGTCCTTAATGAGAACAAGTTTACTATCTTGAAGGTACAGATTTTTACCAGTTTCCGGTGGGTTGAGCTTTTTGTTAATTTTGTTATTCTAATCATTTTGTTACTATAATTTTTATCAGTTTGTGTAGGACTTGTTAAAAATCTTATAATTTTAGCAGTTTCTTCATTTAATTCTGTGAGAGTTTGTTTTATACATTTTCAGCCTATTATTAAGCACATACCATTTTAAGAGACTTTGTTGTTATTTCTCTTGTCATATAATATGATCCTTTTTATTTCTATAAAACAAATTTTTCTTAAAATCTATTTTGGCTAATAATATTGCTTCATTAATAATTCAAGACTTTTCACAAATATTTTAGTGCATGTATGACCAAACATTTTATTTAATTTAAAAATCAAGACACTAAGACCTACTTAGTTTTAGGGACTTTCCTTTATTTGTATCAAGGTAAAAGGAGAATCCAGTCCTTGTGCTGTAGAATTCCTTTCTCTCTCAGTTGTAACAGGCTAGTCAGTAATTTGTGGTTTAAAAGAATATTCTTTCTCAAATACAGCATACAAGGAAGAGCAGTAAGTGATCTCTTAAATATTGCTATAGAAGAATATGAGTTCTCCTGAAAGGAAAAGCATGTTAATTTTGTTCTTAAGAATGACTAATTTTAATAGAAAATTTTATGTAAATGCTAAAAAATTGTACCAAAGCAGAATAAAGTGAAGATTAGTTTTGTTCTCCCTGCTGAGCCCCAGTCACCAGTTCTCATGGCAGACGTAACAGCATTCCTTCATGAATCCTGCAAGAAGCATTCTGTGATTTACCTTTATATAGATCTAGGAAAATCTTTCATTTTTTAACTTAAATGGTAACATAGTATGTGAGCTATTTGCACCTTGCCATTTTCAAATTATAAAATATTGGGAATTATTCCATATTAGCACACATATATCAATCACATTAATGTACTTAGCTAAACAATATTCCACTATATGATTGTACCATACATTATTTATCCATCCACCTATTGATAAATATTTGTCTTGTTTTTAATCTTTGCTACTAAAAACATTATTGCAAAGAATTTCCTTGCTCACCTATTATTTTTACATATAAAATTATGTCTTTAGAATAAATAATTTTTGACAAATGGGCCTACTTGGTCAAGGGATACACACACACACACATACAAGATCTGTCCAGAAGGTAGACAGCCATGTAATATGAAAAATAGAGACATTTAGTGAAAAAGATATAAGATAAAAGAAACATTGTACCTAAGACAATGACCCCTCAGTTCTCTTCAAAGTAGGCACCTTGAGACCTCACACAGTTTTTCCAATCACCATCAGCTGCCCCACCTTATTTTCCTGAATCTCATCGATGGTCTGAAATCTCTTTCCTTTCAAAGGTGATTTCAGTTATGGGAAAAGCCAGAAGGCACATAGTGCCATATCTAGGATGTAGAATAGCTGAGTGATCTGGGTGATTTGATGTTTTGCCAAAAAAAAACCTCAGCACTAGACGATGCATGAGTGGGAGCATTGTTGTGGTGCAGCTTCCAATCACCAGCTGCCCATAGTTTCGGTCTTCTGAATAATCCAATTAGTTTCTGTGAAGTAATGTTTAAGCTTAATGCAAAATCTGATGCAGATTCATTGGTCTACTCGCTCAGTCCTTTTGGATGAAACAGCCACATAGTACACGCACCCACTAAACACTGTTCTCACTGACTAGTACAGTGAAGTCATCATTGTTCACACATTCCAGTTCACTTTCCTTAGCTGCCAGGTTACATCGATGTTGAGCAAACCATTCTTGTTATATTAACAATGGTTGGACATTTTCTGGACAGACCTTGTATATATATATATATGAGATATATGTGTGTGTGTAAACACATACACATTTTGGGTGGTATTGTCCAGTGAATCACCATATAGATTATAATAGTTTATATTTCCATTTCAGTATATCAAAATGCCTTTTGTCTACATTTTAATTATTACAGTGTATTATCAAATTTTTTATTGTTTTAAAATACATTTATTATTTATGAGAGAAATTGATCACTTTTTAAAATGTAGAGTTATTTATATTTTTTCTATTAATTGTTGCTTAAAAACCCTTTGCCCATTGTTTATTTTCTTCTTGTCAATTTATAAGTGCTCATGTGTATTAAAGAATTTAGTTCCTTAGAAATTGTAGATATTTTACCCAGTTTGAACTTTGACTTTTTTACATTGTTTTTGTCTTATCATTTTTAAATTTATATTAAACATCACTTTCTCTTTTAGGCCTTCTATGATTTGTATCAAACTCAGGCTTTCCTTATTCTGAAGTTCTAATAATTATTCTGTGTTTACTTCTAACACTTTTAGTTTCATTTACCTCATCAAAATGTTTAAGCCACTTTTTTTAACATTAAGTCAGAAAATATTCCAACTTAATTTCTTCTCCAGGTGCCCTACAGCGATCATATTTCTTAGCCATATATTCAATTATGGGTCAGAACCAAAGTATTTTTCTACTGAAACAGATATATATATATTTAAGTGTTGTTCAAGTACAGATACAGTTATATATTTTAATGCCAATTGGAGTAAGTCACTATTACAAATTTCTCCTAGAATTTTTCTGGTGAGTTACTCTTTTTAAACTTCATCTTTAGACTTACCTAACATTATTTTTAAAGAATGGTGTTTGCAATTGTTTTCATCACAGAACATTTATAAATTAATTTAGGCAGAACCAAGATCTTTGGGATATTGTGTTTTTCTATCTAATAATACTGTATACTTTTCCACTTGTTGATGTCTTTTTTCCTTTCATTAGTGTTTTAAAATTTCTTTATATACTCTTTTAATATTTTTTTAATAATTTTATTCCTAGATTCCTTACCTTTTGTTGTGGTTGCTAATGTATATATATTTTTTTAATTTTGTCTTTTCAGAAGCTGTTGTATGTAGGAAGGTTAGTGTTCATTCAGACCCTCCTCCTGGGTCTATATGGTGCAAGTGGGCTAAGAGGAAGTCCTGAAACCAGTCTGAGACTTCCTCCCACTCTTTTCAGAGTGATTGTGGGGTTTGCCTCTTAGTTGTGCTACTTTCTGTGAGAAATTTTCCCTGTCAGGCATCTTTTATATCTACTGGTTTCTGAGAGCTGCAGACATCCTCTCAGAAACTTTCTGCACTTTGATTCCATTCTTTTTTTCTGATACTGTGAGGGTTTAGTAATAGCTGTCTTCCAGCGTTAGGGAAGATGTAACTTGTATTTCTTCTCTTCTCTTCTCTTCTCTTCTCTTCTCTTCTCTTCTCTTCTCTTCTCTTCTCTTCTCTTCTCTTCTCTTCTTCTCTTCTCTTCTTTCTCTTCCCTTCCCTTCGCTTCCCTTCCCTTCCCCTCCCCTCCCCTCCCCTCCCCTCTCCTCTCCTCTCCTCTCCTCTCCTCTCCTCTCCTCTCCTCTCCTCTCCTCTCCTCTCCTCTTTCCTCACTCTCTCACTCTCTCTTTCTTTCTGGATTCTTTGTTCTTCTGATGATATATCCTAGAAGAAGCACCAACACATTACCTTGCAATTTTATCACTATATGTTTTTTACTGGCATTAAATGTAAATTTTTCTAGCAAATAGCTGCTGCAACAATAATTTAGCAATTGACTAAGGGAAAACTGTAAGCCAATGGATGAGAAAGCTGTTTAGAGCTGAAACATCCCTAGTGTGAGAACATGTGAAGAAATAGCTGACTTCCTTTAGCTGTATCATCATTCCAGTCTTTTCTCCTATGCAGTATTCTTTTTTGTTTATTCCACAGAGTGGAATTTAATCTTGGGAATTTAATACTTATAATAATTATTAAACATATATTAAGTATTATTAAATATTCATACTTTAATTATCAATTTCCATAATAACTATGTTATACATTTTATAAATAAATAATATTGAGGACCAGAGAGTTTAAGCAGACTTTTAATGTTTATATAACTAGTTCATAGCAGTGCTTCATCTTAAACCTGCATTTTCCCACTCCAAGTCTATTATTTTTTGACTACATCACAGTTACTGCCATGTTTGTATTTACTGTCATGGTTTTCAGCTTAAAAACAAATTTGCATACATTATTTAAATGGATTCTGATAACAGCAGTTTAAGCTGGATTGAAAGTAGGTTATCATTAACACTGTTTTACAAGTAAGGATGTTTAATTTTTAAAGAGAAAAAGAATTTTTCAAAGGCAGTTGTTTCATAGCCAGAGCAGAAAATCAAATAGGGTATCTTTCTTTTCAATAAATTATATATCTTTCTTTTAAATAACTGTAAGTCCAACACAATCATTTTTATATTAATAATGATACATTCTGGATTTAAAATGTTATGAGTATTTATTTTATTGGGAGCTATTTGAAACTAGTTATTTTGTAATGTTTAGTATCTTGTATTTGTTAGCTATTGTCATAGCAATGTTATGCAATAAAACACCCAATACGGTGCAATAAATAACCACATTACCTAAAGTGATTACAATACACATAATTTTTGCTTTCAGGTTGTCATGTCTTCTGAGCAATCTCTGTGGCCTTGGCCGGGCTTACTAACTGTGCAGTCAGTGGCAGGTCTACAGGTGGCTCTGCTGATTAAGGCAGGTCGGTCTGTCTCCCACACTAGCAATCAGCTAGTTTCTTGGGATATATTCAGCTTCTCTCCACATTTATTTATTCAAAAAATATTTAGTTAATGTGCTGGAAAGAGCTCCCTAAAATAGAATCATGTCCAATAGAAAAAATGGCATCAATTGCCCTATGATCAAGGGTAACCGGCTTAGGTTCACACCCTTTTGAATCTAAGACCTGAAACCTATTATAACTTCCCCTGACACTAGCTTTTAGGGACATCATAATGAGCAAGATAGACAAGATCCCTGTTTTCATAGAGTTTATTAGCTACAGAGGGAATTAATGATCAACAAGTAAATACTGATTTTTAAATATACTTCAACCAGAATAAATAGGCTATGGTGATATAATAGAGATAGGTGTTTATTAGGTAACTGATCAGGGAAGATCTCTCTGTAAAGATGAATTAATAAGAAGAGTAAACCTTGTTGCAATTGACAGAAACCCAGTTCAAATTAACTTGAATAGATAAATTCATTGGCTTACATATACAAAGCATGAGACATGAAGATGTGAAGGAAGAAACTAGTCTTATGAATAATTGGAACTACAGATTTGGAAGTTCTTAGAACACGGTTTCTGCTCAGGTTATCACTGCCTCATTTTTTGTGACTGTTTTTCTCTTCTTCAGTACTACAAATGGACTCCTTCAAGCTGCAAGGACATTCACCCTGGCAACATTAGTCTTAGAGATTTGTGGCCTAAGAGGAAAAGAGAGTAGTTCCCTTCAGCTTGAAAACTCTCCAAGTTTATATACCCACTAACCTAAGGTGGATCTTGCATCCACCTCCTGGGTCGATCACTATAGACAGGTGTGCTCATATTCAGAAGACATATCTAGATTTGGGATAGGAAAACCAATTTCTTAAAGGAAAGCCCAGAAAGGAGGTACAAACATGGAAATGGAAGAAATCTTTGCAAACCTGGCTCTCTCCCTCAAAAATGTATTCATCAAGCAGAATTCATGTCTAGCTTATATTAGTATGTTAGACAGTAATTGGTATTGAACTTGATGCATTTTTGAAATAATAACAATTTTTGTAACTTTCAGTTATTGAAACTTTTTTGGGTACAAAAATATAAAACTTTAATCTAATTTCTCTTTTCAAAGCTTTCCCTATTTTCTGTACTCCCACACTTAAAAACTACTGGGGAATAGTGTACTCATGACTTTTCTGGACTGTGGAAAACACTAAGGCTTCATTCTTATGGGGACCACTCTTAACTTTACGCCCATTAACTCTTTTCATAGAAATCCTATTCTTGTCGTATCTCTCTCCTTCTTGGATCTGTAGGCATGTGATGAGCTGTGAGTGGAGAGCTAGTTCTAGCTAATTCTTAGCAATTTCTGTAGTATCTCTCAGTTTGGATTGTCAGCAGAAACTCCATGAAAACAGAAAATCTTCCATTATCTTTGAATTGTAATAACTGTATTCTTGTATTCTTTAATTAAAACCGAGTATATAATAATCCAAGGAAGAAAAAAACACTTATGCCTTATTTTAATAAGTACACATAAAGCTAAGTTTTTAAGGTTATTTTTTTTATTTTTCAATTAGAATAAATTGCTTCTTAAAGATAGAAAAGTATATAATAAATTTTACTTTTAAGTGAATGGATTTTTACCTCATTTGTTTTATTCCAATTACCAAAGATTTCATAAGATTTCATAAGATTATTAAAAATAAATTTGATTTCAGATCCTTTTGAAGCATTCATCATCTTTTCTATTCGCCATGAAATCAGAAGGATTGATCTTCATAAAAGAGACTACAGTCTACTTGTTCCCGGATTGAGAAACACAATAGCTCTTGATTTTCATTTCAATCAAAGTTTACTTTATTGGACAGATGTTGTAGAAGACAGAATATATCGAGGCAAGCTTTCTGAAAGTGGAGGTATGTTACAGTTTTGGATTACTGTTTATATTAATTCCTAACTGAAAATTTAAGAAAAATATGTTGCAATCCAAAGGAGTTTTGATTAATCTTTGGCCTTTGTTTTTTGTTTTTTGTTTGTTGGTTTGTTTTTAATCTCCTGCCTCATATATATAAAACCAGGGATGTCACATATATATGTGAAGATACCTTGCGGGAGTGAGTGGTGAAGGCCTGTGCTGTTCTCTCCATTTGTAAAATTGTGGGCTGTTGCAGTGACTTATGGTGAAAAAATGTAATTATAAGAAAATAAAATAACTATGTTCTACATACTAACAGTTATAGTTGTGTGTTGAAATACTTTGTCTTTTATTTTGTTATAATATTTTAGCATATCTCAAAGAAATGATGAAGGCATTTTTACAGAGATAAATATTTTTGCCATCTTTAGACTTAACTCTTCTGTCTAACCTAGGCTTTTCTTAACTAGAAAGGTGTTGAGATAAATGCATGTAATACTTTTCTTGATTTTATGTGTGTAGCATTTCAAGTCCAGATATTTCTATTAAATTTTAAATCCCTTGTTAAATCATTATAGTAATTTTGGGAAAATGATGTTATTTAAACACACAATATAGTTATAATGGGTGAATTAGTGTCCTGTGTCATTGCAAAATGCTAATTTGAAGTGATGGGATTAGATGGTTGACTATTTAAAAAACACACTTTAAATATCTAACTATACTGGTAATGTCATAAACTATAAAGACTTATTTTATGAGAAAAATGTGTTTTTAAAATATCATTTTTAAGTTGTAAAAGAAGTGGATAAATAAGAGTACTGATGGACATCAACAAATTTCTTATTTTTATTTAGACCACACTAATGCCTATTTCTATTATTTGCAAATGTGTTACATGTTGCAAATCTTTTGGCCTGGGACAGGGTAAGAAGACTGTGATTTGGGGATTATCTCTGGTCAGGTTAAAGGCAGTAAAGCTATCATATCTGTCATGATTCTAAAAGGAGTGGGTGCTGATTAGCTATAGTGTTGTTGCCCCAGGCAACAGAAAAGGTAAACTTTTCTCTTTATTCTACCCATGAAGATCAACATTTAAATTAAATTGCACTGATTTTAACCAACACATCATTATTATTCCCACAATTTTTCATTCTGTCTAAAACGTCAGAAACAAGAAATAACATTTTTGCAGCCCAAATATCATTATTAACTTCAGAGTTGTTTAAAAATTATATTCTACTGTCATTGAAATAACCTAAGAGATTAAAATTGCTGATGGGAAAAATCAGTTAATTCTAAATTTGGGATATTTTCAGTTTCTTTTGTCAGGTATTACTTTTACACTCTCCCTCACAGTTAATAAAATGTTTAAGTACTTGGTGCTGCTAATAAGTAGGCTTTTTCCTTTGTGCTTAACATGTTCCTTAAATGGGTAAAAGTGTTTTTTACCCTTTTGTTGTAGGAGTAAGTGCAATTGAAGTGGTTGTGGAACATGGCCTGGCGACCCCAGAAGGACTTACAGTTGACTGGATAGCAGGCAACATATATTGGATAGACAGCAATCTGGATCAAATTGAAGTGGCCAAACTTGATGGGTCCTTAAGAACTACACTCATAGCAGGAGCCATGGAACATCCCAGGGCTATTGCTTTGGATCCAAGATATGGGTAAAGAAGTTTAACTTTCACATACCCAATTTGGCATAGAAATGTAATTATTCAAATTAATGTTGAATTAATTTATCTCAGAAATTATGAGTCAAAGCATTTATTTTGTACAAGTTTATATGTTTGTGTATATGTTTATACATAATTGTATGTATGCATACATATGTATGTATATATATACACATATATATATCTATATATAGATACAGATATATGTTTATTATCATGAGTTTGGTTATAGGATTTTGACATAGATATTTTTAGAGGATACAAATATTATTTTAAAAAATATGGGCATTAGGCAGGCCTTGTTGAAAATTATTGCAACTCTATTTTAAAGCAGTAATTTAATGAACTTCTCTTTGACTTGCCAAAAATGCTGTAAATGTGTCTAATGGTTGCAAATCACAGGGCCAATCTTGAATTCAAACAGTCACAGATGTTAACCACCTCAACCTTTATTTATTTTGAATGTACTTGGAATCAGTTTAAAAGAAAATTAGAAGAAGCTTGAAGTAGTCCATTGGTTAAATGCTGAATATTTGAACATTTGAAAGACAAGGCATATGATTCTGGAAAACAAGGTCAGGTGTTGAATTACTGTGCCCACTGTTTATCTGATTGTTCCTTTGTGAAAGAGCAGAAAAGAGAGGCACTGGTGTGGAGCCAGAAAATGAGGGTTCCACTTTCTGGTCAGTCACTTATTCTCTGGAGGAACTACCCAATTATATTATCTTCCCTTAGATTTTAGTTTTCTCCTTTGCAAATCAGAGATAACAATGATGATGATGATGATAACATTTATTTATCATTAGGTTGTTTTCGAGAAGTCAGTAAATCCCTGGGAGGTAATATGTAACTAATATATATGAAAATGCTTTGTTAGTACTGTTAATTATTCATTTTCCCAGTAATTATTTTGTAAATTCAAAACCATTATCATGTCTAAAGGGTAGTAGTAAAACCAATTTTTTGGCTCTGTACCTTTAAGTAATACAAAGTTCAGAGAGTACCAGTTGGATTGGATTGTGGACCAGTTAATGAGAGACAGGAGAGAGAAAGGAGCTTCCTGTTTAATCAGCTTCCTGTCCACACTGACCTCCTTGTGCTCTGGTTTATGCTCAAGACCAGAAATCAGTAGATTGTGAAGTTTGTTTATTTTTCTTTTCCTCCCTTCAGACACAGAAATTAAAGGGCCAAAACAGCTTGTGAAGAACAGGGTTCCAAACTGGCAACTCTCATTGAACATGTTTGCTCTCCTTTTCACAGGATTTTAAATTTATTTGAGTTAGTTGTCAAAACTTAAAATACTGAGATATTTTACATACAGCTGTGAATTTCTGACTTCTTTTGAAAAACTAGGGAGATTTGGCAGCAGCGTGCAGAGCAGTAGCTGTATTTTTTAGCTTGGGGGTATGTTCTCTGGTTTACACAGTTTACACTTTCCCATTTCACTCACTATCTCCTATAATAACAATTAATTCACAGGAGGGGATGTGCTATGTTTAATGAGAAACTCCCCCTTTTCAAAGAGACTGTTTCTGAGGTTATAAATAGATTGCTAATCCTGACCCTGGACTTCCCACAAAGGTTCAGTGTCAACAGAGGTTATATGCTCAATGTAACAGCTCCTGGTATGAAATTTCCACCTAGTATCCCTGTCTAGGTTGTACCAGCACCTTATCTGCATGAGAAACTTTCTGTATAAGGGAAAAGCAGTATTTTAGAGAAAGTTTTAGCATTTATATTAACACAATAAGAAAACTGTGAATGCCTCCCAAATTACAACTGGCACACAGAGAGGTATAGGAAATCAAAAACAAACAATAATATAGGTGTATGAAAGTTTTAAAAATAATCTGATGAAACAAAACAGTAAAGATGGGAGTTGAAATTTCATTTTCTACAGCTTTGAACCAATACTACTTAGGATAAACTTAGTCTGTTTGGAGAATATTTCACTTGAGAGGAGAAAAAGAAAACAAACACAAAGGATACACAGCTCCCAAATACTATTTCAGGAAAAATATCAGAGGCTATTTTAGTAATATAAAGGGATTTTCAGAAGGAAAATATCCTCTAAGACTGAAAGTTAGAATAGAGCTTGCCTGTGAGTAGGGGAAACCTGATAACACTTAGGAAAAATTTGGTGCCTTTTGTTATTAATAAATGGCTATATGACACTGTCAGGCTGATTAAGATAACTACAATAGTAATAATTCTATTTTTAAAAGGGTAAAGAAATGAAACATAAAATTTTTTCTAGCATAAATGTCCAAAGCTTCAAAGTTCCAGTGACAGTACTAATTTATTGAAGTCCAAAAATGAATTGAAAGGTTGAGAGGTTTGGATGTCCTGATATGGTAAAATTTTTATTGTTAAAAATACTTTAATAAAATATTGATACAATTAGAAATGAGGTTTCTATAAACACTTTCCAAGTCCAGTAGTAGCAACTACATTTTAAAGTATATTTAAATATTAAAACATTTCAGGTTTATTGGATATTTTGGTTAAATGTACATACATATTTTTAAACATTAGACTTTTCATAAGGTAGACTGAGAGCACAGTAAAATTAAGCATGTGTGTGCACAGACACACACATATACTTCACTACAAAGCCAAACTAAGCACAAGAAAAGCAACACTGAAAAATAATTTGTGCTATTAACATATTCAAAAGAAACATAAGATGTCCCCCTATTTCTCAAATTATTCATGAAATATATAAGGAAACTGTGAACCAAAATGGATAGGAGTCCCAAAGACGTACACGTCATTTGAAATATTTTATTTTACTATAAATCCATGATAAGTTTTGAACAATATTATTTGTATAGACACTGTTATCTTTCCTAGTAAATTATCATCTTTCTGATGGTAGGCAAAGTTGCTTCCAAGTCTATGAAATTCTTCACTGTTCTTGATATATATAATTGTGCCAAATAAATGATCTTGGTAGATATAATTGTGCTAATAAATTAATGCATACATATGAATAGCTTTTGTTTAAAAGTAACTTACAGGAATTCAAGGATATACCTTAAAATGTGATTTATTCAGTAAAAAAACAGCTAATATCATAAATTTTGTTCATAAAAAATGAAATTAGAGTGGTTGGCAACCAGCCACTTTGCTTCCTCAGCACAGCTGAAAAAAACACCAACAAATGCAGTGTGCAACATTAGCCCCATAAAACACGTACATTATATAAGGTTCCCACAGTAACCAAGGTCTTTGTAACCTATTTTACAGATACCAAAAAAGAAGTGTATTTAATCAAATATTTTTCATAGAATCCACTGGCCTTCATTTTACATTATAAACCATAGTCCTTCATGCTACATTCCTTTAGTATTCTAGTTTTGATGCAGTATCCCAAGTGAATAGTTACTCCAAGAAGGAAAATTGGGAGTCTTAGGGAGGAGACATTTTTTATTCATTCCATTTTAAGGAAATTTACTTCTTTCTAGGGTGACCCGAATGAGTATATGAATCCTCTCTAAATATCAAGCTTATTATTGGGATTAAAGGTGCCAGGAAGGCCAGAATCTATCCAGCAGCACTCACTTTAGTTCTTGAACTTCCCTTGCCTTTATTCTTGTGCAACTGTGTGGCATCTTCCTGCTCCAGTGCTGGTGTTTAGTTTCCCTTTGTTATAATAACTGACCTCTGCAGTAACAATTGGTGAAAGCAGATATAGCAATTGTGAAGATTAATAACACATCTAAATAAAATTATAATTTTATCTGAGAGTGTTAAACAAAAATAATAAATATATTCATTTTAGGAGACTTAAAGATTATAGACAAGTAGCCTCCCTTTCTGGCAAGATCATTTACTTTCACCTTCTGGTATATGGTAATGGCCTTTCCATGCCTGTGATGCTACAGTTTGTTCATGGTCTGTTGACCCAATTTAATCCTGATAGAGACTAACCCATGAATGCAGGCATTGTGGAATCAGTAAACTGTAATCTCTTTTTAAAAAGCAATGTAGGTGAACATTTTCATGTCCTATAAAAAAGAATATTCAATCTTATTATTTGTGAAGAAATAATGCAATTGTTGAAATGTTAATATATTTGAACAGTAAAAATAAAGTAAGTGGGAAAAGCATTCTTTTGAAATACCACATTGTAAGGTACAACTAAGAGTGCCTAGATTTTTATGAAACAATGATCCTTGAAATCAACTTTTAAAATTGATTGTAAACTGACTTATGGCAAGGTTAAGAACACTCTTAGTGGAACTAATTCTAGAACATGTTATTTTTTAAAAAAAGTTGGAGATTTCCCACCTGGATTGATGAAAGATTAGGATCACAAAGAAGAACACCATAATGTGGCAATATTTAATAAAGAAATGAAGGGATCACTTATTGGTGTGTCCCTAGTCACATCTTAGTTTATCCACTGGAAACATCTATTAAGAGTCCACAGCTCCTATTTCTGGTAGCTTACACACAGAACACATGTATGTGCAGGGTTGCTGATATGTGTGTTGGAACTGCCACAATCATGTGAGGCAGAACTAGGCAGTAAGTTACAAAGGAGACACCAGGTCTCCATTTGTCTAGATCTGGTGGCGGCTTATCCATAGGTACTCAGAGTATCTAGGACTCTCAAATTCATTATATTTGTTTTCAGATATTATTTTTGTAAATCATTTTCAAATCTGGATATCACCATAAATTTGAGTGATGTTATGTTGGTTTTGTTTCTATTTTAAATATTATTTTCAATACAAAGTTTAATGGGATGCTAAAAAATAACAACTTGTGTCAGTGAAGAGATGTGTGCATCCAAGTAAGTTTGAAGTAAAATACGTAATTCCTTTCATATTCATTGTTTTCAAAAAAATAAACATTCAACCACTTAACTAAATAGCTTACTAACTTTATATTAATTAAACTTTGTTTATTTTAACTGGCAACAGGTTTTATGTATCTACCTATATGCACCTATATATTCATTTTCTCTTTATATATATATACACTATATATATATAGAAGTTAGTTTATGCATATATACCTGGATTAGTATTTTTCATATATAACAATTTTATCTTTAAATATTATTCTTTTCAGGAAAATATTCTCAACAGTAAGATTTTATAAATGTCCTCTACTGTATTTTTACAATTTTATCTATTTATTCAATTTTTAGTTATTCACACTAACAAACCTCTTTTATAAGGACTTTCTGATACAAAAAATAAAAGGATTCACATAACAAACTCCTACATATCCATCACAAAACTTAAACAATTTTCAATATGTTGTCCTCTGATATATTGTTTACCAACAGTTTACTTAATTCATTAAAATATTTGAGGGTGAAACAATGAATAACTTCAATGTTATTTTTATGGATATTGTTCCACTACCAGGGAGATAGAAACTCCTAAAGCTACATATGAAATTACATTTTTTAAAAAATATATAAACTTATTATTGGAGAGTCATTCTATGATATAAACCTAATCTTAAAACTTACTCCTCTGAATTATTTTTCCATGGCTTTGACTCGTGGTTATTTTATAAAACTAATCTATGTTCACATACATGATATTGTACTATTTAAATATTACTATTAGCATTCATTATAATTATCTTAATTTCTTTAACAGTTTGGAAAAACTGAAATTGTGCCTTTAAAGTATCATCTATGAATATATATGTATGAGTGAACAAACACAAATATTTTCTATGTGCTAGCCACCCTGTGCACTAAATTGTTTACATCCATTGCTGCATGCAATTGTCCTGACAGATGTGACTGTTATACTTTTCATTTACAGAAGAGATAATGGGATCTGAGACTAATTATGCTACAGTGACAATCCCAACCTTGATTTCAAGTTGGTCTCACAGAAAAACCTGTATAATGCCACAATTCAACATTGATATATATATTACTTAATGCAATTTTTGAACTTCCATTTCAGTAAGGTCATTATCTTCCTTCCCTGTTCACCATACTCTTTTAGCATATATACTAAATTGATTATATAATGGTTTGAATTGTCTTCTAATTGCTTCATATTTGCAATTGATATATTCTGAGAGACTAAATGCTTCTCAAAAATTGAAGTCAAATGAATATTCACTTCACATAACTCAACATTTTCCTAAATATTTTAAAAAGAAAAAATAGTTTAATTGGATTTTAAATTTTGTTCCAAATGATTGTTTTGTTTTTCTAAGGTAATCCATCAAATTCCTATACTCAAGGATCATTCAAAATGATGGAAGGATTGAAAAATAGCAAACTGTATAATTATAACAAAGAACAAATTCATTTTTCCCAATAACTATACTATTATTGCTCACCAAAATGTTTTCAGAGCTAATAAAATAAAGTTTACTGGACTGTCAGTTTATCTCCAGCCCCCTGTCTTCTCCATTACCAAATCTCCATGCTCTCCACTGGGTTCTATATCATGATAGAGAAGGCAACTAACCATGCTCCTACTTCTATACTAGACATTTTCCCTTTGTTATTTTATTTAATGACATGACATTAAAGAGTTAGACGTTAAAAGCATATGAACATAAATTAAGCTGTCTACTTTCCATTTTCCATCTTCCACTTGCTAACTATGTAACCCTGATCAAGTAATTTAACTCCTCTAGGCTTGTTTTCTCATCTGCAAAGCAATGATAAGTAGCTATGGCCTCATGGTCGCATAAATGAGATGATCTATATAGAGCTGAAAATAGTAGTTAGCATGTAGTAAGTATTCAAAAATACTAGCTGTGGTAATAATTGTCGAACTATATTTTATAAAAAATTATAGAAACATACATCAGCAGTTTAGGCCCCTGCTGATTAAATATAAACCACCGATTACCTAATCACCTTAAAAGTCAAAGCAGGACATGCCACACTGAATGCCGATTGTGTGGCACTGTTTGTGTACCATGGATTTCTAGAGTTACAAAGTATATGCTTTGCTTCTGTTTTTCTTCTAGGTCTTCTGCCATATGATCTATTTCACTTGTGTGAATCTAAATATCATCTCCATACTGATAACTCTTAAATTCATGTCTCCAGTCCTGTCTTCTTCTCTGAACTTCTCCCTGACATACCACGCACATTCCTGCACATCTCCTTTCTGATGTCTTGAAATTTCAAGATCAAAAAATTGAAACTAAACTTTTGATTGCTGTCCACACCCACCCACACTCAATTACTAGCTCTTAAAATCTGTTCCTCCTCAGCTTTACCCATTTCCCTCAATGTATCCTTGCAAGACCTCTCCCTATCCTCACTCCGAGTTTGCCGAAGTGATTAACTGACAGTTACCTGTAATTCCATTCTCTACCTCACTCCCTACATCCAATCATTAGCTAATCCTGACAGTTCTACCTTCAAAATACATCTTGGAACCATTAATTTTTCATCACTCTTAGCACCATACTCTATCTAAACCACTATCCTCTTTGGCTGTCCTTTTGAAATAACCACCTGACATAGCCATACTCTTGCCTCACAATAATCCATGTATTAATGATGTCATGTTTCTTTCCTGCTTAATTGTGCTTTTACTCCCTTTTAATAAAATCCCAAATAATTGCCTTATGCTATAAGACACACACACAAAAATCACCCTCAAATTTATCTTCTTGTTTTTGTTCCTCACTCACCACATTTCTGATACATTGGCTTTATTTCTGTTCCTTAATTTGAATTTCACCCCATTAGAACCCTTGGATTTGCTGTTTATTTTTATTGGCATGCTCTTATACTGCTCTCTTCATCTTTCTGTGTGAATATCACCTCCTCAAAGTATTGTTAACTTGACCTCTTCTCTACATAGGTCATCCACCTGCTATTCTGTCTAATATGGAAATTTTCTTCACAGTTTTTTATGAGCTGTAATTATATATTCATGTCTCCTCCACTGGACTCTAAATCCCATGAAGGCAGATAATACATACATTTCTCTTGTGACTGTTTAACTAGACAGTGCCTAGCATACCTAGCATATAGTTGGCATTCAGTAAATGTTTATGAAATGAATGATTGAAACAGTAACATTTTCTCTTTCTTCAGAATTCTCTTCTGGACAGATTGGGATGCCAATTTTCCTCGCATTGAATCTGCCTCTATGAGTGGTGCTGGGAGAAAAACTATCTATAAAGATATGAAAACCGGGGCTTGGCCTAATGGACTAACTGTGGACCACTTTGAGAAAAGAATAGTTTGGACAGATGCCAGGTTTAAAAAATAATCTTTTTTTTCTGTATTTTCTGTTACCTTCCTTTGATAATATTTACAAATTCAAAATATTTCTGAATATGTATGTATGATGTATACACATACTGAAATAGGTTTTGATTTTTGTTTGATTTTGTTATAATGGTCATTCTCTGGCAGTTGGTGATTTTTCTTTGTTTTTGTTATGGTGGCTTTTATTTCCTTCTGTGAATTAGATACAGGTTCATAAAATATTTTGTAAAATATTTCCTGCCACTTATCTAAGTAATATGATCACATCACTATACTACTGAATGTTTTGATAGACTACTGATCTATTTACCTTTCTCTAGGTCAGATGCTATTTATTCAGCCCTCTATGATGGAACAGGAATGATTGAAATCATCCGCGGTCATGAATACCTTTCTCATCCCTTTGCTGTGTCTCTATATGGGAGTGAGGTCTACTGGACAGACTGGAGGACCAATACATTGTCCAAAGCCAATAAGTGGACTGGACAAAATGTCAGTGTGATTCAGAAAACCAGTGCACAGCCATTTGATCTTCAGATATACCATCCTAGTCGTCAGCCACAGGGTAAGTGGTTATTATTAATTAACCACCCAGAAAGTATTTTCACATTAATCTTTTAGTATTTAAACTGTAAAAAATTGTAATTGAAGAGTTATTAATATTTTATATATATTGTATAATGGGAGTAATTCAAGCTTGTATTTTAATTAGTTCAGGATTTTTTCTTTCCCTGTTTATTTCCTTCACATAGAAATAAATAAGGAAATCTTAGAAATTAAAGGTTCTATACCAAGTCCCCATATTTTTAGTCATTGCTAGTATATATAAATAAAAGAGACTGTGGGAAGTTGTACAAGGTCTTCAGAATTTGAATCTCAAAGCTAAGTAAGATTAGTGAATTAGAGGAAAATACCAAGGACACATTAATGTAAGCCCCCCAGTAGACATTGTGTGGTATATTGGAAGGACAGGGAATGGTGCATAAGGAAGGATAAACCATTTACCTGAGCTTATTATCCACTTTAAGGGAACTGAATTCACAAGAACATGGCTGCTACCTCTCCACATTTTTCCAAATATTGGTGCAATAGTAATCTTCATTTTGGTTTTGTGATTTTATTTTTATCCACTTAATTCTTGCCAAATGTTCTTAATTCAGCCTCACATTTCTTTTTCTTTTCTTTTTTTTTTTCTGAGATACCATGGCCATTTTGTGCAACAACTCATGGTTTTATACCTCTTGTCTGATGCTTCCCTATTATGATTTGTGTCATATCATCCCAATGTAAATAATGCTTTCTTTTCATTAGCTTATTTTTGAGACACATGATTCTCAGATGATAAGCTCTTTCCTACAGAGGGTACATTTTCTCTTTTTCTCCCACTTTCAGTGTAGAGGAAGCAGATCTTCCACTTCATTGGCATTTTTGTTCTTGTGCACTACACTTCAAGCCTTATTTTGAATTCATGTTATATTATCTTCTGCTAAATTTGACTGAAAATGCTCTCACCTTTATGGTCCATAAATTTCATGGCTATTCTCTGTCTTTCTTGGATACTTGCTCTTCATTCTCCCTTGATAGTATTTCTCCCATCAAAATGCCCTCATCTGTAAAATTTTCTGTGCCCTCTCTCTGACATAGTCTGATTGAATCTAGTTCTTCTCCCAGATATTTTCAATTTCTCAGTTTCAATTTTCATATGTAATTGATCTTTCATTGTCACATGGGAGTTTCCACACACCCTGGATTATGTGAGCAATCACTTTAATTCTTTCCTATCACTCTGAACTCCTTTACTCCCTTCATCCTACAAGCCTAAAAAATATGAGGATATTAAAAAGAGTAAATAAGGCTTAAACATTATTGTATTTAATAGGCACTATAAATATAACTAAATTGAAATTAGGCAAGAAGTCATGAGTCTGGCCAGCAATGTGCCACTGGTACAAATAAAAAAGACATTCTTCTCCAAAAATGTTCTTCAGCATGGAGGAACATCTAGCAATAAAAAAAAAAAAACAAACACTCTATATGGAGTACAAACACTTTAAAATAGAATTGGTTTTAATATTTATAAAGGCAAACATGCATACAATGTATTTTGTTCCCCAGACTGTTCAATATTTTTCAGGAACTATAATTTTTATGTGTAGACTAATTTAAATAATTTGGACCATGAAAAATGTCTTGGGTCTATGCACTGCATCATTCCCCACCCTCAAAATAAAATCCATGCATTTCATTTACTGACTGTTTGATTTGCTCACATTAATGTGACCCCTAGCAAATTCATAGAATGGGAAGAAACATGACACTTTCAAGATTTTCTAACATTTTCAAATATATAACAAAGAAGTGAGACATTCAATATAATTCAGTAGGTTGGGGTGAAATGTCCTTGACATCTTAAAAATTTTTTATATGTGACTTATCTACTTTACATAAAATAGGGAAGTTTTGACTGTTATGGATCTAATTTAACATAAACATATTTTTCCAGGATTCAGGGCAGATATTCTTATCTTTATACACTTTTAGAGAATGTCACCTATCACAAAAACTTGAACTTTCTTAAATGAAATTCTGTTGGTTTCCAGTTTTGAAAATGATCAGAGAACATTCTACTTTTCTCCATTATAAGGATCACTGAGTATATAACAATCATCATCTATCCTGTCACATGCCTCTGTGAAGTGACACTTCCAATGCTAGGGAAAAATAAAAAGATGACTATTTTATTACAAGTGTAGAATTACAACAATGAAAATGGAGACAGTATTCAGCATTAACACGAGTATAATAATAATAGCTCCTGTTTCTGGTGAATGAATGTGAGGTTCATGAAAAAATAATAAATGTTAAAAATACATGATATTCAGTGCTATAGAAATGAAATATGTCCTTTATAATTTAAATAAAGGTTATAAATATCATTGAAGTTATCTAATCTGCCAAGTAAGAAATTAATAAAAGTTTTAATGCCAGTTTTCTTATAAGTATTCATTATATGTACAAATATTCAGTTTGGTTATTGGACATTTAAGCAGAACTTTTAAAAAAGAAAGTCTATTTTAGATCCTTTGTTTTTTAATATTGTTATATGACATTAATAAAAAAATAAACCAAAGCTTAAATATATGCAATATAAAAGGGCAATAGTGAGTATTTTAAATCTAAATTTGAAAATATTTTATAGGACGAGAAAGCTGAGCCTAAGTTAATGGCATAGCCTTGGAAGCCCAACTGCTGGGTTTAAACCTCAGCCCTGTGACATACTGATTATTATGTTTTGGGCAAGACACTTCACCTCTCCAAGCCCCTTTTTCCTCTCCTTTAAACTAGATATAATAATAGTGTCTACATTATAGATTTAGTAAACATGAGATTAATAGTCATTTAATACAAACACATAAACAGAGTTAATATGGGTAAAGTTCTTAGAACAGTGTCTTACATAGAATCAGTGTTATATGTTTATATACATAAGTAAAATGAGTTTTAAAGAGTAACAGTTGCAATCATATCATTATCCTAGCTGATTTTTGTTGAAATTTAGGTTATATTACTTTTTCTGAATATTTTTCTATTTTTTAAGTTAATTTTTCTTCTTCTTTTTTATTGTTGTTCAAGGACAGTTGTTTACATTTTTCAACCACCACTCCCCCCGACCCCACCCAGCCGCACCTCCCACCCTCAATCCTGCCCCACTTTGGCTTTGTCCATGTGTCCTTTATACACATTCCTTGATGACCCCTCTCCCTTTTCCCCCATTGCCCCCTCCCGACTCCCCTCTGGTCCTCTGGTTACTGTCAGTTTGCTCTTGAACATTTCAATAAATTTTTCTCACATTTAAATAATTCGCAATATCCTTTTAAATTAAATTAAAAATTAATTCATTTACTTTAAAAGTCTATCTTAGCAACTTTCAAATATTCAATATAGTATTATTTATTATAATGAGAATACTGTACTTTATATCCCCATGACATTTATTTTGTAACTGGAAATTTATACATTTTTGACCCTCTTTACTCATTTCTACCCCCTACCCCCACCTCTCTGGCAACTACCAATTTATGAGTTAGGTTTTATTTATTTATTTACTTTAGATTTCACATATAAGTGAGATAACAAAGAGGTATTTGTCCTTCTCTCTCTGGCTTATTTCACTTAGCTAACAAATTCATGTTCTATCCATGTTGTCACAAATGGCAAGATTTCTTTATTTTTGTCATTGAATAGAATTTTATTTTATATGTATATGTAACATTTTTTATCAAGTCACCATTTATGGCAACTTAGACTGTTTTCATTTCTTGGTATTGTAGAAAATGGAGGGTGCATATATTATTTGAGCTAGTGTTTTGTTTTGTTTTGTTTTGTTTTGCAAATACACAGAAATGTATTGCTGGAACGTATAGTAGTTTGATTTTCAATTTTTTTGCAAAATCTTCCACACTGTTTTCCTAGTAGCTGTACTGGTTTGCGTTTTCACCAACAGTGTATGAGGGTACCTTTTTCTCACATCCATTCCAGCACTTGTTATTTTTTTGTCTTTTTGATGATAGCCATTCTAACAGGTGTGAGATAATATCTTATTGTGATTTTGATTTGAATTTCCCTGATGATTAGTGATGTCAAGTATATTTACACATATAGTGATGTCAAGATGGCTATCTCTATGTCTTTTTTGGAAAAATGTATATTCAGATCCTCTATCTACATCTAAATGTGATTATGCTTTGTTTTTTGCTATTGAATTATATGTGCTTTAATATCTTTTTGACCTTAACTCTTTATCAGATTATTATGTGCAAATATTTTCTCCCATTTGGTAGGTTACCTTTTCATTTTGTTAATGTTTTCCTTTGCTGTGCAGAAATTTTTAAGTTTGTTGCAGTTCTTTTTGTTGATTTTTTCTTTTGATGTCAAATCCAAGTGATCATCATTAAGACAGATGTCAAGGAGCCTACCACCTATGTTTTCTTCTGGTTTTATTGTTTAACAACTCACATTCAAGTCTGTAATCCATTTTGAGTTAATTGTGTATAGTGTAAAATAATGTTCCAGTTTGATTCCTTTTTATCTGGCTGTCCAGGTTTCGCAACACCATTTATTGAAAGGACTGTTCTTTCCCCACTGTATATTATTGTTTTTTGTCACAAATTATTTGACTTTGTATGTTTATTTCTGAGTTCTCCATCCTGTTCCATTTACCCATGTGTCTGTTTTTGCACTCTTACATTACTTTTAAAACAAAAAAATATTAAATGCCTATATTTACATATGTGATTTAGGAAATATGCATGCACACAAAGTGTAGTCCTAGTCCTGTCAGAGTTCTGCCAGCATTCATAATTAAATAGGAATAGAAACTCATAAGACAATGATTGTAACCAATATGGAGCTATTGAGGCCAAATTTGAAATCTAATGTTAGTAAATTAAATCCAACCCTGCATTTAAAGACAGAAATACAACTCGATGTGTTGGATTTAGTCTAGGACTAATAATAATTGTAGATGCTCCAGTTGAAGCAGAAGGGAGGCTAGAGCTACCTGCTCAATGCCCAGCTCCACCTCTTACCACTCTGGTCTCCACAGAAGCCCTAAGTTTGGCCAGTATATTTAAGCACTGTGCTGTGTTGCCAATAGGGGTAGAGCTGGGGGTGGACATGATATATTTCTAATTATAGGTGTCATACATGGGACTTATATGTTGAGCATGTAGTTACATTGAAGTAAAGATGAGATGGAAGAGAAAAGAAGCTGCAGAAGAAGCAGGTTGTTTTAAGCATGTGACATCTCCAAAAGGGTAAAGCTAGAAAGTCTAAGTAAAGTAGAAGGACACAGAATAGTACAGTACTTTCATTGTGACAGCCACTATAGAAACTGAAGATAAAAGTTTGAATACAAAATTTTGGGAAGTTTGGAACTAGAATTTCACATAAAATGTACTACTTTCACAATGATTAGATAATCACATGTATTTGCATATGCTCTTGGAAGATTTATGTAATCACCCTGTTCCATTAATGGAACTGGGTACTTTAACTTAAATTCTCAGTATCTGTTGTGTATTGGCAATTTATTGCATGTAATTGATACTTATGGACTTCTACTTTAAGAATACATAAGAGAATGTTGTTTTCTTACCATACAGAAGTTATATAAATGTATATATAATTGCTACTTTTATAATGAGCAAAACACCAAAATTATAGGTTTTTCTTTAAAATGAAAATAAATAATTTACATTTATGAGGCTGTCTAATCTAAATATGTTTTTTGCTAAATACAGTTATTAATGTTAAGTATATTTTAAACAGCAGCAACAACAATAAACTTTTATAATAACACCTCGCTGAGCCATATGTGTTTTTTTTTTGTTTGTTTGGATAATGCAATTCAGGCTTGCATAATTAAGCATTAAATAAAAATGATTTCATGATCATGACTTTGTAATAATAAAGAAAGTATATACTTATATTTTTATTAGTGTTTTACAGCTATTACTCTTAATATGTACGCAGGTTTGCAGGAAAAATTCTTCTTCTAAGAGATTTTCTTAATTCAAAATCACATAACAATTATAAATTTTTACACAATTCAGCTTTTACCTTCTCCACAGTAAAGATTAACACTTAGGCTTTTATGGTTACTTGATTTTTTCCTAACTCTATTTTGTGCACCCAACTAGATCATGAAATATTTGAGTAATAGGGTACCATTTATTTACTTCTGTAAACTATAGTCTAGCTAAATTATTCAATTGTTCATAATAACACTATTAATGTTTATAATAATAATAATAGCAGCTGACACTAGCTAATCCTCATTACAATCCCATGAGGAAGATTATTAGCAATATAGTTTTACAGATAAAGAACCTGAGGCAGAGAAATGTTAAGTAATTTGTTCAAGGTCTAATAGAAAGGGGATTATTGCCCAGTATCTGATCTCATGGTGCTGCTGTAGAACCATATGCTCTACAGGCAGAAGAAATTGGGTTCATGTTTATTGAGAATTGCCTTGGAAATGTTATATCACTAGAAGGCTGTAGAGAGTAGAGTTTTACTGACACATGCACATGCGACAAACATTCTTTCTTGGAAACTAGAAGAACAGAATAAAATTAATGACTAGGATCAGTAAAATAATTGTTATTACAGATGAGTTGAATGTAAGCATCATAGTTAATATATTTTTAAAGTTATCAGGGTGTGGTCCTAGAAACAAACTTGGGTTTAGCCTAGTTTAATTCCTTCCTCTTTACAATCACTATCTCCTTACTTGAGTCAAATTAATTGATCTTATTTCCTCATTTGCAAATTGAAGAAGTTAGAGGGAAAGTGGGAATAAATGGGAAAACGGAGTGGACAGAGATCAGAGCATGGTGAGATTTAAGTAATCCCCTTACAAAGGAATTTCCATTTTTATCCTCTAGTATAAGTGATTACAATGATCTCAAACTTAAATGTGCATTAAAATTACCTGGAGAGCTCATTAAAACACAGATATCTAGGCTCCACTCAAAAGTTTGATTCAATAGGTTTGAGGTTTTGAATTTTTAACAAATTCCCAGGAAATGCTGATACTACCTTAAGAACCACGCTGCCCAACTTGAAGGAGAAAACATTAAAAATAATTGTCAAAGGAGTGAAAAGAGCAGATTTACATGTTAGAAACTTAACTCCATCTGTTCAAGGGATAGGTTGGAGAGAGAGGGGAGATACCAATAAGAGCCTAGTAAGGGTGCTCCTTCAGTAGCCTTACTAGTAAGTACTGATTAGCATGTAGCTGATCCAAATATCTGGGAGATTATACTAAAAACAGAGAGAATAGTATAGTTGAGATATACTTAGAGGCAAAATGAATTAAAACTTGTGATAGAGGGTTGTGGAGTGGGAAAGGTTAGAGAGAGAATAAAGAATTTGAGATGGCTTTAGCTTTCTAGTTTCTGTAGTTGGCTTCAAAATCAAAGAGTGACATAGAGACCATAGTCATGGTCTAAGGGAATTGGCTAGCAAACTTAATTAATCCAAGAAAGGCTAGACAGTATTTTAGGCTTTATGGGCCATATGGTCTCCGTTGCAGCTCTTCACTCTACTGCTGTAGTGTGAAAGCAGTCATACAGAAAATGAGCGTGTATGGTTCTGTTTCAGTAACATTTCATTTATGGACACTGAAATTTGAATGTCATAAAGTTTTAATGTGTAATGAAATATTATTTTCTATGTTGTTTTCACCATTGAAAAAGTAACTCACAGGCCAGTATTAGCCCATCACCTTATAAGGGGAGCCATTTGTAAACACTAAGAAAGTGTAACTTTCTTCTTTTGTATGTGCATCTTCTGTTCAGGAAGTAGGCCATTTTTCTCTGTGTCCTCTCTCAAGCCAAAGGTGTTTTCTTAATCACAGCTTCAGTTGTGATTTAACACCCAATAGAGTTGAATTTTTCATGAATCCAGTAAGATCCCACCACTTGGCTTTTGTTTGTTTCTTTCTTTGTTTAGCTGCTTTGATTGAATTCTTCCCTAAATAACTCTAGAATAAGATTGTCACTTTAAATATAGATTGTTGCAAATACCTTATGCATTAGATTTTCACCTATTACAACATGTTTTTCTCTCCTTGAAAAAAACTATTTCTCTGAAAAAGACTCAGTTAATGAGAACTTAATAAATATTTATTGCTAAAAATAGTACTATTTTTCAGAGACTATTTTATTTTACTTTCAAAGACAGGCTTACAGATTGAGCTGTCCCTTTTAATTTTGTTCTTAAAAGCCATAGTGACTGGTCAACATACTATCCAATCAAAACACATAAACAGAATGAGACATGAGAAGTTTCTTCATGGTTACAATTGTATTAAATATATTTATAAAAATTATACTCTAAAGCAGGATCTATCCTCCATTCCTGATTTGTCAAACATTCAGCAATTGTTAATGAATGAATACATGAATGAATGAGTGTAAGGGGATTTCTTCCTTTAGAAAGACAGTATGTATGTATAAGGGTTAGCACTCATACTCTGGTATCTAAAATGTTATTCTCATCTTAATAGTATGTGGTTGTAAGATTATTTTTTCCTTTTCCAAAATTATGTTTACTCTTTATAAAATGGTTGTAATTTATTTTTATAAACACAAATGATCAGTAAGAGTGATAAAAGAAATAATGCTTGCAAAACATTTAGCACATTTCTAGTATATTGTTATAAAAAATAAATTATCCCATTTTGGAAACTTTAGTCTTTCTATTAGTCACCCATCATTTCATGACACTGTAAGGAGAATCTCAGGCTATTTCTCAAAAAATAATTTTAACATTAAGATGATTTAATTGCTTCTAATTGCTTCAGGAAAAAATATTTGTATAGAAAGCTAAATTTTTTTGGACAATAATGTAAGAAACTGGCTGATTTATTTATGTATTTATTTTGAACAAGAGTTATATATTCTATTATAGTAATATTAATAATAATATCTATAATAATATTAGTAATATTATTGATCCTTTAGGGGACAATGCATTGCTTATGAAGCTTGAAGAATGAAAGATTACATATGCAGCTATTAACATATTCTGTTACAAGCAACATTTTTCATGATTAATAAGATTGTTTAAGAGAAAAACAAATAGTCTTAAAACCATGTTTCACTGTGGTGGAGGTAAATGTTAAATATTTGCAGGTTACTTAAATTATTTACTTCCATACTTTACTATATCAAGATCTAACTACCTGTCAAATAAACCATGTCTATCTATCTGTGTTTCTATCTATCCAACCATCTATCTAGCTGTACCACCTTACTACATATTATAATTGTGTTAAAATATTGATTTGGGTTATATCTTGCAAAGAAAGATTAGTATATTCTGGGAAGTACCACATTGTACCAATGACATGATTATAAGGGTTATTAAAAATGATGAAATGAATCAAAATAAATCTTTATGTTAGAAGAGGATGAATTTAAAAATCAAAAGAAAAAAAAACATGTTAGGGGAAATCCAACAATACTTGACAATTGATTAAATATTGTAAAGAAGAAAATAATTTGAAGTTAAAATTTTGTGACTTTGAAACACTAATGACATCTTTAATAAAAATAAACAGAGTGAATCAGAATAAAAAATAAACTATCACCATGGCTGGTGGGGCTGAGTGGACTGAGTACTGGATTGTGAACCAAAGGGTCACTGGTTCAATTCCCAGTCAGGGCATATGCCTGGGTTGCAGACCAAGTCCCCAGTGGGGGACTTGCAAGAGGCAATCATACACTGATGTTTCTATCACTCCCTTCCCCTCTCTCTAAAAATAAACAAATAAAATTAAAAAATAAGTAAAATAAACTAAAAGGTGAATGAGAACAGAAAGTAGACCAATCTGGCTAGTGTAGAAGAATATTAGGGATATGGTAGGAGAGAAGACTGAGATTTTGGGAGGTTGACAATGGGAAGCTATACAAGATTTTTAAGCTAGGTAGCTACCAGGGTGGATCAAAAAATCCTCCTAATTTATTTATAAAAAAATTTTGTATGTACATGTTTAAACTTTAGTCACCTTTAAAGTATTCTCCATTACCTATCTAGATTTTTTCCACTGCTCAGAACAGTTTTTGAGCATGTCTATTTTGATGCCTTGTAACAGTTCTACTGTTTTTTGTTTCACACATTCCAAACATTTCCCTTTGAGTACTTATTTCATTCAGGGAAATAAATAAGTCACTCAGGGTGTGATTTAGTGAATAAGGAGGGTGGGGCACAGGGGTCATGCCATTTTTGGTCAAAAACTGCTAAACACTCAGTTTGATGTGGACAGGTGTGCTTGTAAATAACCCACCATGAAATGGGCAAACACATTGAAAGAGTCTTCAAAAACGTTTCCTAAAGTTGAATGCAGCCTCTCACAACAATGCCAGCTGGTACACTGATACAGATGGGTTCCTAAAACACTCACCTAGTGGGGAAAGACTGTATGACAAGGAGCCCACCTTCCAGAAGATAATTCTGTTCTTTGTGTATGTGCGTCCTCCTCGCATATGATCAAATCTGTGCTTTACAACAATGACTGTACATGGGAGAGATTGAAAACCAAGAAATTAGTTAGAAAGTTAGTGCAGCAATCAAAGCAAGAGATGCAGAAATCTTAAATTAGCCAATGACCATAGAATTAAGGAGAATAGAGTATAGGACCAGAGTATAGACTCAAAAATATCTAAGCAACAAAGAGATAGCCAACCTCTCAGATACAGAGTTTAAAACACTGGTAATCAGGATGCTCACAGAAATGGTTGAGTATGGTCTCAAAACAGAGGAAAAAGTGAAGGCTATGTAAAGTGAAATAAATAAAAATATACAGGGAACCAACAGTGAAAGGAAGGAAACTGGGACTCAAATCAATAATTTAGAACAAAAGGAAGAAATAAATATCCAACAGGAACAGAATGAAGAAACAAGAAAAAAATGAGGAGAGTCTGAGCAACCTCTGGGACAAATTTAAACATTCAAACATCTGAGTCATGGGGGTGCCAGAAGGAGAAGAGAAATAGCAAGAAAATTTAAACTTATTTGAAAAAAATAATGGAGAATTTCCCTAATCTGATAAAGGAAATAGACTTCCAGGAAGTACAGGAAGCTCAGAGACTCCCAAAGAATCACACACCAAAGCATATCATAATTACATTACCCAAGATTGAAGATAAGGAAAGAATCTTAAAAGCAGCAAGAGAAAAAGAGACAGTTATCTACAAAGGAGTGCCCATAAAACTATCAGCTGATGTCTCAAAAGAAATTTTACAGGCAAGAAAGGACTGGGTAGAAGTATTAAAAGTCATGAAAGGCAAGGACCTACATCCAAGATTACACTGTCCAGCAGAGCTATCCTTTACAATGCAAAGACAGATAAAGTACTTCCCAGATAAGGTCAAGTTCAAGGAGTTCATCATCATGAAACCCTTATTATATGAAATGTTAAAGGGATTTATCTAAAAAAAAGAAAGCTCAAAACTATGAACAGTAAGATGACAACAAACTCAGAACTATCAACAACCGAACCTAAAAAAACAAAAACAAACTAAGCAAGAACTAGAACAAGAACAGAATCACACAAATGAGATCACATGGAAAGTTATGGGGGGGGAAGGGGGAAAAGGTACAGGGAATAAGAAGCAGAAATGATAGGTACCAATTACACAGGGGGAGGTTAAGAATAGTATAAAAAATGGAGAAGCCAAAGAACTTACAAGTAGGACCCATGGACATGAACTAAGGTGGAGGGTAATGCTGGTGGGTGGGGGAGTGCTGGGGGTGGGGAATAAAGGGAAGAAAAAATAGGACAACTGTAATAGCATAATTAACAAAGCATACTTTAAAAAGTCAAAAATATTAAAAAAAAACTATTTCTTGTCTACTATTCTATTATGTCCCAACTTTTTACAAAGTAGGTGGAAGAAATAGGTCCTCCATAAATATTTATTCAATGTATAAATATAAGTAGTGACATTGCATGTATCTCTGAGTTTTTTTGGTCAACTTGAGTTTAGATATTATAAAATATTAGTGATTCCAGTGAACATAACTCTATTTGAACTCCACATGTTAAGATTGCTTATAACATTCCACTGACTGGTCAGCTTTTCCCATCTCCTGAATACAAACAAATGGGGGAGTCCTGGTCCTCCAGGAGTTTACAATCTCTGTGTCGATATTGAATTTTGCAATAATATTTTTCATATAATAGTTGCTTTATATCAGGCATTGACAAAACTTTTCTGTATAGATCCAGATAGTATTTTAGAGCTTTGTGTGCTATATCATCTCTTCTGAAATTAATTAACTCTGCTATTGTAGTGTGAAAGCAGCCATAGAGAATATAAAACAAGGGACATGGCTATGTTTCAATAAAACTTTATTTACAAAAACAGTTAGTGGAGCAAATTTGGCTTAGGGGTGATTTTAATATAAAGCAGGGGTTAGCACTAATCCTTGTTTTATAGTGAAATGTAAGTATAATGATCCAATTCCTTAATTTGGTAATTTTAATAGATATCTGTTCAAATGCATGGTTAGATATAAACCTTA